>WOXC01011978.1:780000-928282 GCA_011680675.1 Gymnobelideus leadbeateri
AGACATCTCAAAACCCCTTAGGGTACCTCTAGAACACCAAGGGGACAGATCTAGCTAGCTTGGTTCCAGCATAGTGGGCCAAGGCATATTCTCTATCCTTTTATAGCTATGTAATATTAGGCAGGGCCTCTCTGGGCTTGAGTTCCCTCTGTAAAGTAAGACTTTAGACTAAATGACCTCTAAACCCATCTAGTTCTAAATCCTACATGCTAAAATAATTCAACTTGTTTCCATTTTTTTCCCAAACTATGAATAAGGTTTGGTTCTAAACATCTTATCTCCTCAGATGTTTAATATGGTCTCAATATAACTGGGAGCTTGGGTATAGCAGCATGTAACTGAGAAGCCATGAGGCAGTCAGTATGGTTGATGGAAAATGGAAAATGGAGGTCAATAAGGTAAGGGCAACCTCTATGCTGCCTTATAAGGAGATTACATTTGATATGAGACATGATTAGGATCCCTTATGTTATTTGGAGCAGTTAAGGTATGAACATAACTAAAGTTGAAGAAGATGATTGATTGTCTTAGTAGAAAAGCTGGGTGGGGGCCGGGACTGGTGGTCAGGAGTCTCTAACAGGTGGTTAGAAAGTAGAATTAGAGGAGAAAGGAAAGGGGGAGAGGAGAAAGGAGCTGAGAAATATTGCTGAACTTTTGATGGACTAGATGGTGGAAGAGAATGTGTTTATGGCTCTTGAAATGACCGAGATTGATGGCTTCAGAGTGGAGTCAGCTATCTTTAGCTCCAGAACAGATACAAATCTGCACACATAATCCCTGACATGTTACAGTCCTGACCTGCAGGAATTCAGCTCAAGGTGATAAAGTTTGGTAGACTTGTGTGGCCATTGGATGTAGGAAGATGAAAGTAGCAGTCTTATTTGATTCTGTAGTATATTGGGAGGGGTATAAAATATTTGGTTTCTTTAATACTCTCTTAGAATATGAATTAGAAAAGTTTACTCTAAGCCTGCTTGCCACATGTGTGTTGATGATGGACAAAAACAACCAGGAAAGAGTAAAACAGGCAGGAAGACAGGATCCAAAACGTGACTGAATAAAATCTGGAGTGAGGAGAAACTGAGTAAAATGAATTGCCCTTGATTCCAGAGAACAGTGTTGAAGAGGCAGATTGTATGCAATAGCCAGATTAGGAAAGGAAAGGAAACTGGCTTTTTTCAAACTTCACCACAGAATAACTGAGGGGTTTTGCAGCCCCCCAAAGTATGCACTGGATAGAATGAAGGAGGTTTGTCATTGCCTCTTAGGAAGTTGCCCTCTGTGACTTGCAAAGTTGTCCCTCTCTTGGAAAGCTGTCCCTGTCTTGCAAAGGGCTACATAACTCTCTGGGGAGATGGTGCTGTCTGAACAAGGAGAGGTGTGTCCATTCAGCCACAGGCAGAAGCTGAGCAAATTCATGTACTTTCTGACTTGGGCAGTTTTTTTAATGGAGAGAGAGACAGAGAGAGAGGTTGGGGGGGGGGGGAGACAGAGAGAGACAGAGAGACAGAAAAACAGAGAGAGACAGAGACAGAGATAGAGCAGAGAGAAAGAGAGAGACAGAGAGAGATGGAGACAGAGAGAGATAGAGACAGAGACAGAGGGAGAGACAGAGACAGAGACAGAGAGAAACAGAGACAGAGAGACAGCCAGAGAGAGACACAGAGAGAGACAGAGACAGAGAGAGAGAGGTGGGGGGGAGAGAGAGACAGAGAGAGAGGTGGGGGCGGAGAGAGACAGAGACAGAGAGGGAGACAGAGACAGAGAGAAAAAGAGAGACAGAGAGAGACAGAGGCAGAGAGAGATAGAGACAGAGACAGAGGGAGAGACAGAGACAGACAGAGACAGAGAGAAACAGAGACAGAGAGACAGCCAGAGAGAGACACAGAGAGAGACAGAGACAGAGAGAGAGAAGTGGGGGGAGGGGGGGGAGAGAGAGAGACAGACAGACAGACAGACAGACAGAAAGACAGAGAGAGACAGAGACAGAGATAGAGACAGAGAGAAAGAGAGAGACGGAGACAGAGAGAGATACAGAGACAGAGGGAGAGACAGACAGACAGAGACAGAGACAGAGAGAAAGAGAGAGACAGAGAGACAGCCAGAGAGAGACACAGAGAGAGAGACAGAGACAGAGAGAGACTCAGGAAACCCCAATGATTTCTAAAAGGGAAAGATGTAAATAGCATTAGTAATCCTCCCATCTATCATCTGTGAAGTAACTTTGGCAAAAGGCTGTGTATGGGAAAGAGCTTCCTAGATACCTCTCTAACTAATGCAAAAATTAAAAAAAAAAATCTATGACAACAAATGTGAAATGATTTTTTTTTTTAATTTAGGAAAAGTTCCTGCCAGCATCTGCTTCTGGCTCATTATGTGGTGAGCAATGCATCCTGGGCAAGGCAGCTAGCTGATGGAAGGTCCTTATACCAATGCCTGTAGAGGGGAGTAGAGGGTGGGGAGGGGCTACTCCTTTGTCCAAAGTAGGAATGCTTCTTGTTCTGCAGCTCCTGAGTATCATTAGTATCTGCTAAACAAAAGTCCTCTTTGGAAGTAGCTAGAGGTCCCGGGGCCTCATCCAACCCATTATTAAAGTAATTCCCAGGTCCCATGTTTTACCTGGAGATTCTTCATTTAAAATGGCTGAACAGCAGAATTCAAGCTGCTGATGACTGAAAACAGTGATTGTGAACCTCAGGTAGCATGGCAGAAGGCGTCAGGAGCATCTGGAGAGGAGAAAGGACTTTATTTTTAGAGCTCCATTTCTTCTGTTGTAAAATGATAAAGGTCTTAGATACACTGTTGTCAATACTTAGGGCTACCCAAAGAAACAACGAGCCACAGGGACCCCAGCTGACACAGGCTGAGGGGCCACTTTGCCTTTTTCTTTCTCTTCTTCAAAACTGGACAGCCTGTTTTTAAACATCCTTTTAGAAGCAATGCTAAAAGCCCAAGTTCTTTATATAGCAGACATTTAACAATAGAAGGATTTGAGAAGAAGGAGAACATTTGGGGGGAGTCTGTGCCTCTGTATTATTTCCATAGAAATGAATTGACTTACGTTGATTTTTCCTTGTTAGTGGCACCTGAAGCAACCGGTTCAATCTATCTCCAATTTCAGGTGTTTTGCCTTGTTATTCGGTAAGTAAAGATATCTTACTCTTTCCTTCCAATTCCATTTCCGACCTTTATTTATCTTGCATGCACAGATTTCTATATGCTTTCTACCCCATTTTAATGTGACCTCCTTTAGAGCTGGGTTTAATCCTTATTTTTATTTGTCTCTCTGGTCTTTAAGAGTTTCTGGAGCATAAGTAATTGTTTGTTGATTGGACACAGAAAAGGTTAAGAAGTCCGGCTACAGACAATAGAGATCCACTGAACCCACCAAGGATCTTTAGGGCAGGAGCCATCTTCAGTCTTCCTTATCTATATCTTGCCAGACAGAGACAGAGGGAGAGACAGAGACAGAGAGACAGAGACAGAGAGAGACTCAGGAAACCCCCAATAGACCCAGATGGCTCCAGAGGAGTGAATGAGGCTGGTGACTTTGCACAGCTTTGCCTCACTTAAATCCAATTAATTTGCAAGTCATGATATCACCTTCTTGAAGTCATAGCCCTCTTTGAGAACAAAGGACAAACAACAACAATGATTTTAAAGACCTGCCTCAATGAACTCTATCAGCTATGACAATGATGAAAAGTGAGATGAAAATCACAATAACAGCAAACTATACCAGAACTGGACATGGGACATTGCCACAGATAACTGTTGTCTGCAATTACCCATACATAACACTGACCCACAAACATTCAACAATGCTTTTAACCTCCAAATGACATAGAATGGAAAACGCTCAAAATGAAAAATTGAAAATCCAAAATAGAAATCTACTAGAAGAAATCAAAATGATATGGTACCAGAAGATCACCTTTAGTCTGATTCTTCAACATTTTAACTATGTGACCTTGGGCAAGTCACTTCACCTGGATCTCAGTTGCTCATCTGTAAAGAGGTTAGACTAGATGGCCTCTACGAGCTTAATGTCTCAACCTACCCATTACCACTTGATGCTCTAAGTAAGGCCTTGATCCTATGACCCCATCATCCTATCTGCTATAGGAGTTGTCTCAAAGATACTTTTAGTGTGACCACAAAAGATGAGCCCACATTCCAATGATTGTATTCATTTACAAAAAAATCTTACATTTCATACATCTAGGATGAATAAAATATCCTATCTATCGTCTGTGGAAAATTAAATCCAAAAGAACACTGAAAGGCTAGTGACATGTTCCAGTACCATTTCTACCCAAACGCCATTGAATATGATGAGAAGAAAGAAATAATAACAGTCACTGGCAGTAATCTGAGATTTTTAAGCTTTGCTAGCTGTTTTACATACATTATTTCATTTGACTATCTCTGAGGCAGGTGCCAGACTCCCATTTTACAGATGAAAAAAGTGAAATGCAAGAAAGTTCGATGTTTTGCCTGTGATGGCTAGTAAGAGATGAGTCAGATTTGAACTGAGTGTCAAGCCTAAGTCTCTTAAGATTTCAAGTCTCATCTTTTTCCTACTATGCTACTCTGCCTGAACAAGGTCTATTTAAGAGAAGCTACCAATTATAAGTGTCTCACTTGGCTGGAGGTTGTTTGCTTTTTGGCTGGGCATACTTTGTGCAGAATCAGCTAACATTGCTTCCAGGACATTTCAAGTATGGAATATGAACAGCTGTAAGGATGAAGACAGGCTATTAAAATTAAGCAACTCAGCCTATTGGAAAGAGCACCAGACCTGCAAGTCATGGGATCATAGCTTTAGAACTGGAGGGACCTGAGGTCATCTGGATCAACCTCTCATTTTGCAAGTAAAGAAACTTAGAGTTCATTTCAGAGAATTTCGATGACTTGCCCATAGCTAGTACATGTCAGAGCCACGAGTCAAGTCCAGGACCCCTGGGCTCTGGGTACTGCCCCCACACTCTATGACCTCAGACAATTCTCTTCATTTCTCTGGGTCTCAGTTTCCACATCTGTAAGGGGACCGAGGAGGGCCAGAAAGGAAATTGGACAGAGGCCAGCTCTAAAATCTGATGATTCTACATTCTTGTGTTCCTGTCATCTGTGTCAAGACACTTGGCTGCTACTTTTGTTCTCTCGGAAATTATCTGATATTTTGATAGCTCTAAAAGTGAAATCATTAGGTCACAACAAGTTGATGAATTATTTTGTCAGATCCACTTGTTCCTGCTCATATTCCATTCAGATTAGGCAATACCTCATTTGTCCAGGATAGTTGGACTCAAATTGAACTGTCTTTGCTTGTTTGGGGGTTTCTTCTAGGGGATACGATTCAGCTATGGTTCATAACTAAGATTATCTGCTGGAAACAGAGCAGGTTTTTAGAGTGAAGACAGACTTATATTTACAATTGCTGAGAAGTATACATCTTAATTTAATGTAAATTAAATTGCATGCAAATAATTAATGTAAAAAATTGTAAGTTGCTCACTAACTCAAGTGAACAATCAGTTTTACATAAGAGGGAAGGTAGAAAAAATGGACAGCCAAAGAAATGAAAAACCTACCTCCCCTATCCTTAATCCCTGAATCTAGCTACAAAACAATTATATACCCTTCATAAAAGGAGAGGAAAGGGAGGAGAGGTAGAAAAATAATCCAAAATCACTTGTCCCCCATTTAAATCTAAAGTCTTTGTCTGAAATTCTTTGTTGTAACTTCAGGGAAGTGGTAGAATTACCCCATACAGGAGAAGAATGGCATCAGATTTTTCAAAGTAGTGAGGACTTCCAGGGCAGAGATGAAGCACATGGTGCTTTTCCAAGACTAATGAAACTGAATTTGCAGATTGGTTCATGTTGCAGTTATAAATACGAAAAGCATAGCAAAGAAAAAGGATGCTGTTTGGCAGGTACACACATGTTATTTTGCATTCCTTCCGGGTAACTGAAAATCCATAAATACCGGTCGAGGTCCAGGTTTCTTTCCCAGTGATCTATCTGTTCCAAACTGACTTGGTTGGCCTCCCAGAAGTGTAGAGAATGACAACAGAAAACAAAACTGCTGATTGGTTACTTTTCTGAGACCATCAATCCATTGGCTGTTGCTGTGGAAATGGTCAAGAATGGCTCCGTGCCCGAGTTGCTTCTTAAAAGACCAAAAGGAGATAAAACACAGCAAGGTAATGGGTATTAAGCCCACTGCAAAGCCAACTGTAAATGTGAATGAAAACTTGGGTGACTAATGTCTATCTGCTTCAAGATCAAATAAAGTTACTGCATGATAAATCCACTGTTTATCCCATGTTCTGGATGATCCCGGCCAGGTCTATGACTGGATGAACCTAATCACAAGTAGGACTCTCCTCCTGATGCCTCATCCTCACTTGGAAGTGAACCTGAGTTTTGGCAGGCTATGCATATGAAGTGCAAGCCCCAGCAGTTTCTGCTATTCTGGAGAGACTCTGAGATTGTTTCTGCTGCCCAAGGGGCAGCTTCTTAAGGTCAGAGAAATCCATCACCAGGATGCTGTCCATTAGTTGATGAATTTTTAACCACAACAATCCATGAAATAGTTCTTTTCATGAACACCCAAATGTGAGCAGAATGAGGCTTTGCATTTCTTACATCGAAAAAGCAGCTTGCATTCAGAGATATTTGTAAGACTATATTGAATAGGGGCAGCTAGGTGGTGCAGTGAATAGAGCACTGACCCTGGAGTCAGGAGGACTCGAGTTCAAATCTAGCCTCAGAC
Source organism: Gymnobelideus leadbeateri (assembly GCA_011680675.1). Taxonomy (NCBI): domain Eukaryota; kingdom Metazoa; phylum Chordata; class Mammalia; order Diprotodontia; family Petauridae; genus Gymnobelideus; species Gymnobelideus leadbeateri. Next base: position 786,781 of record WOXC01011978.1, read on the forward strand.
ACTTAACACTTACTAGCTGTGTGACTTTGGGCAAGTCACTTAACCCCAATTGCCCTGCCCTCCCCCCTGCAAAAATAAAAGACCTTATTGAATATAAAAAAAATAATTTAAACTATCACTATAACTGATTACTACATAATAGCAAACAACAATGCTATTATTGTTTTTGAGTCATTTCAGTCATGTACAACTCCACAGAAAAGATACTGGAGTGATTTGTCTTTTCCCTCTCCAGTTGATTTTACAGATGAGGAAACTGAGGCAAACTTGCCCAGAGTCACACAGCTAGTAAGTGTCTGAGGCCAGGTCTGACACTCCATACACTGTACCACCTATCCCCCAAAGAACAAAGCTACTCCCTATTTACTGCATTTACTTTATACATACCTATAGGCAGAAATATCAAACATGTAGCACAATACTCCTAAGTGTGACCAGAATCAGATTAAAATGCAATTGGGAAATGTTTTATGAAGTAAATAAAAATATAATAAAACATAGATAGGGTTAATCAATCAATCAATAAACATTTATCAAACACCCATTATGTGCCAGACACTTTACTACATTCTAGGCATACAAAAATAGGTAAAAGACAGTCCCTGCCCTCAAAAAGTTACAATCTAATGGCTAACGTGTGGCTTCTTAAGTGCCTCAGGAGGGATTCTCACATATGGCTCAGTGACCCTCATTTCTGTTTGCCTTTGACACCACTGCTATAAGGTTTACAAAGCACTGTCGTCAACATAATTCTGTGAAGTAGGTCAGGCAAGTATCACCAGCTTCATTTTGCAGAAGAGAAAAAATGACAGTTTCACTATCTTTGTTCTTAATCAGTCCAGATCTCCTAGTAAGAGACTAATTTGTTTATTGATTCAATTTCTGGTGAAAATGATTGCTCATTGGCTTTTTTTTTAGGGGAAATCAGGAAAAACCTGAGGGTCCCTGCCAAAAAATTTATATTTTTAAAATTATAAACCTTAGAAATCATCAAGCATGAAAATTTGGGATAAAAGAATAAAAAAACTGAACTTTTATTAATGTACAGTTTGTTTTTAAGTGTTTGTCAAATTTAAAGCTAAGTGATAGGCAATATGGTGAAGAGTCCTGGAAGCTAGAATGACCTGCATCCAAATCTTGCCTCTCTCTGATACATACTGACCACACAACTCTTAACAAAGCTATAACTTCTCTGCACTCAGGATAGCTCTCAAAAACTATAAACTGCTAGGGCAGCTACGTGGCACCGTGAATAGAGCACCAGCCCTGGAGTCAGGAGGACCTGAGTTCAAATCTGGCCTCAGACACTTGACACTTACTAACTGTGTGACCTTGGGCAAGTCACTTAACCCCAATTGCCCTGCCTTCCCCCTCCAAAAACAATCTAATGATGAGCAAGAAATCAAGGTGCTAATGAAAAATAAAGAGGGTGAGCTCTCTTTTAAATGTTTGCCAAACTGACGCTCTGTATGTGAGGGGACAAGCCTATAGCATTAGCTGATAAGGAATGGGTAAAATTACTAAAGAAAAGTGAAGCAAATAAGTCATGGGAAAGATTCAGCTAAGGCACTGCCACCTGAATATACATTTACTTTCACAGATTCCCTATATCAAAACATTTCACTCTTGGCTGGCCAGAATCTAAACATTTCGATTTTTATCTGTACCCAATCTCTCTGTTCCCTCTTCATACACCCTCCACTAGCTTGGAAAATAGGTGTTTGGCAGACAGACTAAGCGCTATGTATTTTTTTTTCCTAAGGAGTGTAACTGTCGAAGAGAATACTAATTCAAACAGCTTTGAAAATGGTTCATCTTTCTATTCTACTATAATCTGGTCCTCTGGCTCTGGGTTTATGCCCCAAAAGAAACTAAATGTTTGATGAATGAATAAGAAGTTTTTGTTGTTATTACAGTTGTGTTCAACTCTTTGTGACCCCATTTGGTTTTCTTGGCAAAGGTACTAGAGTGGTTTTGCCATTTCCTTCTTCAACTCATTTCATACATGAGGAAACTGAGATAAACAGAATTAAGTGACTTACCTAGGGTCACACAGCAAGTAGGTGTCTGAGACTGGATTTGATCTCATGGAGATGAATCTTCCTATAACTCCAAGCCAGGAACTCTGTCCACTATAACACCTAGCTTCCCAAGAGAAACTTGTGACAATCTTGATAAGTAGCAAAGTAGAAGTAAAAGTAGGCAAAATCTTCTTATGCACCACAATTACTCTTCTCCTTTTGTCCTTCCCCCCCACCTCTCATTCTGTTGTTACTTCTTTCCAAATCACTGACACCTGAAAAAAAAAGTTTTTCCATGTTGCCTGGAGCAAACTATGGGTCATGACTCCATGTGGGGTCACACAATTGAATTGTGAATGTCTTGAAAAATTTGGTAACAGTAAAAGGTTTCGAATGTGCAACAACCAAAAATTAATTCAAAATCAAATACGAAATGAATCCCAGGTGTTTCTGGAATAAAAATTTCTGGGGCAAAAAGAGGTTACAAGTGTAAAAGTTTGAAAAGCCCTGGTGGAGTATCTGAAAATCAGCAGAGAAAAATTTAAAGACTTCCAAACTCCTATGTTAAATCACAATAGGAAGAAAGGGGAGGAGGAGGAGAGGAATAAAATCATAAATCAAGAATAAAACACCATGAAATACTCAGAAATTTAAATATCTGGTGATTAATCAACTGATTCCATTTAATTCAACAAGCATTTATTAAGTGCCCACCATATTCTAGGCACTGAGGATATAAAGGCAAAACAAAACAGTCTCTACCTTCAATAAGCTTACATTCTGTTGGAGGAAAATAACACATATAAAGACAAACAGTGCCTGGCAAAATACTTGTTGAAACTAAATGCAAAATATATACAAAGCACTTATGATAGTGCTCTAGTCAAGCTGGATGAGAGTTATTTAACTGAATAAAAGACATCCCCAACAAACTTGGAAAATGAGACAGTGACGATTATTTGAAAATGTCCACAACACTGTAATTTGCCATTTCATTTATATAGTGCTTCTATTCAGCACTGCTCAGTCTGAGAACATATGCTATTCTAAGCATCATGAGCTATAGGCTATGAATAAGAATATTTGGTATTGCACTTATAAATTTGATCCAGGTCTACTGGTAATTTGGAGATTTGTTTGCCAATCAACTCAGTTTCTCATGAGATTATTTGCTGTGTTCCCTTCCCCTCCTTTTAAAATTATTGACTTAATAAACATCCAGAAATATGAACATTTCAACAAAAGAGAAAAAAGACCATATATGAAACCTAACTTTGTTTTTGCGGGGGTTTTTTAGGGGTAGTTAAGTGACTTGTCCAAGGTCACATGGCTAGTTTTTGTGTTGTGTCTAAGACTGGATTTGAACTCAGGTCCTCCTGACTTCAGAGCCAGTGCTCTATTCACTGTGCCACCTAGCCGCTCCAAAACTGAACTTTGTTATGTACTATTTTCTAAATGTTTATAAAATTTAACCCATTAGTTACAAAACTGTCCTTCCGAATTCCTCCTGTTCCCTTCTGTGTATTAAAAAAAAAATCATTTGTTAATGCCCTTTTTTCCCTACGTTTTAGTTTTTCAATCCCTATCATTACCCTTCTATGTTTTCATCTCTCTCCTTTTTGAGGTGAAGCCAGAAATGACATTAGGATTTTGTTTCCCAGGGTCCTTTTACATATAAATTCAGATGGATCCTAAAAGCAAAAGGAGATGGTGGGTGAATAAATGGGAATCCTCCCTGCCATTTTGTAAATCCTCTTGTCAAAGTCTGAAAATATCCTCTCTTATTTAAGCCTCCAGAGCAGGAAGCCATTCTCCAACTGTCTTATGACTCCATTTCCCAGTCTGAGGAAGCAATAATGTAAGGCAGATCTCTACCCAGCCTTGTTATTTTAATCTCATACTTTTTCTTGGGCTTTACATCTCATAGCCTTGCCCATAACTCTCCATCATCAGCCAGTAACCAAATCCTACCTCTGAAATGTAAGAAACGAGTGCAAAAGTGTACATGCAAGTATTTCAGAGACTGTGACTCCTGTTCCAGCACCTCTGGCAATTCTGTTGCACAATTCCTACAATGAACTCCTTCCAGGGGCCACTTGGGTGCCATCAATCAAACACATATTTCCTGCAGACAGGCATAAAGAAAATGGTTGTTTGTTTGAAAGAATCAATCAGCAAAGTTAGGAAGGGTATAAACAATGTCTCCCCACAAGTGCACCTCCATGCATTTTCAGAATCATTTTTCTTAAAGTCTGAACTGTTTGAATGAGTTGTTTTTCTCTTCCAGCTGAGAATGAATAAGATTAAATGCACAAGGAAAGCTGATCTGAACATTTCCTTTATAGTAGATAGAATCAGAAATGGAGAGAATCTTGCAAGTAAGCCCGATTCATGATATTTCTAGGCCAGTTTTACTGATTCTACATATTTTTAGAGTTTGGATTCATATCTAAGCATTGGAAACTGATCTGAGTGAAAGTGGAGCACAAATTAAAATAATGCTTTCTTTTTTTTTAAACAAAAACACAACCACACAAACAACCCCCACCCACACCCCCCACAACCAACAAAAAAAAACCACCACCACCCCACCAAATAATGCTTTTCTGTAGCTACTTGAGGCTTTTGTTGTTGTTCAGTCATGTCCAGTTCTTCCTGACCCCATTTGAGGTTTTCTTGGCAAAGATCCTAGAGTGGGTTGCTATTTCCTTCTCCAGCTCATCTTATAGATGAAGAAACTGAGGTAAATAGGGTGAAGTGACGTGGCCAAGTTCACACAACTAGTCAGTGTCTTAAGACAGATTGAACTCGGGGAGATGAGCTTTTCTGACTCCAGGTCCAGAAGTCTATCTACTCTGACACCTAGCTTCCTTTATTTAAGCATTTGAGGAGAACTTTATTTGCTTGAAATTAATGTTCTAGTCAGCTTATAATACTTCACTTGAGGCCCATTCAAGAAAACACACAATGAACATTTATCACTTACCAACCTCATAAATGACCACAGAAGTCATTTTCTGGACCCACTTCCTCTCATTTTATATTAGAGGAATCAAAGTCAATAGGAAGGTTAAACAACTTGCCCTAAGTCACACATACATAAAAATCAAAGGAGGAATTAGAACTCAAGACCTCTGATTCTAAAACCGGTGATCCTCCTGTTATATCTCTTTATCTGAGACATAGTCTCTCCCCTCACTGCGGTTATTGTCTAGTAGAAATTAGTTTAAACTTGTTCTACAAGTCTTAAAATAACAGGTTATATTTATGTAACTCTTTGTACATACTTTCCTCAAAGCAACCTTTTGGGGAAGATCATATTAAGAAATTTTATCCCCATTATAAAGAGAAAGAAACTTAAGTCAGTAAAAAAACTAAAAGGTCTGTCCAAAGATCCATTGACTGGTAAATTGCAGAGACAGTACTCATTCCTAGGTTTTCTCATTCTAAATCCAATCACACCACAAAGTCTTCTGCCTGAATTTTTATTTTTATAAAACACAGCATAGTTTACATAGCCCTTTTCTTATAACAATCCTGTGACGGAGGTAGTTTGAGTATTACCACCACTTTATTAGGCAAGAAAACTGAAGCCTGGAGTGTTTTAAGTACAGGACCCAGTGACAGCGAATACTTACCCAAGAGTAAAAGGTATATGGGGAATAGAAAGCAGATAGCTGAGTCTGGTAATGACATTTCAACTTTGAGAAGAAAGTCCAGTTCTTATATGCTGACTCAAAATGATAGTATTGCTTTCTTGGTGAGAGTTTTAACTTCTCAAGCTTCTTTAAAAGCTTGTAGGGTAGAGAAACTTAACTATGATTTTTTTTTTCATTTAAGGAGAAGAAATTGACAAATCAGAAATATTTTTGAGGTATACAAAGTTCTTTTTAAAATTTGATAGTATTTTTTTCTAATTGCATGTAAGGACAATTTTCAACATTCATTTTTAAAAGATTTTGGGTTCCAAATTTTCTTCCCTCCCTCTCTTCTCTACCCTCTCCATAAGACAGCAAGCAAGTTGATATAGGTTATACATATGCAACCATTACACAAAGTTCTAAAACAACTTTTGTGTTTGGAGATCACACCAAATATATTTCCTGAGTAATGGCCCTTCAATTTGAAAGAAAGTAATTGAACCATTTATAATTGTACATAAGATCATATAGCCTTAGACCTGGCCTGTTTTTCTCTTTTTTCCTTTATTCCCAAATGGATCAGCCCTTTGAGGCTAGCAATAGCCAGGAATAGAATGACTGACTGTGATCATGAAAGACAACACAGGTATCAAACCCATAACCTTATCATAATGGTACTCAATACAAGTGAGCTAGCCAATCACTCATTCTGGTGGCAGTGAGCCAAAGCAGAACACACACCACTGACTATCACTGAGTCAATAGTAACATATAGATTTACTACCTTAATTAGACTTTCTTATTTTCAATCATACCTTCTATATTCTTCCTACTAGCTCAATTTTTATTTTTCAAAATGACTATAGAAGAGGTTCATCACGGGAAGGGTGGATACGTACTGCTTCTTTCAGGAAGCTCAATGTACAACCTGATGTTAGATAGCCAGATGACATTCATTTTCCCCCTTTTTTTTCTTTCTCCCATTGGAGTAAACAGTGGAAGCCCTTTATTTATAGACTGCATTGCACTGTAAACATCTGTGGCTGAAACGTGCACTTGCTAGGCATCCCTATCATTAAAGTGAACCAAAGAAGAAAGGAAGGAAGTACCAACCCACCAGAAAGAATGGGACCAACTGAAGGAAGTTGTAGACAACGGTAGGAACTTATTGGTTCCAGTAAACTACTCTGATGAATTTCAAGTTCATTTTCCCCCAGTTGTTTTCTTTAGAGTCAGAATGGCAGAGAGGATCAAAATGTTAGCTTTCCAGACAGAAATATCTGAATTTAAAATCCTACTTCTGAAACATAGTGGCTACATGACCCCAAGAAAGGTCACTTGGCCTCTCAATATTCTAGGCACTTCTTTAAGACTATAAATTACAGATAAGGTGTTGAACTGCACTAAGAGAGGGAGTTCCATCATGTAGGCTAGTCTCTATCCTTTACTTTGACCAGTGATCTGACTGGTTTTTGCTTTGAATATCCATCTTCCTATAACTAAAACTATATTTATATAGTGTTTTCAGGCATACAAAGTGCCTTTTCTACCACAACTCTGTCAGTAATATAGTAAAAGTATTGTTTTCATCCCTGTTTTACATAAGAGAAAACTGAGGCTCCCAGAAGGGAACTGCCCCCACCCCCAAGGCTGCATATCTGGTAAGAGCTGGAGATGGTGTTAGAATAGACTCTCCCTGATTCCAAGTCAGTACTTCCCACTAAACCACAAAAGTCTGGGCAGATAATAAAAAATAAATATCTGTCTATATTAGCCAACCTGAAGTAATTATTTAAAGAAATATGTCCAAGGGTTTTTATCAATACACATTGAAGGTATGGATGAAAGAATGGGTTCCATATTTATCAAACTTGTAGATAACATAAATCTGGGAGGGGGATAGATAAGAAAGAAATGAGATCCAAACATATTTTAAGGCATATTTTAAACATATTTTAAGAAGTTTAAGTGAAGGCTGAACATAAAAGAGTGGGATTCAATAAAGACAATGCAATGTTTTGCATGTGGCTTCCAAAAAATCAACTGTATAAGTTAAGAGAGTAATAATTAGAATATTAATATAAGAGATTGGAGGTATTCAGGTTAGTAAAAGAACTTATTGCTCCCTCTTAGATGGTACGCACCTTTATGTGAACAGATCCTCTTCCTTCTGCTAGCCAATCTCTTGGGCATGTCTTTCCTTTAGTCAACATCTCCACTTTGTTCCCCTTTAGGACTGGGGAACGGGGGGAACTGCTTAGTCAGAAGGAAAAATAGAGAAAGAAAATTGAGTGAAGCTAACTACCTGTGAGGGAAGCATCCTACTGTTTACCAAGCATTATTTCTCCTAACCAGGGTTGAAACTTCTTTGTTCTGAGGGAGAGTATTGAGATGTGGATTCACAGATTGATTTTCTTTCTTCTTTTTGGGCAGTGAAAAAAAGTCAAAAAGATTTTATTTCATATAGCACAGGGGCCCCCTATGAGGAGAGCTCCTACTCTTCCTCCTTGCCCACCCCCATGTTCAGAGGGAATTCTTTCTCTTCATTTCTGTCTCTTTCTGAGTAATATGCCACTGGTCCCCTCTTTTTTAGCAGCTCTATTTCAAATAATGAAGTACATAGATCAGAAGAAGTTATGGTGGATCAAATTTTATCTTAAATACAATTAATGCTAATTAAACAGAAATATAAGCCCTTTAAAGAATAGATAATAGTAACTAGCACATATATGTATGTGTGTGTATGAGTATGGTACTTTAAGATTTGAAGAGTACTTTAAAAAATATCACATTTTATCTTCACAATCACCTTGAGAGACAAATGCTAGTACCTTCATTTTACAGATGAGGCAGACAGAGGTTAAGGGACTTGCCCAGAGTTGTACATCTAGAATTTGAGGCAGGATTTGAACTCAACCTTCCTGACTCCAGGTCTAGTGATATATCTATTGTGCCACCTTGATGCCTTTACAAAAGTCTTCCAGGACACGGTGATGGAGAGAGGAGGCAAAATTACCACCTATAACATGTTCATTTAAAATGACTGTTCATTAACAAATAGTGCATTCCAAACATAGATCAGCTAGATGGTTCAGTGGATAGAGTGACAGAGCTGAAGCCAGGAAGACCCATCTTCCTACATTTAAATCTGACATCTAACACTTACTAGCTGTGCGACCCTGGGCAAGTTACTTAATCCTTTTTGCCTCAGTTTCCTCATCTGCAAAATGAGCTGAAGAAGGAAATAATAAACCACTCTAGTATCTTTGCTAAGAAAACCCAAATGGAGTCATGAATAGTTGGACATGATTGAAACAACTCAACAACCACCATTCCAAATATTTAGGGCTGCTTCATTGTCCATGACAGACAGGAATAGCTGCCATGAAGCTCTCGATAGCGGTTCAAAATTAGCTTCCTCCTCTAATACTTTACTAGTCTCCAGTCTCTTGCTTGAATCTCAGACCAAAATTGAATGGCCTAGCAACCACAGAGAAACTCTGTCCCAACCTCTGCATTCCTGTTCACCTCTTACAGTCATCATCAACCAAAAGTTACACTAGCAAGCATTCAGGTGAAAAAAAAATCATGGTGAAAAATATCTGGAGTTTTGGTAGAATATAGACTCAATATGAATTAAGTGGTAGCCCTACCCCCCCAAAAAAAAACTAATGCAATTCTTTTTACTGTATTCATAGAAATGTAACATTCAGAGCTAGGGACACTGTATCTAGACCCTACCTAGTATATTTTATCTAATTCTGGGTAACATCTATCAGAGGAGACAATTCTAAAATGGAAGGGAACTAGAATGGTGAAAAAACTAAAAATTATTCCATAGAAGATGACTTGAAGAAAATGGGAATATTTAGTTTGGTGGAGAGAGACTGGGGGTAAGGGTAGCATAATAGCTGCCTTCAAGTATTTAAGTGTGAATCATATAGAAAAGAGATTACATTAATTCTACTTATCCCAGAGAGTAAAAAGAAGGCCATTGTGTGGAAGTTACAAGGAGGCAGATTGTGGTTCAAAATAAGGAAAATTATGGTAATTATAGCTATCCAAAATGGAACTGGCTGATTCAGTGGTAGTGAGTGCCTTCTCACTATAGGTGTTCAAGCAGAAGATATATAATGATTTTCCATAGAAACTTTATGTGGGATTCATGCTTTCTGTGGGATTTGAAATAGATGATCTGTGGTCCATTCTTCCCTCTGCCTACACAAGGCAAAAAACAATTGTCTCAGTGAAGCCAAACAGATTCAGAGTACTGAGTTATTTATTTGACTACCTTTACCTGGGTCAGAAAACTTGCCACAAAACAAACAGCAGCAAACCATTCCAAAGACATAGTCATACCTATCTACTTTATAAATGGGGAGACTGTGGCACAGTGGAAAAACCAAGATTGTATGAGTCAGAGATCTTGGGTTAAAATTTTATTTCTTCTACTTAATATCTATGTGGCCTTGAGCAAATGTCACCTTACTTCCTGGGCCTCTGTCCTTGGTAAAATGAGAAGGCTGTGAAGATAACCTTTAAGATTCCTTCCAGCTCTAAAGCCATGATGCTTTAATCCCTCTGCAGCTGAAAGTGTATGAGGTTGGGTTTTTTTCATTCCCCATAGAAAGATTGGCATTTCCTCCCACCCTGACCGCAGAGCCAAAGTCTTTCACTTTCATTTCCTGGTCATTGCCAGGGGGAGGCAGGATCCACCCTGAAAGCTCTGCAGAAGAATCACAGGCTATTGCTTCCTTGTGGCTGATGGGTGAGTGACTGACCACCCATCAGGGCCAGAAGGCCCAACTTCAAATTTCCTAGAGTTCACCACTTGAATTTTTAAAAGGAAAGTCCTCCCTCCTTCCTACCATCATGCCTCTTTCTAATTGATTCCATCCATTATTTATTTCATATGGGGAACTGGGGCAAGAAATAGACAAGTTGATGGATTTCTTCCTTTCTCCATAATTCTGATGTAATCATCTCAGTATACCCTACTCACAATCTGATCCTCAGATGACAAGATTAATTTTAAAAAAACTTAAGTTAAAGTATATTCTTTGAAGAGTCTGACATATTTTATAACATTTTGAATTTTTTCTCATCTTTTTTCTCATGAGAAGAGTCAAGTCAGGTAGTACTTGCTAATTGTAAAATATTAAAAAGGGGATTGATTAAATAAGCATGCAATTTTAAAAATAAGAAACTTGACCCTGTCCCAAAAAGCACAAAAGAAGGTGTTTTTAAAAACCTTATAAGAACAGAGGGATTAAATCGATTGTGTAAACTTATACAATTTGTGACAAAGTGGAAATTACAATCTAGGAATGTTGATAGTAATTATGTCATGAGGTAGTGTGGCATTGTAGAAAGAATGTGCTCAGATTCTGGGTTCAGATCCTGCCTCAGGTACCAATAAGCTATGTGGTCAAGGGCAAACACTAAGGTTTAACTGTAAAAAGAACATAATATTATTACCTGCCTCTTAGAGCTATTGGAAAGTATTCTGTAATCCTTTGAGTCCCATAGAATTTAAGGTATATCTTCTTTTCAGCAAATAATTCTGCTAAGAAAAAGAAAGAAGATAATATGTTCCATGTTCTTCAAATTTTCTTATAATATCTTTTTTAAAAAGAAACATTTCTCTATTTTATTCTGAACTTAAAAAAAAACATTTCCATAATGTGGCAAAATAGAAAAAAAGATCATTTCATGAAACCACAAATCTATTATGTACAACTTGATATTTCTTTTAAATTTATATTAAAAGTTACCATGTAACTTTATTTTTTTCCCTCTCCTCTCTACCTACCTTCCCCCAGCCCCACTCTAGAGATGGTTACCATTAGACATAAATGTTTCTTTATATCTAGGTCCTATATCCATTTTGACCTTCTCTTGGTAAAGTCCATGAATACTACTATGCTATAAGAAATTATGAGTTCAGTGATTTTAGAAAAACATGAATAGGTCTGCACAAAATACTGAAAAGCAAAATGAGCAGAACCAAAAGAATGTTGTCTACTGTAACAGTAATATTGTTTTATGAACAACTTTCAGCAAATAAAACATTTTGACTATTATAAATGCCCAAATGAACCACAAAGGACATATGAAGGAAGATGCTATCTGTATCCAGAGAAAGGAAACACATACATACATATATATATATATATATATGTACGTACACACATATATGTATATACACATAAACATATTTGTGTCCAATGATAACCATCTCTAGGGCTGGGAGGAAGGGAGAAAAAAGGGAAAAAATAGATAACTTTATTATATATTTTAAAGGAATAGCAAGTTGTACATAATAGATTTGCAGTTTCATGTGCAATCTTTCTTTCTATTCTCCTGTGTTATGGAAGTGCTTGTTTTATTCAATTCAGAATAAAGTAAATGTGTATATAGAAAAAAGGAGAAAGGAGAAAAGGTGTAACATTTTAACAAATATTTAACAAACGCTAACCATTCACAATCTCCGAGCTTTTTGAATGAAATGCCGTCAGAAGATAGAGAACAATTAGAAGAAATCAAGACTATGTGAAACAAGAAGAAATAACTATCATACCTATCTGTTAGGCAACTCAGTGGCACAGTGGATAGAGCACTAGGCCAAGAATCAAGAAGAACTGAATTCAAATGCTGCTTTAGACATGTACTAGAGTTGTGTGACCTTGGGCAAATCACTTAACCTCTGTTTGCCTCTGTTTGCCTACATACACACATACATAGACATAGACACACACAAGCTATTCTCTTAATTACTAGTAGAGTTATATAAAAGTTGCCTTTACTGATTCTAAAAATAAGCGTGTATCCCAATATTTTATTCAATTACAAAGATTATTTATTTATTCCATTGCAAAAAGCAATCATTTCAGTGACCCTTTTCCAAACATTAACCACCACAGAATAACAGCAGGATAGTGACTTGTCCCATAATTGTTTCTATCTGATGTCCAATGAATACAAAAATGAGAACAAAAAAGAATAACAATAATAATTCACATTTTAAAAGCACTGTAAGGCTTACAAAGCACGTTCATCACACTAACACTATAAAATAGGAATTAAAATTATTAGGATCCACATTTGACAAATAGAAAATGGAAATATTGACTCACTCATCAGGGTGTTTGCAGTTGGATAGACGAAAAAACATTGACTTTGGATTTTGGCACGCGATGACAGTCTAAATCCAAAGCTCTTTGAAAACCAATGCTTAAGGGGCCGCTAGGTGGCGCAGTGAGTAGAGCGCTGGCCCTGGAAGGACCTGAGTTCAGATCAGGCCTCAGACACTTAACGCACACACAAACAAAAACCTAGCCATGTGATCTTGGGCAAGTTACTTAACCCCAATTGCCCTCCAAAAAGAAAAAAACAAAAATAAACAAACAAACAAAAACCAATGCTTGAAAATTTGGGGGGCAGGGGAGGAGATAAGGTTAAAATATTGACTATAGACATTTAGCCCTTTCATTTTCAATTTGTGAGAAAAACATAAAACCTTTAATTATTGCCTGCATATGTATCAGGTCACCCAGATACTCCATATACGTGATCCATGTCTTTCATTATGATCGGTATTGTTTTCTGTATCCTCTCTATTTTAAGAAACATTTAGAAAACTGCTTAAGTCCTTAAAATGTAGCTATCAAATGTATAAAAGGCCAGGACCTGCTGACTTATTATTCTCCCTTTTCTCCACTTTCTACTTGCTGGAAGAAAATGTATCTCTCTGACACCATGTATTAAAAAAAAGAAGAGATTAGTGTAAAATAAACATGCAATTTAAATAATTAGACAATTAACAGCACCTGCCAAAACACACAAGAAGATAGCTTTAAAAATTAGTGAAGAAAGGGGAGGCTAAGTGGCACCAGCCCTTGTCAGGAGGACCTGAGTTCAAATCTGACCTCAGACACTTAACACTTAATAATCAAGTGACCTTGGGCAAGTTACTTAATCCCAATTGCCCTGCCTTCCCCCCTCCAAAAAAAAAAAGAGAGCAAAATAAATAAATAACATATTTACTATTTAAAAAATTAATGAAGAAATAAAATTAAAATAAAGACGAGTTAAAACAAATAGCAAGACAGCTAGGTGGTACAGTGAATAGAGTACTGGACCAGATTCAGGAAGTCCTGAGTTCAAATCCTGCTTTAGAAAATTAGTAGTTGCGTGACTGAACAAGTCACTCGACCTCTCTTTGTCTCAGTGTCCTCATATAGAATAAAGATAATAATAGCCAGAGTTGTAATGATAAGATAAGCTAATATTTACAAAGTGTTTAATGCAGTACCTGGAACATGGTAGGTACTTAATGAACACTTGTTTCCCTCTTTCTTTAAAGAGTTTTTTTATTTAAAGGCTAACAAAATCAATAAACCACTAGCTGGTTTGATAAAAAAAAACAAAACAAAACAAAACAAAAAGAGGAAAATCAAATTTCCAAAATAACAGACGAATGAGTTGAATTCAAAAAGAATGGAGAGGAAATAGAGAGAATTATAAGAAACTATTATAAACAATTATATGCTCCACTCCACCCCTGTCCCCTCAAAAAACATGGGACTTTAAAGGAAATGGGTAATAATTTATAAAGGCATAAAATACCCAAATTAACAAAACAAGAAATAATGATTTTTAAACAATACAATCTCAGAGAGGAAAAAATGAGCAATAAATGAGTGACCAAAGGAAAGATGGAAACTTTGGCCCAGAGAGATTTATATGTATAATCTATCAAATGTTTTAAGAGCAATGAATTCCAACACTTCAGAAATAGTTTTCAAGAAAAAAGAAAAAAGGACACTAACAAATCTTGTTAGGACAAAAGTAACAGGTTTGTTTTAAGGAACAAATATAATCCAGATACCTAAATCAGAGAAGGAGAATGGAAATCATTACTACTAATGAATATCGAGCAAAAAATCATAGAGAATATTTTAACAGACAACCAATAAATATTAAAAATTATCCATTAAGACTAAGTAAGCGAGGCAGTTAGATGGCCCAGTGATTAGAGCATCGGCCCTGGAGTCAGAAGGACCTGAGTTCAGATCCGACCTCAGACACTTAATGCACACACAAACAAAAATCTAGCCGTGTAACCTTGGGCAAGTTACTTAACCCCAATTGCCCTCCAAAAAAAAAAAAAAAAGACTAAGTAAGCTTTATACCTAGGATGTAAGAATGAGTCAACAGTAGGAAAAATTTGCATAATTAATCATATAAACAACAAAACCTAATGGTTGTATTAATACGTGCTGGAAAAGTCTTAGGCAACTTCTAATATTCCTTTATATTTAAACAAACAAACGTGTAGATGCTTTCTTTCCACTGTTCATGTAGAACTCACATTTATCCAAGGGTGTTCTGAAGTCAGCTGGAACTAGTTCTTGAGAGTCAGTTGTTAAATTTTCGTTGTTAATGTTTGCAACTCAGAAATCAGCAAAGGCTACAGATCAGAGTTTGATTTTGTTGTTGCTTGGTTTTGATTGTTTAGACAAGAAAATGATTGAGGAAATACAGACTAAATAGAGTCTGTTTTGCAGGCATTTTTGCCCTGGAAAACTGGTTGCTAAACATTTATCAATTGTTCCCTATTTATCCCTCTCTTTGCATGTAACACAGGACTAAAGTTATAGTGTTGGTTTTGTTTTGTTTTGTTTTGTTTTGTTTTGTTTTGTTTTGTTTTGTTTTGTCCCAGAGCTACCCCAAAGCAAAGTTACCAAGTAGATATAGTTAGCTATTACCCCTTGACCCTAATTAGACCTTTCGAGCAACACAGAATGAATCTAATTCCTCTTCCTTGTGATTTCCCTTAACAAATATGAAGACTGCTTTTCTCTTTCTTTCATCTCCACTTATATGTCTAAGAATTGTATTTTTCTTGATCAGTTGAAGTGTAAATGATGAAATTCAACCAAAAGGTTGCCTCTCTAAGTTAGGAGCAAAATACATCATAATCCATTTAGATAGGTTTCTTTAATTCCTTCCAATAAACATTTAAGTGCCAGCTATGTGATAGGCAGCTATTAGGATAGCACATTAGGTACAATGGACAGCTTGCCAGACCTAGAGTCAGGAAGTCCTGAGTTTAAATTGGACGTCAGATGTTTCTGAGCTGTGTGACCCTGGGCAAGTCACTTAACCCTGTTTGCAGCAGTTTCCTCATCTGTCAAGGGAGCTGGAAAATAGGGCAAACCGCTCTGGTATCTTTGCCAAGAAAACCCCAAATAGGACTACAAAGAATCAGATGCAACTGGATAACACCAATAAAAATTTATATAATTATGGCACAGAGAGTTTTGTGTTACAAAATGTAGATGGGGAAATGGTCATTCTCATTAAGCCACATATAGGTGATTGAGTGTTGAAAACCAATCATAGAAATTGTTTTCTCCATATGGCATCAGCCAGTCAGTTTGACAGATCATTTTCACACTGATCTGATTTGTGGAAGAAATTTCCTATATCAACGGGTTGCCTTGCCATTAAGTATACTGGAAATAGGTTTAATGATGTAAGTGGAATTTAGTGATAATTTTGAAGAAAGATCCATGAAAACATCCAGGCATTCCAAGAAAATAATAAATTATATGTAGGTTCTTTTAGGTTTTAAAAGTACATCCTTTACAACAACACTATTTGGTATGCCAAGTAAGTATTATTTTTCCCATTTTGCAGCAGAGGAAACTGAGTTCCAGTGAGGTTAAATTAATTATCTGAGGTCACTCAGAAAGTAAATGACAGACCCGGTACTCAAATCCAGGTCTTCTCACTGTAGTCCCTTGATTTTTCTACTATAATGTGCTGATAAAGAAACGAGGAGGGGCATAGAGAAAAGGAAGGGGCTTCATCTTATAGGAATTCTCTCCATTAATGTTTATTGATGTATATCAGAGTAGATCCTCTGGAGCATGTGCTCTTGTTCTGTGAAGTTGGACAAACGTTCTAGTCTCTTACTAAGGAGTATATTTGGGCAAAAGCCTCTGTTTGTTCCCTTGGCCACCATGTCATCATGGGCAAGAGTTGGGGGTTATGTGTGATTATGGTGATACAAGATGCCTATATTGCCTCTTACCTAGATTCTCTCTTCGAAATATTTTTTTTGTTATTGGCAAAAAGTTTGTGTCTCTCTTCCCCGAGGAAAAATTAACTCTCACTATTGCTGAAGAGACTAGTCAAACACAGCAGTGGATAGATGACTACAGATCAGAATTATTCATGTTTATTCAATCATATAGAGATGTTTTAATGTGATTTCCTTCCTTTTTTCTTTTCCTTCCTTCCTTCCTTCTTTCCTTCCTTCCTTCCTTCCTTCCTTCCTTCCTTCCTTCCTTCCTGCCTTCCTTCCTGCCTTCCTTCCCTGCTTCTTCCTTTCTTTCCCTAGCTGAAATAGCTACTCACAGGTCCAACCATACTGCTGATAAGCACAGAAGTTTTGACCTGTTCCATTTACACTGACCTGAAGTGGTTCACTCCTCCTTAGGCAGTTTGGTGTTCCCACACTCCTAGGAGCTCACCATATAAGTGCTAGAGTTAGCTTGAACACTGAATTGACTTTAGCCCCACTTAAGCTCAGAACTCCCAAATTTAAGCAACCCACCAGCTGCAGCAGGAACTACAGGCATTCACAACCACACCCAGCAACAATAAGATTTTTAACAACAAAAAAATAATGAGATAATTACCTACAAAAATATAATATGCACAAATGAACAAAACAATCCAAACTGAACAAGCCATAAATGTACCTCCCCCTTCTTTCCTTGGATTGGTAGAGGTGGATGCAGGCAGGTTTGGTGTACATGAATGTTGAATAAGCTTTGCTGCATTTGGCTAGTTTTGCTTAAATGATTCTCTTTTTTAACATGGAGGGCTCACTGGGTGCAGGATAGGGGGATGGCATATCACAAAATGACATATAAAAACAAAAGATATCAATAAAACTTTAGATTAAAAAAATAAAATGAGACCGTTGGATTAGATGGCCTTCCAGGTGTGGATGTGTGGTCCTACATGCTTTTAATCTGTTTATAGGCTTCTGTGAGTCCTTTGGGAGTCTCAAGGATTACTGTATTTGTTTATAAGCTCCTGTGATTCCTTTGTCATAGGTCACAGGGTCATATTTTAAATATTTGGCAATGCAAGTTTATGAGTTGTTGTTTTTGGGTTTTTTTATTGTGTTACTGTTTTGTTTTTGTTTTTTCTATGTGTGGTAGGTAGAAGAAATCAATAACTGCCCTATCCTGATAATCTACTATTTTTACATTGAGTAATTTTTCAAGAAGAGGCAAGTTCCTTTTGAGGAAACTTTATTATAAACAAAACCTAAACTTTATTGAAAAGATTTTCTCTAATGTTCTACTCCAAGGTGATGAATCAAAGAGTGTGAGAGAAGGCTTGAATCTCCTCTAAAGAACCAGGGAACAAACCAAAACCATGCCCTTTAGCAAAAGGCCAGAATACTTTGTGCCACTGAAAGTGACCCAAGCACACGCTTAACACCTTCACACGCTTAATCCCTTCATGTGGATCAAAGGATCAATCAAGAGCCTCTGAGAGTCATGTCCTTTAACACGGACTCAGAACACATGTGCATATTCAATAGGCTCATCTCTTTAACAAATGATTAGAATGATGAATAGTGGTAAGTTGTTTTGGACTGAGAACACAAAAAGACATAGGGAAAAAGGTAAGACCACAGAAATTAAGTTGACCCGGAGCTTGGAAGTTGGCAATGAAGTTAATGAGTCAACAAAAGATCATTTAAAAGAGTCACAGAACAAGGAAATAATATAAAATGGCTTCTGTGACAAAGTAAATTATTGTGTTTACATATAGATTTTGGCCAACAAATCATTGGGTAAATATGAACCACCATAAATTGTTGTTTAGGGCTGTGTGTAAATGATAGAACCAGTTCCTCTTGAAGAAAAGTTCAAACCAATTTCACCCTCAAAAGAAAAGAGTTCTCCAAGAACCCTTTAATTACTGTTGTAATTTTCTTTTCTTTTAATTTTATTTATTTTATTCTAAATTTAAGAAATAAAACTAGCATTTCCATAACATAGCCTTGTGTCCCCTCTTCCTCAGTTTCCCTCAATGGATCCTCATATATATCTCACCTCTTCTATAAGTATACACTAAAGCTCTGTTCCTCACCGTCTTCTTTCTTCTCTTGGTGATCTCATCAGTTCCCATGAATTCAATTGGATTTCTATGCAGGTGAACTCCATATGTCCAGTTGGGTCTCTCTTCCAATCTGCATCACCATCTATCAAATATTTTCCAATCACTATTATATAGGCTTCTCAAATTAAAAATGCTCCAAACGGAATTCTCTATCTTTTCCCTAAATACATTCCCTTCTGAACTTCCCTATGGCTGCCCAGGGTGCCATCATCCTTCTAGACCTGCAAGTTTACCAACCGAATCACCCTTAACTCCTCACTCTCGTTCCACCTCTATACCCTATCTATCTTTTTATGTATGCCCCCTTTCCTTAACTCACCCAGCTACCACCCCAGTTCATGTACTCATCACCTCTCACCTGGACTATTAGGGTAGCCTTCTAATCGGGCCCATACTATCCTCCATCTTCCACCCTCCACACAGCTGCCAGTTATTTTCCTAAGGTATGGTTCTTACATAATCATTTTATTTCTCAATAAAATCTAGTAGTTCCTTACTTCTAGAATTAAAAGCAAACTCCTTTACTTGGCATTTTAAGTCCTTTCCAACCTAGTTCCAATCTCCTTTTTTTGTTGTTCTTATTTTATATTACTTCTCTTTCTTCGGTCTTTGGTCTAGCCAGACTGACCTTGCTTTTCCTCACATCTCCCATCTTCTCCACCTTTGCATAAGATGTCCCATATGCTAGGTATGAATGACTTCCTCACTTCTGCCTCTTAAAATTCCTAAGAGTTCAACTCAAATGTCAACTCCTACCCATTCCAGCTCCTAGTACCCCTTCCCCATTAACTTGTGCTTACTTTGTTTATATATCACATTGACTTCTATTAGTACATGTCTCTCCTTACAAAATATGAGCTCCTTGCAAGCTGGCATTGTCTCACTCTTGAACTTTCAGTGTCTGGAACACACACAGTTGCTACTTATTAAATGTTTCATGATTGATTGTAGAAATACTATGTGGCTTGTTTCTTAGCTTTTCTGTTCTGTAAGCTGATAAGGATGGAGCGTTACATTATAATTCCTGAATAAATCGATCAATAGATATTTGTTATATACCTACAAACCATGGTGCTAGACTCTAGAAGTACAAAAATGCTCAAGACATGGCCTTCCCCTTCAGAACCTTGAAGTTTAGGTGGGAAGATGAGACACACACACTGGAAAAGACTAACAACCAGTGATAGTATATAAGACACCACATCTGTGGTGTAGATGAATAGGACCAAATCTCAGTGGAAGGACAGAGAACTCTCAGTCAGGGTACCCAGAAAAGGCTTCGCAAAGATAGGGCAAATCTGAGCCTTGAAGGGTGGGTAGGATTTACAAAGATGAAGGAAGAGACAGGCCTTCCGAGTGCCAGGAATTTTGTGAGAAAAGCATGGAAATAGATGTAAGTGTAGATGATGGGATGAGCGATTTAAGGCCAGAAAGGATCTTAGAGGCCATTTAGTCCAACTCCCTCATACAGATAAAGAAACTGAGGTAAATGGTGACTTGCCCAAGGTAGCAAACATCAAGGCAGAGATTTGAATCTAAGTCTCTCTTTCTAGTGTACTGTATTGACTTATCTAATCCAACCCCTTCATTTTACAGATGAAGAAACCGAGGCCTAGAGAAGTGATGTGACTTGCCAAGGTCAGATTTAGTGAATGGGCCACTTAAGACAGCAGCATAGGCATCTTCCGCGCCTCAGGTCTAATAGGAAAGGAGCCTTAAGTAAACCCAGGTGAGTCCCTGGAGTCATACCAGATAATTTTCTAAAGCAAGATACTTGTATTCCCTCCATCTCCTGAAGGAGAAATAGCAAGGTCTCTTTACACTAAGGAGAAAGATGGCCTGGGGCCTTCAAACCTTCACCCTGGGGCCTTCCTGTCCTCATTAGTAGCTCCCTCTCTAGGACCATCATTTTACTTTTTTTTTTTCCTTTGGAGGGGCTAGGTAGGGCAATGGGAGTTAAGTGACTTGCCCAAGGTCACACAGCTAGTTTTTCTGTGTTAAGTGTCTGAGGTCAGATTTAAACTCAGGTCCTCCTGACTTCAGGGCCAGTACTCTATTCACTGCATCACCTAACTGCCCCCAGGACCACCATTTTAGAGAAGAAAACCATGTGTCACCTTACTCATGCCTCAGCTGTCTCGACTTCTTCTCCTTACCTGCCACATCACCCTAATGGACATCTGCTGCCCTTGCCTTCCAGTTTATCTGAGGTTAACCCAGCCAAACCTGTAAATCAACTTACTGCCCTAGTGGCCCCAGCAAGGCAGCAGTCATTATCATTGCCATTGTTATTACCGAAACCATTCATTAAAGCTTTGTGAGCTTTGTGCTTCCTATAATACACACCAAGAGAATCACGTGTATAATTTCTACTTCCTGGTGACTTAAACCCATGGCAGACAACACTGACACAGAGAAGAAATGGACAAAGATTTTAACATTCTATCAATACATGAATGATCAGTAATGTATTTAAGTATATTTTGTCATACATACTTAAATGTACGCACATATATGTATACATTCACATCTATGTATGTGCATGTACACATACACAGCTAGGTGCCACAGTGAATAGATTTTGCAGGGCCTGATATCAGGATGACTCATCTCCATGAGTTCAAATCTGGCTTTAGACACTTACTAGCTGTGTATCCTTGAGAGATCATTTAATTTTGTTTGCCTCAGTTTCCTCATCTGTAAAATGAGCTGGTGAAGGAAATGGCGAACTATTTCAGTATCTCTGCCAAGAAAACCACATGTGAGGTCAGACAATAACAGGAAAATGACTCAACAACAATGACTACTCCTCTCTCTCTCTCTCTCTCTCTCTCTCTCTCTCTCTCTCTCTCACAAACACACATATACGCACACGCATACATGCATGCATGTGTGTGTGTGTGTGTGTGTGTGTGTGTGTATTATACTGTGTTCCTCTTGTCTTTGTATCCCTAGCATCTAACATAGTACCTGGTATATTCTTGATGCATAACAAATGCTTGACTCATTGATCAGCTTTTGTTCTTTCTTTTCACTTTTGGGCATTGCAAACTTGAGAAACCTCCCCCTGGGGCCTTCCTCTCCTCATTGGTAACTCCCTTTCCAGGACCACCATTTTAGAGAAGATGACAACTGTGTTTCACCTTATTCATACCTCAACTATCTCTGGGGTCCTCCTCCTACACCTGCCACATCATCCTAATGGATATTTGCTTCCCTTGCCTTCCAATTTGTCTTGACATTTTATCTTTCCCTGCTAGAATATAAACTTCCTGCTATATTTATTCATATAGCATACCTACATTTATAACCCCAGGGCTTAGAAATGTTCCTGGCATGTAGTAAGTGCTTAATAAATACTCTATTGATAATGTCTTTTAATGCCCTACTGTGGAAGGAAATTTAAATTAAGAGAATTAAATCCTACCTCTGCCACTAATCACTGGCATGAATGTGGGCAAGTCACTTAACCCTTCCAGGATTCATTTTCCTCATTTTTGAAAGGAGAGAGTTGTGGAAGTACCCACTTGCAAAGAGGGACAGGATCAAAGTAGGGAATGGACCAGGTGGGGGGTGGGATGGGTGGGAGGGAAATATAAGCAGTCTTTTACAATATATCTACCATGGCAATGTTTTGCATAGCTATACATGTACAACACATACTGAATTGCTTATCTTCCCAGAGGGAGTGGGTGACAAGGGAGGAAGGGAATGGATCTGAAATTCTAAGTTTTAAAATTAAATGCTTCAAATGTATATAAATACTATTATTAATACTATTTTGCATGTAATTGGGAGATAAGATGTGCAGGCATTGGGGCACAGAGATTCACCTTGCCCTAATGGCAAAGTCGAAGTGGGTATGGGAGAAGATATGGGAGAGAGCAGATTGGATGAGGGGATATCTTGTGGGACTGCTATTCTGGGGTGGTGGGTAGGGGAAAAATGGGGAAAAAATGTAACTCAAAATCCGGCTGAAATGAATGATGTAAACCAGAAGTTAATAAAGCATTTGTTAAAATAAAAAAAAAAGAGAGAGTTGGACTGGTCAGTCTTTAAGGCTTATCCCAGTGTTAAATCCATGATGAAATAACACTATGATTTTAGTATGTTGTAAGACATATTAATGGGATAACATGAATTCACAATTAAGGCAGCAATTATTCTCCCTCCTCGTCAGTCTTACATATTGAATATAACTGAGGAAGTCACTGGAGATGCTCCTTTCCTCCACCCTGATAAGGCACTTCATCCAGACCTTTTTCACCCCCTAAGTGACCAGCTCTTCTCTACCTTCACTGAAGATGGTATGAGAAGGAACAGGAGAGCTATGAAATATTGGTGTCAAGTTTGGGAGTTAAACTCTGTGGAAACTTTCAAAATCAGGAGAGATACTAGTCCCTTAGGGGTGAATAATGGAATAAGTGTCATGCCAGACACTGTGATAAGAACTTTATAAGTATTATCTCATTTAATCCTCCCAACAGCAGTGGGAGATAAATGCTGTTCTTATCTCCATTCTACAGTTGAAGAAACTGAGGCAAGCAGAAGTTAATTGACTTGTACAAGACCACACAGCTAGTAAGTGTCTGAGAATGAGAGGTTTACCCTGACTCCAGACCCAGCACTCTATCCGGTACACCACTAAGCTGCCTTCTCTAAGTAAAGTTAGGACAATATGGTCTAAATGATTGTCCTAGATTTCTTCTAGAATCCCAATGGCTCTGGGTTCTTTAGAAAAGGGGAAGCATTTAAAGAAAAAAAATCCAGAATAGGAACTCATATGAATGGGTGAGTCATTGTAGTAGAAATGTCTTGTGTCTTTTTAAAAATCTAATCCATTTCATTCCATCCTCCCCATCACTGAGGCTTCCCATGTCAATGTCATCCTCCAATGTCATCTTTCATATTTATCCCATAAGTCCAATTGCTTGACAGATCTTGTCATTCTACCTTCACAGCTCTTATATGCCAACTCCCATCTTCACTCATACAAAGACCACCCTTGAGTAGTCTTTGATCACCCCTCACCTAGATTATTGCAATAACCCTCTGTTTGGTCTCCCTACTACCATCCATAACTCTCCATCTCTGTACAGTGTGCCTTTTCACTGGATGTCCCCCATTCCTGGAGTGCTCTCCTTCTTCACCTTGTGTGTACTTATTTGCTGACTTCCTTCAAGACTCAGCTTAAATTCCATCTGTTCTACAAAAGGCCTTTCCCTGTCCTTCTCCCACCCCCATCCATTGCTCTTGCATCCTCTCTGTGATTACTGCCCATTTATACTGTACATATGTTCTACAAACATAGCTGTTTATATGTTCTTTCCCCCATTAGAATATGAGCTCCTTGAGGGCAAGGACCATGTTTTTTGTTTTTCTTTATATTCCCAGAACTTAATATAGTGCCCATAACATTTTGTGGTTGTTCAGTCATTCAGATTAGACTACAGAACACCAATACTGTCCATAGGGTTTTCTTGGCAAAGCTATTGGAGTAGTTTGCCATTTCCTTATCCAGTAGATTAAGGCAAACAAAATTAAGTGATTTAACCAGGGCCATATTGTTAGTAAGAGTCTGAGGCTAGATCTGAACTAGGGTTTTCCTGACTCCAAGTCCATTGAGTCACCTAGCAACCTCTACTTGTACCATAGTAAGTAAACCCTTGATTGACTTTCATTTTGAGTAGGGCAAACTTACTTCCCTGTTTCTGTCTTTGGAGGACAGATGCATTCTCCTGACTTCTGTATATTTCTACTGCTCCTGAGGTGACATTGTCCTTTTCTGTGGAGGAAATTTGAAGAACTGAAAGTTTTCTGATGTACTCCTTCATCTTTCCAGAATCCTCTCTCAAATCTAATTATTTTTGAGGAGGATAACATTTCACTTAATTAGGGTTCAAAGTTAGTATTCTCTTATCCAAATTATTTGCAAATGTTCATCTAGTAATAGTGACCTGTAATGATATTTTTCCTATTTCATATTTCACACAGATCAATTACCAAATATTGATATCAATCTATGAGCATATGATTTTAGTTGATCCAAAAGGTTAATAGTGATAAACAAGTCTGTTTCCTCTGGACACATTTCTTCAGCTGCTTCAATCAAACAAGGCTTAATTAAGTCACCATCAGTGGATGTCTTTCCTTTCATGGCTAACAAATAAACCACTCAGAAACCTGCTTTGGCTGCAGCTTTATTTTCATTTTTTGTTTTTATTTTTGCCAAGAAATTCTGCTGTGATGAGATATTCCATTTTAAATTTTCTAATTTTTCTGATGTTGCTGTCCTGCGAATTGGGAATAGAGCGATGAGTGTTTAGTCTGGTAATAGCAACTTATTCTTTTAACACAGCTATACTGTTATTTCAGAATAAATGCATTCCTTTGCCATCTAATTCAATAAGAACATGAAAAATATGATATTTGGAATCTACTTTTCCTTTCTTGTTTTGACATGATGGATATTCCCTGGTAATAAAGAATAAATAAAATGTCAAGGTACAATGTGATACATGTGGCACTCAAAATTCTGTTGAGTTATAGCTCTGGCACTGTGATTTGTGGCATGCCTAACAGCAGTGCAAAGCAATGAGGAGACAATACAAAGTCTCTGGCCACAGAAGGTCTCTTTTAACTACTCACCTCTGGTTTTATGGCAGCATGTTTCCATAGACAATATGTAAGTGAGGGTGGCTGTGTTCCAATAAAACTTTGTTAATAGATGTTGAAATTTGAATTTCATTTAATTTTCATGTGCCATGAAATATAGGAAACGCCCAATAAAGAAACTCTCCTAACCAAGACAAATTAGCAACTCTCTTATGTTCAAATAGTTTTCCAGAGTTGATTGGATCACTGAGAAAATCATTGGTATTAGTATTAGCCCAGGTTCCCACAGCCAGTATTTGCCAAAGGCAAGGCTTGAACTCTGGTCTTCCCTGATTCTGAGACCATCCCTTTAAAGACATTATATCACACTGCCTCTCAACATATTGCTATACAGTGTAGATACATTATTACATCTACATTGTAACCATTTCTAATCTGTGCCTTATAAACTATTATTTTAGTTTTCCATGCTCAACAAAGAAAAATCTATTCTCACTGAATTTTCTAATTATAAACCATGACAATGAGGTGAAGCATGGCATTGGGGGAAGTGGATTGGCTTTAGAATCAGGAAAAACTGGAGTTTATTTCAACTTTTGAAATGTACAGGTTGGGTGACTCAGGATAAGTAACTTTCTCTGCCTTAGTTTCCTCATCTATAAAATAGACTTGTAAGGATAAAAAAAAAATGAAATGATATATGCAAAATAGTTTGTAAAATTTGGCTATATACATGTTTGGTAATATTTCTTAACCTCTCAGGCCTTCAGGCAATTCTGTAAGACCATAAATTACAAATGAGTTGCCAATAGGCATTGATGTTTCCTCTGCAAGAGGTTACCCATGAGGATAAAAATCAGAAGATCAGAGAAAAATCAAATCATAAAAAATTCAAATAAATAACTCATACCATGCTTTGCAGTTACCCAAACATTTCTCTATTCATTATTGCAATTCATTTTCTTAGAAATGCTGTGAGGCAGATAGAGTCACTTTGGTAGCTAAAATTATTCTCCATTATCCGTTAGTCACCTCCTGGATCTTTCACCTGCCTCTGAGGCAAAAAGCAGCCAGGAGCTTTTGATTTTACTGCATGCCCTCAGAGAGATACACTCTGTGACAAACCACATTTAAAGAGATCAAAGAGAGGGAGGTAGGAAATCAGTGAAATTCACTTGCATCGTGTGGGTTTTCTGAGAGCTTTATTCCTATCGTCATCCATCTGACCCAGTGACAACCATCCCCATCTATTCTAAAGCAAACTCTCCCTTTTTCCCCCACAGCTAAACAAGTAGGACAGGCCTAGGAATAGTTTTAGTAGGCAGATTGCCTTTGGCACACCCTCTTTACTCCTTTCCCAGTACCCTTCTCCCCACTCTGTTCACACAAATACACTTTGCTTCCAGGTAGGTGCCAAATAATCCCCAATGGTTTAAAGTGTTATCCCTCTCAGAAGTATTTGTGACTTAGGGGTGGGAGGACATATGACAACTATCTGCAAATAGCTGTAATGTGGCAGATGGATTACACTCATCCCATGTAGGTTCATGTCCTTTCATTCCTCTCTGAGGAGTTTAACTTTTGGTCTATAAACCATTTTAGTCAAGTTTGCTTAAGCCTCTAATAATAAAATATATATATATATATATATACACGTGTATATATATGCACACACATATATCTAATAAAATTATACACACATATGTACACATACATATATACATATATGCATATGTACAATTCTATATGATGCACATTTCATTATATATCATATTAATATTATATGTGCATAATAGCTGATGTTTATATAGCATTTTAAGATTTGCAAAGCACTTTACATATGTTATCCCATTTGATTCTCATAACAGATGAGGACCCTGGGCTGGGGAGATGAAATAACTTGTCTGAGGGTCATGCAACTATAGTAAGTTTCTAAAGCAAAATTCAAACTCTGATTTTCCTGACTCTGAGTCTAGGGTTCTATCCATTATGCCATCTACCTATCTAAACTGTCATTATTTACATCAATACAAAGGGGCACCTAGGTGGCACAGTGGATAGAGTGCTGGACCCAGGTTCAGGATCTTTTCCTGAGTTCAAATCTAGCCTCAGACACTAGTTATGTGACCCTGGACAAGTCACTTAACTCTGTTTGCCTCAGCTTCCTTATCTGTAAGAAGAGACGGAGAAGAAAATGGCAAACAACTCAAATAAGTTTGCCAAGAAAACAAAAAAAAAAAGTAGGGGATAGTCATGAAGAGACTAAACAACAATATATCGATATGTGAAAGCCATATCTTAAAATTCAATCAATTTTACTTAATCTAACATTGAAAGTTATTCTCATTACCCAAGTTCCACTTAATTTTCTATAGAAGTAAGTTGTAGGATATTCCTTACTAATGTTTAATAAAAAGATAGATATTCATGTGACTGAGGCAAAAGAGGTCAAGTCTTTTATTCAGGCAGAACTTGTAAGGAAGTTATAAGATCTGAAAGAAGTTCTTGGAAATTTTCTCATATCAGGAGATTGGTGAAGCCATCCTCAACCAGATGAACAAATTATTAAATTTTCCATGTGAGCATTCACACCTTGGAAATTGGCAAATGCTAAAAAACAAACTAAAAACCAAAAAACAAAACAAAAATAAAGGAGCTGGGTTGTTTTGTTTTGTTTTGTTTTATCGATTGTAATGGAGAAAAACTTTTTTTTTGGAGGGGGAGGGCAGGGCAATTGGGGTTAAGAGACTTGCCCAAGTTCACACGGCTAGTTTTGTGTTAAGTGTGTGAGGCTGGATTTGAACTCAGGTCCTCCTGACTCCAGGGCCGGTGCTCTGTTCACTGCGCCACCTAGCCGCCCAGTGATGGAGAAAATATTAATAAAGCAGATAAAACTTTAAAAGTGTCCTTCATAAAGAGGGTTATTAAACATTTACCAGCACACACCACCCATCAAATCAAGCATATTCTCATTTTGCAGTTGAAGAAGCTATGACCCATAAAGGTTACTCAAATTGCCCAGCAATAAATAGAGGTAATAGCAGCACTATGATAAGTATCTGGGTTTCCCAGTTCTGAGTCCAGTACTCTTTAATACTTTATCTGTTCCCTTATTATCTTCCAGTTTCCTAGCATGAACCCAATCTGAATAGGCAGAGTAGAATTTTGCAATGTTGCATAATTTGGAGAGTATAAGAAGTCTACCTTCCTCAGATGGTTCTCTAATTGGCCTGTGGCCACTATATGAAATTTCAACACTAGAAGTTCATTTATTTGGGTTGAAATGTGACTAGCTTATAGCAACTTAAATGTTTTGCTCCACCTTTCTAACAATGGTTAGTTGAAGGCAAAATGGAGGCCAGACCTCAGTGATGAAATGTGGCCATGGACAACTGGGAAAAACTTTGATTAACTGAGCACCTTATAAGGAGAGAAAGGAAAAAGAAAAGAAAGGCATGGAAAATTGAATGGCTGGGACTAAGACAATGTTGCCAAGTTCAAAATTTTGTCATTAGCCTTGTGTTTCTCTATAAATTTATTTTTGGTTTATTCAATGCAAACTGGATAGGGAATAAGGTTGACTATGCAAAACTACCATCAAACTCAAAGAAAATGTCAGTGTTAGAACAACAAAATTCCACTTGCATTCCTAAATCAAAGGATTATAGATTTAGAAATAGAAATGACCCAATAGGTTGCTTGGTGCACCCCCTTCATTATAGATGAGGAAGCTAAGACCCAGAGAAATTGAATGACCTGACAAAGTCACAAAGATAGTGTATGACAGAGCCAGAACTTGTCAGGGACCCAGGAAATCTGATGCCAAATTTAACACTTCTCAAACACTTTCTTGGTTTCTTTCTTCCTAAAATAGGTGAGAGGTACATTTCTGAATCATGTATGGGGTGAAGAAATTTTAAGAGTCATTTGATGTCCACAAAGTTTGGATCTTTTTATGACTTTTAAAATCCTTTAAAAATGAAATCAGATTTATGCCAAAGAAAAGCAAGCTCAAATCCCCAAAAGCTTGGTGTTCCACTCTAAACTGAAAAACCATATGGTATGAATTCAAAACTTGGAAAAACATTTCTCTCTCTCTCCACTCCTCCTTTCTAGTTAAAAGCTTAACAATTTATTGAAAATAAAGGAGTTAGGGGCAATGGTTTGGATAGCTCTCATCAGGTCCCTTTACAAAAAAAAAAATATAATGCTATTTCTGATCTCATTCCCTATAGAGCCCTTTTCGAAAATGAAATTTTTTTACTCAAGGATACCTTTTTTCTAAGAGTAGTGAAAAGCAAAGACATCTGAAACACTTTAAGTGGGAGCTGTGTGATAGGTTTCAGTTTAGAGCTGGCTGTGGATGAATGTCTCCTAAAACTTCAGGGCTTCAGGGGGGGGCAAAAACTTTGTGGTGATCTGAAAGATGAAAATAGCAATTAACATACACAGATAAGCATTCAAGGCAATGTAACACGATGGGGAAATGCCAGATTTAGAATCAAAGGACTTTGGTTCAATTCCCAGAAATCAGTTAACCTCACTGAGCCTCTGTTTCCTCATCTGTAAAATCAGAGTGTCAGACTTAGATGATATCTGAAGTTTTTTGTTTTATTTTTTAATATTATTTTAAAATATACAATCTGGCATCTAGGTAGTATAGTGCAGTGGTTTGTTGTTGTTTCAGTCATTTCTGAGTCATGTCCAATTCTTTATGACCCCATTTGGAGTTTTCTTGGCAAAGATATTGAAATGGTTTACTAGCTATGTGAACTTGAGAAAATTGCTAACCTCTTCTAGTCTCAGTTTCCCCATTTGTAAAAAGGGCATAATAATAACACCTATCTCATAGGAATAAATTAAATAATATATGTAAGACATTTTGTAAACATAGCCATAGAACTGCTATGATGATGATGATGATGATGGTTTCCCAAAGCAGTGCTTTAACCCCATGACTCAAGATCAGGGTCTCTGAAATAAAGAAATTACAATATTGATAATTAATTGTTAATTTCTTGATACTCCAAATTTGTAGTTCCTCCTCCTAATTACTGTTTCTTTTTCATACATCGAATATCTACCTATCTGTGATTATGTTGTACCCCCTCCTAGAATGTAAGTTCCTTGAGGGCAGGGGCTATCTCACCCAATGCCTGTCTCTTAATAAATACTTGCTTTATTAATTGCTTGATTGTTTAAAGCTTATCATCAGCAATTAGTTCCCTTCTCTTCTCTATCTCAATCTCTATCTGTGTGTGCATATCTCTGTGTCTCTGTATTTGTCCCTTGGTCTCATCTCTATCCCTGTTTCTGTCTTTGTGTCTCTGTGTCTCTCTCTGTCTTTCTATCTCTCTGTGTCTGTCTATCTCTGTCTCTCTCTCCTCCTTTTCTTTCTCCTCATATATCATATACAACCACACCTCCCCCACCACCAAAAAAAAAAATCAGTTGAAGTTGAAAAGTCCAATCAAATTGGTGATTTGGACTATTGTACTTTATCAGCCCTTCAGCCCCACCAGTTCTTTATTATTTTTGATTTAATTAAATCCAATTACTTTCCCCTTTCCTTCCCCCCCTCCAAGTGTCTGGGGAAATAGTCACTTTTTAAAGAAAAGAATCAGCAACTTTGCTTGGATTGTTGATGACCTGATAGCTTGAGAAGGGGCTATCTTTTATCTGTCCCTTTTCACCATGATAACTCTGCTTCTCATATTCCTAGCTCTGCTATTTATTACTCAATGGTAGCTCTTCAATAAACCCTTTTTTCCCTTTCTGGTAGGTCTTTGAGTTCCTCTTTCTTAGTTTTCCTGATCTCCAAGCCTAAGGTACCTGAATTACCCTTTGCAGGTCCTTTCAAGCTGATGAATTTAACAAGTGTCTTCAGGGACATAGCCTATTAGGAGAAAAACAGAAATTATGCTAATAATTGTTTCCAATGGTTAGTTCAGGTCTGGAAAAAAAAAAAAAAACTAGTGTGAGATAAGAGAGCAAAAATAGTTCCAGACAGACTGTCGAGTGGGAAGGGGAAGGAAGTGTACATAATAAGTGGTATGTTGGTTCCTTCCCTTATAAAGGAATCTACATGAGGACATTTTCACTAGTGTTTCTGGCTGCCATGGAATCTGCCTGGGCACCCAAATTATAAAAAACTTCCAAGTGAACTTGCAGGCCGTGGACTTCCAAGATTCCAGCTTGCTGTTGGAAAATGGTGGCTCCCATCTGCCTGTCTTACCTGGCAGCTCTTGTAAGAGGTGCAACATGATAGCTCTGTTCTAATTAGGAAGATCCTCTGGCAGAAAGGTTTTGGGTGCCGTTCAAACTAATCAAATCTAATCTTACATTAGAGTAGCCAGAACTCAGAGCACAACATCTGGGAGAAGTTACTTGTCAATCAGTATTAATGACAGACATCCATTGTGGCAGAAACTGTTCACAGATAATCTAGGAAATTTAAAGAACCTCCAGTAGATATAAGAAAACACAGATAATGTTCAAGTCACTTTATCTCTCTGATTCTCACTTTCCTGACCTGTAAATAGGAATGATAACGCCTGTACAACCCAATTCACAGGGCTATTGTGAGGATCAAGTGAGACAATCTGTGTATAATGCCTGGTAACCTTGCAAACGCTTTATAAAAGTCATAATCCCATTCTCATCCCGCATAAAAGTCACTAGAATAGTTGCAATCTTCTCAGTGAAGAAGGTCCCAGAAATTAGGGAGGGGGACATTCAGAGGTAAAGTTGAAGGTGTAATTTGTGTTTATTTTATTTTGTAAAAAAAAAAAATTGAAAATGTGTCTACACAATAAAATTGTCTCATAGCAAGCTATATTTTAACCTTGAGGTTTTATATATATTATTTTAGTGAAAAAAATACCCATTTGATAGTTTGCAGCTAAAAATAGATTCCGCAATCCTTCATCTTTGCAAAGTCTCCTGAACCACACACTATCTTGAGGAAGCACATTTAAAATCCTAGGAATTTGAATCCTTGAATTTTAAAAGCCAGTTGTAATTTCAAGGGACTAATATGCATATGATGTACCATTGGTCCTCCCAAACACACATAAAATCATGAAGGTTTCTACCCTCAGAAGTTCATCGTTATTTTAAGGCCATTTTTACCAAACTTTCTGGTATGACATGAGTTAAAGGAGAAAAAAAATGCTATTATAAAATTCTCTGAGAGTCCTTTGCTCCATAGTTTAGCTGGGTGTCCGTAGAATAACCAGGAATAGCATCCTATCTTAAAAGCTGAACCTCTTCAGTCAGTGTAAACAAGACAATGGTGATCTTGGAGAAGCTGAGTCCTCTCTGCCTGTGATTATCAGGTCTGGCAAACATGAATATGCTCTGATTCATTCTATTATTACAAAGCATTAAGAAAGATAGTTCCCTTCCACTCTCCCTCTCAAATACTCATTCTCTTTTTCATTTAACTTCTGCCCTCATCCCCACCCCCAGCACCCCACCATCACTGGGGTATGGCATAGAAGAGGGCTGTCAAACCAGGAGGGATTTACCAAGTTAGAAAGTTAGACTGGAGCCCTGCTAAGCAGCAACTCCAATTGCCAAGTGGATTGGGCTGGAGTTGCCCAAAATGACTAATATCAATAACCGATATCTGATAGATAGATAGATAGATAGATAGATAGATAGATAGATAGATAGCTATCTGATAGGTTCTATGATAAAGATGATGAAAACTTTTACTTTGGTGAAAACCTTCTAAAATGGCAGGGAAGAGTTCCGGACAATAATTAAATGCAAAGCTTCCAACAACAGTGACATTTTAAAAGGCTTAAGTAAGAGCAAAAGTTCACCTGCTAAATCCAAATGTAAAAAAGAAAAATTATTTCAATGATTCCTAAAATGAATTAAGTACCACAGAGCTCTTTTCTTGAGAGTTCAGGTTTCACCCTGTCCCATCATTTTTTATCATTTTTTTCTTTGTTCCTCATTTGTCCAAAAACGTGCTTTTTGCTAATGTGGAAAACACAAACTCCTTTCACTTTAGCCTTGGTCTCTGCCTACCAAGTTTCTGATAATGCCTTCCCATTAGAGGTGTTTTCTTAAGGAAAGTTAATGATGCAGTGCCATCACTACATCATGAGTAGTGGTAGACAACAGATATAATTACACTAAACAATGGATAAGTCTATATACCAAAAAGATTATAGTCTTATGCCATGAAATGCATATGAAGCAGGGCAGGCAGGACATTATTGTTGTTATTTTTCATAGCAATCATGTCATGAAGTCATCTCAGACCCTCCCTCCCAGACATTCTTTCTCCTCCTGACTTCCCTATTTCCGTTCATGACATCATCACTTTCATACCCTGCCCTTGAAACCTCAGCATCCCCTACAACAGTTCTCATATCTCTCACCTCCTTTCTATTCCCACTGCCACCTCCCTAAGTTAGACCCTTCTTTCTGAACAATGGCTTCCTTGTTAGTCTCTCTATTTCTAATTTCTTCTCTGTCAACACTATTGCTACATTGATTTCCTAATGCATAAAACTCCATGTCTCTAATGGCTTCCCATTGCACATAGAAATAGAAAATTCCTTAGCTCTTTAGGAGGTACTTTAGGAGGTACTCCTAGGCTTTTAGGAACTTTTGCAACTGAGTTTGAATCTACCTCTCCAATGTATCTCATTTTCTTCCCCCCTTTAAAGCTCTATTTAGCCAAACAAAATTATCTGCCTTTCTCTAGAACATGTCTTTCCTTTATCTACCTGTCTTTGCCTGTGATATCAATTTCCTATTCTTCACATAAGGCCCAGTTTGAATGTCACCTACTCCATGAGCCCTTATCTGACCCCCTTATTTGGAAGTGGTCTTTCCATTCTCTCAACTGTCATGACATATTGTACCTACCATATACTTATATTCTATTGTATATTTTAAGTATTTATGGACGTGTCCCAGAATTGAACAGGAAGAGGAAAGTAGACTCGATTGTCTTTTGAAAATTGTGCCACATTATTAATGACCCCAAGCTTCTCCTTGAAACAAAGGCCCATCTTTTAACGCCATTATCCTTCCAGGTTCTCTGTAAGGCTTTGAGTCCTAAAATATGAGAGTGACTGAAACACAGAATTTGAGGATCACCCAAAAGGCAATGAAGAGGTGTATGGTGGGTGTGAGCAGGCAACAACGTTGTACAAATGAAGAATGGAGCAGGAGAAGGAGCACAAAGAATATCACCCAAAAAAGTATAACTGAGGTAAAAAAAAAAGATATCTGGGTCACATAGCAAAAGTGAGGGACAACCAATAGACAGCTATATTCCTATAGTCTTCACGTGCTGCTAAGAGAGTTAGAGGAAAGACCCCAGGAAATGGAGTGCACCCCCAGGGAAATAGCTGCACCAAATGACTAATCATGGATAGACTGTAATCTGCATTCCCAGAGGGAATGTCCATATAAAGGAAATCTGAGATCCATCTAAATATCTAAATAGATACATGCCTTACCTTCTCTACCAAATGGTAAAAATCTTCAGGGCAAAGACCACTCTTTCCCAGCTTTGTATTGTCAAAATATGCACTGCAGCTTAATGGGGTCCTGGAGTCTTGGACCTAGAACCAGATGGGGCTTCTGAGCCTACCTAGTTCAACTACCTCGTTTTACATACATGGAAACAGAGATCCAGAGAAGTAAAGTTACTTGCCCCAAATCACAAGGTAGTAATACTTTTTTAAAAATTTAGTATATATTATATGTATGCATATGTGACATACAAACACATATACATATATACATATTATGCATGCGTGTGTATTATGTGTTTGTGTGTGTTGCATTGTATTATGTATATATACATATATGCATGTATGTGTATATATACACTAAGAGAAAACACAGGACATATTAAGTATTATTTATCCAATTAATACATTGTTGAAAGAAAAACAAATGAAGAGAAAAAAACAACTCAAACACAATAAATGTTCAGTTAATGTGTTTGTTTCTATGAGACTGATCTTCCTGATCTTTTCTTCTTTTCCCTAGATCTTCTATTTAATTCCCTTTCTGTAACAACCCTTCTTCTTGTCTACCTGTGTCTCTTTCTTAATCATTATTTTCCTTATAAAAAATTTCTACCTCCCTACTCTCAGAAAAATGTCAGCATCCACTCACTGAATCATACAGGGAAGAGTCTAATTCATTTTCATCAAATATAGTTAGTAAATGTATCACAGAATCAAGAGTAGGTTGAGATAAGGTTGCTTTTGTTATGCTTTGCTTTTGTTATCAATCCTGTAATTCACTGTGACGGATCAGAAAGGTACAAAGAAACCAAGGGGAAACATATTCAAAATACATTTAACAAAACTTAAGGAAGCAGAGCCAATAGATTCATAAATGAAGGAACATTATGTGCCTCTCCGGTCTCTTTAGAAAGTGTAAGCAGCAACATAATCCAAACTGTTCTGAAGGTTTTTTAAGATTTCAATGGTTTTTCTTTTCTTAGTAATAAAATAAGGACTTTTCAAAGTAACCAATAGTTTTTAGAACTCTGGATTTAAGTTAGAAGGGACCTAAGATCTAACCTGAATCTCTAATAACCTGTTTCTCTTTCTTATGGCAACACATACTGGAACTGATACACCCTCGACTTGCCATCTCTTGAAACTGAAATATATCAAAATCCCTACTATTTAGAAATTCCACTTTCTGATCACAGTCTCCTATTCTTCTATCTACTTCTCCCTCTTCCTCCCTCATATTAAACCTAATCTTTGCTCTTATCCTTATCATCTGGCCTCACTTAGCTTCAAGTAAATCAAACGTTTAGTATGAGATTGGTTGGTTAATCAGTTTTGAATCCACCTGATAAGTTTCATTTCTTTATCTTGTCTAAGAGAATATTGTGAAAGATTTTGTCTTGAACTCAACAGTGGGATTTATATCCTTATTCATTAATTTTTGTAGATAGATAACTAAGTCACACTTGCCTCTTTGATGGTCCTGCCAGGCTATTTTCATAAATTAGGTCTTTATAGATGCTTATGATGAAATGTGGATTCTTAGCTTAAAGGCACTTCTTAACAAGAAATTAGAATCATTGACATATGTATGCAAACATATATGTACCTATATGCCAGAGCTTCTGTTTATACTGTCATCTCTCTCATATATTCATATATATATATATATATATGTATGTGTGTGTCTGTGTATATATATGTGTATGTATATATATATGTATTTAACAGAATAAATTATGGGCATATATATATATAAACATAATAGATGTATTGTATCTATTATAGTATAAGTATAATGTATAAGTCTAATGCCAGAGTTCATACTGTTAAATTAAATATGTATGTATGTGTGTGTGTGTGTATGTATTTATGCATGTGGGAGCAAAACAACTCACACCAACTTTTCCTCTTCTTTAGTCTTGGCTTATAGCCTTTACAAGTTAAATAATTTAATGTCAGTGTAGTAGCTGAACTTCATGCCATATTTGCTCTTGTTGAAGGTGTATGACAACATTGCAAAAAACAATTCTAAAAACCATAGGAGTAAGTGCATAGCTCTACTTCATTCCATCGGTAACTGGGAAAGCTCAAGGGCATTGTCCATTATCTAGAACCTGTGCAAGCATGCCATCATGGAACTGGCATACAATACTAATGGACTTCTCTGGACAACTAAATTTTGCCATGATTTTCCACAAACCCTCACACCTGACATGATCAAAGGCCTTGATTAGAATAACAAAGATTGTGTGCAGACTTCTGTTCTGCTCCTGGAATTTCTCCTGTAGTTGTCAGGCAGCAAACACCATATCGACCATTCCCCAGCCATTTCTGAAGCAGCACTGGCTCTCAGGTATGCAATCTTCTTTGAGAGAGGGATGAATTATGATGCTGGTAAATCCTGTGGAATTCTCTTTATTTGTTTTGCTTTGTTTTTGTTTGTCTAGCAGCTTCTGAATCTTCCCATCATTTACATCAAGCCAGTTTTGATATTTACAATTGTTCTGACCCAGATGAGTAAATGCAGTGCAGTACATCAAATCTCTGAAAGCTACCCACTCCTTTTCTTCTTCATTGTTGCACTACTGTGTGTTGGCTCAGCTTTCCCTCCAAGTTAGCAATGAATTCTTCCCTCTCAAGAAGTACTTTAATGTGTTGACATTAAGTCATCTGATAGTTGTCTTTCCTTGAGGTCACCACATTTGCTGAATGCAAATGTTTAGCTTGGAGAAACTAAGTCTATGATCAGTCCAGCACTCCCTGCTACACATTGCTTTTGTCACTCCCACATATTCTCTGTCTCTTCTCCTTTCAATGAAACAGATTATCGAATGTTGATCTTTGTTTTGAGGGTGTATCCATGAAGTTTTATTGTAGTTAGGTGAATGGAAGACAGTGTTGGCAGTGAGAAAGTCATGAGATGCATGTCTTTAGTAGTAGCTTACTATTGCTGTTGTTATTTCCAATTCCATTCCTCCCAAGGACTCCCAGCCATGTCTGATAGTCTGTGCCTACTCCAGTGAGAAAGCACCCAGAATTATATATATATATATATATATATATATATATATATATATATATATATATATATATATATAAAATTAATATATATTATATTATTTCCTCTTTGGGGAAATTGATGATGAGGGTCTCCAGATATTCATAAAATTTTTCTTTGACCCCATCAGGATTTATCATGGTGGGAGCATGTTTGTTGATGATGGCACTTTTCTGCAAGTGATAATCAGGTTGTCCTGTTCCTGTCCTTCATTTCTTCTGGGAGATATTGTTGACTAGATTACTTTTGATTGCAAAACCTACACCAGTTTCATCAAGCTTCTCAACACTGCAGCCACTCCAGGAAAAATCGTGTATCCAGCTCCAACTTCAGAAAGCTAGTTCTTATTTGCCAGCCTTGTTTCACTCAGGGTTGTCTTTTGCATGTGATACCTGCTGAGTTCTCCCTCACACAACAAGAACTCTTCTTTCAGGCCTACTGGATTTCATGTTGTCCATAAAGATGCACACATTCCATGTACCTACCAATGGTAAGTGGAATCGTTTTTGTAAAAGTTTTTGTACATCGTGTGTGTGTGTGTGTGTGTGTGTGTGTGTGTGTGTGTGTGTGTGTGTGTGTGTGTGTGAATCTTAGGCTGGGTGAAGCAGAGAATTTCTAGGCACCCTTTCTAGCCCCTTTCTCTGACAGGAGGTAAGCAATGTAGTCCTTAAAAAAAAGCTGCTCACACTAAGGGGGCTGCCGAGCCCCTCTGCTGCTTCAGTTTGGTGAGAACCCTGTGTTCTGGGTTATGACTACAACTCCCAGTACTGATACCTGGTGGCTTTGCCACTAGTCCATCACCACAGGCAAAAAAAATGGTAAAATACAGAGTGTCCCTAAAGTCCGGACACATAGGACATCTCATTAACTATGCCTATTTTCAAGAAATGAAATGAATAAAATTTTCAACAACGTTTTATTTAATTAGCATAAATTTTAACCATGACAATTTCATCTGGAATAAAAGCTTTCATTAGCTATTGGGGACTATTTTCCATATTAATGAGATTAATTTAATTAATGAGATTTCCTATGTGTCTCCTGTATCTTCCTATGAAATCTCATTTATGCTAATTAAATAAAATATAGAAAATTCCATTTCTTGAAAATATGTATTGTGAGATTTCCCTTGTATCCAGATCTTAGGGACACCCTGTAGTACATATATCTTTTGATTCTCACACAAATTAGATTTAAGTGAGGCAGAGTTGCACAGACATCAGCTTCACTCTTTCTTCCAGAGTCATTGGAGTCCAATGGCAAAACAAAAGTCAGGATGAGTGGAAATGGCTCAGGATGCAGTGGATGGCCTTGATGGTTGACCTTGGTGTCTTTGATGCTTAACCAAGCTCTAAGGGCTCCACAACACCTACTTCAGTCACCTTCATACATTGGAACAAATTATTCTTCTCTGCCAATTCTACTAGGGGGAAATCTTCACAGGCTTGGAGGAGACACCCCCCTACCTCACAGACAGATTTGAAGCCTGTCAGTTACTCTTAACCTGGTTCAACCCATCTTTTGAATACTTTACCGGAATGTGGGCACTGAACATGCTCTAGCTGCTGCTTCTTCTTCTTCTTCTTCTTCTTCTTCTTCTTCTTCTTCTTCTTCTTCTTCTTCTTCTTCTTCTTCTTCTTTTTTGGAGGGGGGAAGGGAGGGCAACTGGGGTTAAGTGACTTGCCCAAGGTCACATGGCTAGTAACTGTTAAGTGTCTGAGGTCAGATTTGAACTCAGGTCCTCCTGAGTTCAGGGCTGGTTCTCTATTCCCTATGTCACCTAGCTGCCCCCTCATGCTCTAGCTTCTTGAAGTCACAGGTTGGATGGCAGGTGGACACCAAAGGTAGATGAGCAGCCCCTTAAAGGGCTCAGTAGCCCTCACACCAAAAGTACTAGTCTTCCATGAATACCTGTACACTCTATGTAATGCATATGTATTATGCCAAAGAATTCATATGTACACAAATGTAATTATCCATGTATTATTACATACACACATATATGTGTGTGTATATATATGTGTGTGTGTATTAATATATCTAGCAGTTTATAAGCTCTTAGGCATAGACAGTACATGGTATAACTAGACTTTCTTAGCATATTATAGGGACTCAATAAACATTTGTTAACTTGAATTGAGAAGGATTAATGTGGTTTCCAAAATGAACAAAATAACTTAGGTCAGGAAAGAGTGTGACTCAATATTTTTTATAACACAAAATGTCAGCTCTTTAGGCTTCTTATCCAACACACTGTAATCAACTTGAGAGCAGAGACTGCTTTTTAAAAAAAAATTTTTTTTGCATCTCCAGTGCTTATTACAGTGCCTGCCACATAAAAGGCATTTAATAAATGCTTATTGACTTGACCATCCATTTTCCCAGTGTTTCTCTTCAACAACAGTTTACAGTTTCATCCAATTACTAAACTCTATCCCAATCTTAAAT
The DNA here is from genome assembly GCA_011680675.1 of Gymnobelideus leadbeateri. Taxonomy (NCBI): domain Eukaryota; kingdom Metazoa; phylum Chordata; class Mammalia; order Diprotodontia; family Petauridae; genus Gymnobelideus; species Gymnobelideus leadbeateri. Next base: position 827,285 of record WOXC01011978.1, read on the forward strand.
CTGCAGCAAAGAAAACTTTGAACTTGGACTTATACTCTGGAGGACTTGGGTTCACTTTCTGATTTTGAGATTTACTACTGCATGACCACAGAATAGTGACCTAACCTTTCTGAACCCATTTCCTCATCTGTAATATAGAAATAATTATGCCTATAGTATCTGACAATGTAACTATGACAAGAAATACTATATCAAAAATGTTTTGTAATCTTTAAGGTGATATCCAAATATCAATTATTGTTCTGTCATCATTAATGTCCCAAACCTGAATTTATGTTGCTGGATATTCTTGCTGTAACTTCAGAAACATAGCTCTATTTATGAAGCCACTGAAATTCATAGGGGCTGTATGTACCATGTGAACTCATTTCTTTAAGTTGAACCTAATTCTAAAATCCCCACTTCTTTCAAACTCCTATCTTCATCTCACGCCAAACCAATTGTTCATGAGAATTCTTTTAGTATATGAGCAAATAACTGGGGCAAGGAGGGGAGGAAACTAGCCCTATAAATATTTGGATGTTCATTAATGGCTAACTTTATTGTCAGAAAATATCATTGTAAGTTCTATCAGCTTTTTATGTTTTGATGTATTCTTTTCCAGTTTACCTGAAAATGATTCCCAAGCTTTATCTTATCCAATTAGGTAAGTGATAAGCATTGATATCACTCTAGGTACTCTGTTGTACACAGCTTACCTGGCAAGGTCACTCTGGATAGCTGGAAGAACCAGAACATCAACCTAAATCTTCTGAAATTTATCCTGAGTTCTTAGAACATATTATGTTTCAAACCAAAGGGGACATAGTGAGAGTTCTCTTTGTGGTTGATGGTAAGTCAGGTGATCAGATTTTCAAGTATGACATTGCACTTTTTGAGGGGGAGACTATACTTATAGTTTGTAATACTATTAACCTTTCATTGGGGTCCTAATAAATTTTTCATTTTGCAAATCTGATTACCCTAACCATAAATATTTTGACATATGTGAAATCTTCTAAATAGAGGGTGAATAGGATTTCCTTAATATTCCACTCAGAATTTATGACTGTCAGTTTTCTGGAGCACACAGTTTTGAGTTTAAAGAATGAGTTCAAGCTTTAACTCTTTCACTAGCTTGGAAGACTTGGGGAAGTCTCAAACTCTCTGGGCCTCACTGGCTATTTTTTAAATGTTATTTGCCCTATCTACTTCACAGAGTTGTTGTAACATGTACATATGAACTATCATTAATATTTTTAGACATAACAACTGTGGTCATGTATTCTACTATGCAAAAAAGTCATGCCAAAGGAAAGTACCTAGAACAAAGGGAAAACTCCAGGAGAAAATGCTGCCCTAAAATGCTGACTGATGAACAGAATATGTGGTAAGAAACCTGGAAGTGGCCTAGAGAAAGTGGCACATGGATGGATGGAATCACTCTAACATCTGTTATCTTATCTGATCTTCATAATTTTCCCATGAAATAGATAGGGCAAGCACCAAGAGGCTCATTTTAAGAGATGGACCTTGTAGCCTAGGGATCCAGCATTGCCTAGTGCAGGGTTGGGGAACCTTACATCCTCAAGTATGGCCCTTTGAATCAGATTTGGTCAAAGGGCCACATTTGAGGACCTGGAGGGTCACATGTAGCCTCAAGGCCATGGTTCTCCGCCCCTGGTCTAGAGAATAGAGGGGCTGTATTAGGAGTGAAAACTTGGGTTTAAGACTTAGATTTGACACAAGTTAACTGTATGACCCTGGTAAAGTACCTTTTGGTACACCAGGTACTCTAACATTATGAGTTATCTGTAAATTGTTGATCTGCATTAATGGTTCCCCATAATGGAAGGAGGTTCCACACTGGGAGCTCCTAACACTAGTGAAATCACCAATGTGCCCTAAAAATCTTAGTGCAGTTTTAACCTTCAAAGGTTTTTGTTTTGTGTTGATGTATTAATTATATTTTTTGTATTGATAGCCTGTGTTTTTTAAAGTATGTATCATTATTATTCTTGTGTTGTCAGAGGTCTGGAGCCTTCTGACTGATAGCTTAAGGATGTTCTCCTGTGTCTTTGCCTCTGTGCTGGACCAACCTGACTTGAGATCTTCACTTATCTGCCTATAATTTGTAGAGGCCCTTTAAGACCTTACCTGAATTCTGTGAACTCATGGAGAACTCAGGATGACATTGCAACTCAGGCTGGGTCCAAGAGGCACCTGACGCATATGTTCTGCCCCATGAACCACATCCTGTTACACAGGTTCAAGGATTGCGGGGTATTGAGCAAGTGCTGCTAACAGGAGAGCACTCCCCTCCCATGAGGAGCCTGTTGCTGAGGCATGTGAAGGGGCAGAGCCGGGAGAGGTGATAAGGAGCAGGGAAGGGGAGAACAGAGAGGTGGAAGAGGGAGGTAAAGGGGAATGCGAGGCTAATGGAGAGGATGTGAGAAGAATAAAGACAGCAGTGCACTTCCACCTCTGGGGTCTGTCTCCTTTGTCCAATTCCAGAGATGTCTGAAGGGTCACCAGAGGATGACCAGAGAGGTACTGATCAAGGAAGCAACCAGAAAGGTATCTATCTATAAGCGCTAGCTCGGTGTGGTAGGACTGTACAATCACTGACCCTGATTGGAAATCCCAAAATTGATTTTGTATCATAGCAAACATAATATTTAGAACTAGGATAAGAATTTTAGTTTTAATAATGATGACTTGTACATGTATACATATATGAGTGTATATGTGTTATTGTTTGTCTGAAGAGAACCAATGACATCATGGGTGATATCTTGAGTCATAAGTGAATTAGATTTAAGTGAGGCAGAGTTGCACAGTCATAAGCCTCATTCTCTCTTCCAGAGCCCTTAAAGTCCAGTGGCAAGACAAAAGTCAAGATGGCTATTAATAGATCAGGATGCAGTGGATGACCCTGGAATCTTTGATGTCTGACCAAGCTCTAAGTATTTCACAGAACCTGATTCAGCAACAGATTTCATCTGCCCCTTCCACCAGGGAAAGTCTTTACATGCTTGGAATATATATACCTCTAACTCATCAATGAGTTTGAAGTCTCTTGTTTACCTACAACCTGGTTTAGCCCATCTGCCAAGACGGTTCTGCCAAGGTGTGGCCACTATGCATACTTCAGCTAATTGGAGCCACCAGTGAAAGGGCTCAGCAAACCCCCATACCAGAATGCTAGTTCTCCCCAAACACTCCCATACTTTATAGGTATATATGTATGCATGTAGATATATGTGTATACATACATATGTATACACATATATCTACATATACATCCACATATATATTTATCAAAATCCCTCATCTTTATTTCTATATCATCAACTGCCTATTAGACATTTCAAATTGGATGTCCTAAAAATATTTCAAGTTCAACATGTCCAAAATAGGACTCACTGTTTTTTCCTAAAATCCACTCCTGGGTTTCCTTATCTCTGTCAAAATGCGCCACCATTTTTCCATTCTCCTAGGTCCATGACCTTGGCATTATCTTCTCCTTCACGTCACATAGCCAATCAGTTGCTAAATCTTTCTGTTTCTACCTCTGCAACATCCCTCTTATCTGTTCCCTTCTCTCCACTCTAATTACTTCTTATTTGGACAATTGCCATAGCCTCCAAAGTCTTCCCATTCCAATCTAGCCTTCACATAGCTGCCAAAATGATTTTTCTTAAGACCAGATGTGACCATATAACTCCTGTATGCAGTAAATTCCATTGAATTCTTTTCTCCTCTAAGGGAAACTATAAATGGCTCTGCTGAGTTTTTAAAGCCTTACACAATCTGACCCTAATATATCTTTCTAGATTAGTTATGTCATAATCCCCTTCTCATACTCTATGAGAAAGCCAGGCAAACTAGCTCTCTCTGTGTGGCTTACACATGACATCCCATGTCCTAGCTATATGCCTTTACATTTGCCATCTCCTATAGCTGGAATGCAGTGCCTTCTCACATACATCTCATATATAAATCCTATTTTCATCAAGATATATTTCAGACACCACATTTTTAAAATATTTATTTATTTTTATAAGTATTTATTATCTTTCTTTCCTATTGCCTTTCCCAAATAAAACAATTAAAAACATCATAACAAATGCAAGTGGTATAGCAAGAAGAAAAAGGAAAGGAAAGAAAAAATTCCCACATTGTTCATATCTGAAAATATCTCTGTCTACATTTTAATTCAATCACCTTTTTGGCCAGATGTGGGTGATGTTATTCATCTTCAGTACTCAAAAATCATGGTTTATTACGGCATTATTTAAAGTTCTAAAGTCTTTCAAAGTCATTTGTCTCTATAATATTGCTGTCATTGTACAAATTGTTCTCCTAGCTCCATCAGTTCAAGGAGGCCTTCCATTTTCCTCCAAAACTATTACTTTTCATTATTTCTTAGAGCACAATAATATTACCTTATATTCACATACTAAAATTGTTTTAGCTATTTCCCATTAAAAGGGGTACTTTCTTAGTTTCTAGATTTGCCTACCACAGAAAGAGTTCCTATAAATATTTTTGTATATAAAGGTCCTTTTCCTTTGTTATCTCTTTCAGATATGGCCTAGTGTTGGGATAATTGAGTCAAAGAATATAGATAGTTTAGTAACTTTAGTAAAATTGTTTTCTCCAATGACTGAACCAGTTTGTAGTGTAAAAATGTGCATGTTTTCAATCAGCCCTTCCAACATTTGTCATTTTTTTTCTTTTGACACTCTTTAGAGTGAAACATAGAGACTTAAAGTTATTTTAACTTACATTTCTCTAATTATTAGTGTTTGGAGCATTTTTCTATATGGTTCTTGTTAGCTTGGGTTGCTTTCTTTGAAAAATGCCTATCCAGCAGGCAGTACCACTCCTCATTCCCATCTCAGTGGGCTTGGGCCTTGTGGGTTCTGCAGAGACTGGGATGGCAGCCTTGATTAAGGGGGAGGCCAACTATCAGGCCTTAAGTACACAGGTAAATATTGACCTCTCCCACATAGAGCAGTCCATCTCAGCCCTGGAAAGACAGGTGGACTCTAGCAGAGGTGGTTCTTCAGAACCTAGAGGCCTTGACCTTCTTAAACAGGGTGGCCTGTGTGCAGTCCTTGGTGAGGCTTGTTGCTTCTGTGCAACAACTCTGGAGTGGTGAGGGAGAGTCTGAAGTTGGTAAGCCAGAATATTGCTAATGGACAGAGGGAGCTGGAAAATTCTGAGAATGGGTATCAGTCCCTGTTCCCCTGGAACATCCCCCTAACTCACTAAATTGATATCATCCTTGGTATTAGTATTGGTATTAGCCTCTCCTCCTGATCATAGCCCTAATTGTAGGACCCTATCTCATTACTTGTTTTCTACAATTTGTTAGATCCAGTGTTAACTCCATTAATGTTAATTATCAGGGACCCCCCCCCCATCCTTTAGGAACAGAATTGGGTAATCTAGATGTGACCCCTAGATGTGAACCCAGCATTGCCATACCTACAAGAAAGAGTAGGGAATGTTGGACCAGGCTCCTCTCTGCCCTTCCCCCATTGATTTGTCACTTTGCCCTTCCCGAATGTTGGACACAAATCCACTCACCCTTTCCTTGAGTTGTAAAACAGGCAACCCAACCTTTCCTTCATTGTTTTGTAAAACAGAGAACTCCACCTTGCTTAATCTGTAAATAGGCAGAACCCCCACCCCTTGCTTACCCTTAATTAATCTGTGGGTGGGAGTCCCAGCCTAGGGTTTCGCGCCAGTGGGAAATTCGAATGTATAATGACCAATCACTAATTGTAGTTTCAAGTGTACACTGGCCAATCATTGGAGTTTCAGCTTACATCACTGTAATTTCAGCTTATGTAACCTGGCTATGGAACCTCTATAAAACCTGCACACTGTCTGTGCAAAATTGCTGTCTGATTTGGGTGACCATGTACCCCAACAGTCCCGCGGTGACCCTTGGTAAGAAAAAAAAACAAACAAACATGCCTATCCATATCTTTGGCACTTATTTTGAGGGGAGTGTCTCGTATAAATTCAAATAGGTTTAGCAGAAAATAAATTACTACAAAGGCTTTATTTACACCATTATATGTTTCTCTATGAATTTTAACATCATTATATTTCTTGTATAGGAACTTTTAAATTTTATATAATCAAAACCATCCATTTAATTTTCAATGATCCCCTCTACTGCTTCTTTAGCCCTGAATTCTTTGTTGATCAAATATTATGTTCTACATGACACTTTTTTGTTTCCCCCACATGCTACTGTGTTCTCTCCCCAATCATTTTGTGTCTAATTACTTTGTATTTATTTTCATTTATTCTGTATATGCTAGTACCTTTGTGCCATGTGCCCCAACAGTAACCTCTTTGAGAATAGGAATTAATTCATTTTTTTTCTTATTAATAACCCATAGCAGGGGCTGGCATATAATAAGTGTTTAATAAATGCTTTGATTGAGCAGGTGTTCAACAAATGCTTTACAGAACACTTTTCTCACAATAATTCTTTTAGTTAGGGAGCAACTATTATTGTCCTGGTTTAATAGATGAGGAAATAAAGAACCATAAAATTGAAGTAATTAATCCAACATCATACAGTGGTTCATCATAAAGTCAATAGGACTCAAGTCTCCTAATCATCAGTCCAAGGCTCTTTCCCCAGTAGCATACTGTCTCAATTTAAAAAAAAAATACAAAAATTAAAAAATTAAAAAACAAAACAGAGTCCACTATCCATGTACCTGACAGTAACCTAAGATATTACGAGTGCCCAGAAAGGAAACAGTCACAATTCATAAAGGAAGTTGTCAAAATAGCAAACCCAAACTTCTAGGAGTAATTACTGTATTATAGCTTTGAGCAATATAAGATATTTTCACATTGGTATACTATATTGATTGACTGGACCCAATAGATCTCATATCCCGGTGTCTTTGATGCCCAGTATTATTATTAGCCCCTTTAAAAATCATGATGCTACTGACACATGATGGTTGGTTCTTCAGCTTGGTCATGACATGATTTCCTAAGCTAAGAAAGATATAGCATATAAAATATCTTAAGCACCTACTTTTGTTCAATCTGCAATAATCAATAGATCTATGATACCAGTAGTGTGAACAATCCTTCCAACAATAGTGACCAGAACTCACGCATGCCTGACCTTCCTAAGTTAGTCTTGTCCATTCCTTCCTATATACCTATCTCATAGGATTCATCCAATGTGCTAAGGGCCTTCTTCTAGATTTCTTAATATTTCATGGATACCAGTAGAGGTAACAAGCTGTCCTTTGGTTATTCCTCATAGCCATCATATGACCAAACCATCTTTCTCCTGGTTATATATTTTTTCTGATGATGCCCTTCCTACTACTTCTCATACATAATTCCTCATTTGTAACATGTTGCAACCTGTTCACACCTGCCATGAACTTCTCCATTGTCCTTTGGATGATATTCATCCTCAGTCTTTAGAAAGATTAATATTCTATGATTCATAGCCATATTGTGTCATGAGACAAATATTGATGTTACAGCCAGGTCTTTGTTTCAGGGAGAAGTTTGTAGGTCTTTGAAAGAACTTGGCAATTTCCTTAAAGCCATCCAGCTGGTTCTCTCCTTACTGTTCAGTTCTGGAACTGGCACATTTTACATATATATATATATATATACACACACACACACACACACACATATATATAGTCACTGTCCTACTTGTACATATGTGAACAATACAGCACATGTACACAGACAATAGTTTAAGAACTTCACATCCTATGCAGATATTCCATAGAGCAAGAGGCCATTTATATTGAGAAACAGCATGGCATAGTGGAATGCTTACTGATTTGGGACTGGGAGATCTAGGTTCAGATTATGCCTCTGATAATTATTTAGTTGTATGACCTTGGGCAAGGTCATCTTGTCTCTTGTTGCCTCAATTTCCTCATCAATAAGATGAGGGTAATAATAACTAGATTACCTACTTCTCAGGATTGTTAAAAGACTCACATCAGGTAATATATGTAAAACACTTTGCACTCTTTAAAGTTCTATATAAATTTCAATTGCTGTAATTATTATTATCATTATAGAAAAATCATTCTTCCCATCTTGTTCAATCAATCAATCAATGAAAAAGCATTTATTAAGCACTTTCTACATACCAGGCATTGTGTTAAGCACTAGAGATACAAAGAAAAGTTAAAAAAGAAACTTTCCTGCCCTCTTCTTGGGCATTACATTCTAATGGGGGTGGTAGCAGGCATATAAATAATATATGCAAATATGGGGCAGCTGGGTAATAGAATGGATAGAGTGCCAGGTCTGGAGTCAGGTAGACTCATCTTCCTGACTTTGGACCTGGTTTTGGACACTTTGGTCACTGTGTGACTGTATTTGACTTAACCATGTTTGCCTCACTTTCCTCATCTGTAAAATGAGCCGAAGAATGAAATGGCAAACCACTCCATTATTTTGCCAAGAAAATCCCAAATAGGATCACAAAGAGTAGGCCACAACTAAACAACAACAACATACAAAGTAACAGTAGAGTAACTGGAAGTTAACCTTAGAGGGAAAACGGTCCTAGGGCAAGTCACAAACCTATTATTTTTCTTTTACTTTTAATATTCTGTGGTTTAATACTCCAGTGGATTTTTTTTAATGTTGTGGTTTTTTATGATTGAATAACAGTATTTCAATATAAACTCATAGTCCAGAGGTTCAATGAAAGCATACTGAGTTAAACTCCAAGAATCAGACAAGAGGATAAGGATGCTATGTCCCTCATATTCCCACAGGATTTTTATTTCTGATGTTTGGCCTCAGTATTCTCAAAAGCTTTATGGCTGTTCATGTTGTTCTGTAGATACCTAAGTTTTATCCTCTATAGCTGAAGCGATTCTAATAAGCTTTTTTCAAAGTAATTGTAAGTTTTTTCTCCCTAAATATTAGTTGTATTTCTCATCTTATTTGAATCTTCTGTAGGAATTGCTTGTCTTTCAGTCCCATATTTTCCTCTAAATTTATTATAGCTGCAATAGAACAATATGCTTGATATTTTAAAAGACATGGAAATAACCTGTGATCCACTGATTCTTTGAATGTCTCACTCACTGGGAGAGCCTGGTCAAGGGTCTATCACATGCTCAAAAGTTTCCCTGGGGAGGACAGTCATTCACTGTTACCTTGAGCATCCTGTCAAATTAAAGCACCCTTGATATAGGACAGGCCCAGGGAGAGGATCACAAATACTGAATGTTCATCAATCACCTCTTCAGTTTCTCTCTTGCTGTCAAACCTTCCCCAGAGGAAAGGAAGTTCCTTGAAGGCTATCTATTTGTTGTAGTGGTGATCACTTACTCACTTGCTTTACTGAAAAGGCATCTGCTGATGTACATTTCCAGGAAACACTCAATTCACTATGATCATCAGAAGATTTAATGACAAACGTGCTATCTTAGAACACAGACTTGAAGGGGGCATAGGTTATGTTCATGCATGTTCTCTACAGAGCCATTATAACACCTAATTATTCATTAGAGTGGGAACAATCATAACTATGAACCAATGAGGAGGAAGACCCACTGTGAGCTTTGAGGAATTAGCCACTATGTAAATCTTGTTTCTAAATAAACTGTAGCTAGAAATAGAACTTTAAAAATTGAACTCTTTCTCTTAGAATTATATGTAGGCAGCTGTGTTTCAAAATCTTATTTTTAGAAAAGTGTTTTGCAAGCCCTAAAATTCTACAAACATGAGACATTACTATTACTTGAAGTAGGTATATTATCCTCATTTTTGAAACTGAGGCTTGATGAAGCTAAGCAGATAGCCTGATTCCAAGTCCAATATTCTTTCTACTACAGTGGTCTTTCGATTCTACGTCTTGCTGTCATGATTACCATTTTTCTCTGTAAGAAAAACAGGGACAGGAAAGAAAGAATTCTTACACTCTCTAAAAGATGCTTAAAAGATGTTGTTGACTTTGTTGTTGATATTTACTCATTGGAATACATGTCTTATTCCCTCATTAGATTGTTAGCTCTCTTGGTCCAGCTGTTCTGGGAAGCAACCTGGAACTCTGTCTCAAAGGCCACTAAAGCATGCTTTGACTTAGTGATACTATCACTAGACCCAAATGAGATCAGAGAAAGAGGAAAAAGACCTGTAACTAGGTGGGACAGTTGATAGAGGACTGACCCTAGAGTCAGTCCACTAATTAAAATCTAAATTCATATGCTCATTAGCTGTGTGACCCTGGGCAAGTCACTTTACCTCTGTATGTTTCAGTTTCCTCATCTGTAAAACTGGGATTAATGATAGCACTTCCTAAGACTGTTGTGGTGGGGGGAGAGGGGGGTGATGACATAATGATTCTAAAGTGCTTTGCAAATCTTAAAGTATAGATAAATACTAGCGAATATTTTTATATGTGCAAAATATTTAAAAGAGTTCTTTTTGTTACTGGAAAGAATTGGAAATTAAGCTTCTCATCAATTGGGAAGAAGGTAAAAGAATTATGATTTTTTAAATGTAATGAAAAAGAAAGAAAGAAAGAAAGAAAGAAAGAAAGAAAGAAAGAAAGAAAGAAAGAAAGAAAGAAAGAAAGAAAGAAAGAAAAAGGAAGGAAGGTAGATAAGAAGGGAGGAAGAAAGGAAGGAGGGAGGGAGGGAGAGAGAGAGAAAGAGAGAGAGAGAGAGAGAGAGAGAGAGAGAGAGAGAGATAAAGAGGGTCATTAGCACATTTTTTTAATGCCAAGAACAGAATGAAGGCCAGAAGGAATCACAGACAAATAGAATAGCTTTGAATGTTACATGCTTAATTTAAGATACTTTAGACACTAATTTAAGATACTTTTTAAAAAAAGCAAGCTGTATGTAATTATATCCCATTTTCATGTGCAATCCTCTTCATCTGTTACACTATGGAAATAAAAATGTCCATTCCCTTTAGTGTTTAAGCTTAAAATTTAGAAAAAATCCGTAAGCTTCCTAAGGGTAGGAACACTTTTATTTTCGCCTATCCCCACTGCCTAGCACAGTGACATTACTGAATTTGTTGTAAAATTGAAACAATAATAAAAGCTTACATTTATACAGAGCTTTTAAAGTTTGCAAAGCTCTTTACAAACGCAGCGTTCTTTGTCTCTGCTAATTGGATCTTTTTAGATTTACCCCAAGTCACTAAATCATCCCTTAAAACCATTATCACAATTCTTTCCTATGAACCATAGGGAAAAGGGGAAGGGAGAATGGAACAACCTCTTATTAAATCTCCTATGTGCCAAGCACTTTGCAAATATTTTCTCATGTGATTCTCACAAAAATCCTGTGAAGCTGGTGCCATTATTGCCCTCATTTTACAGTTAAGGAGACTGAGGCAGCAGAGTTAGTAAGTGCCGGGGGCAGGATTCAAACGCAGGTCTTCGTAAAAAAGGGAATCATCCTATCTGGAGCTGGACCTTCAAAGAATGATGTGGGGGCCAGATGAGAAAATATATTTAAAGAACTTGAAAACTTAAATTGCTACCATTATTATTATAATATTTACTTTTTCTTTCACTCAGCTTGTTCCTATTGATGACCTTGTTTCAAATTTCACCACCTCTGCGGCTGATTGTGTGTGTGTTCATAGGCAACTCTTCTAATCTCCCTGGGTCTCAGTTTCCCCATCCATAAAATGAGGGGCTTGCACTAGTTAGAATCTGATTTCCCTTATAGCTTCAACTCTGTGATTCAATGACTTTGACTATCTTGTGCCCTATGCCTTTGTCATCCCTTGGTCTTAACTCTTCAAACCCAGTAATTCCATACTTTAAAAGTTTTCCAGATTCATAGTTGTAGATTACTTGACTGATCTAACTTCAACCCTTTTACATTTTAGTGGCAAATAAAAATAAAAATCATCCCCAATCACGATCCTTTTGGCGATAAGCCCCTCCTTCTAAATTTAGCTAGGATAGACAACATATAATTGGTATCTTGACCTACGCTCAATTTTTTTTACCCTTTGCTAGGATGTCCAAGAGCTTACACTCTGATAGCATGGCCTTTGAGAAACAGGATTATCTCCATGCCATGAGAGGAGGATTTTAGTCTCAGCTCTAAATATCACCTCTAAAGAAAATTGTTTGATTTTTCTATGACAATGAAATAAGGTGGGAGGAGGCTTTGTTGGAACTGTTACTAAACAAAACAATATGTCAATTTGTGAAGAAGAAAGGGAATGTCAGAATGTTCTTCTGTTCCTAAAATACCTTTTTGGGTTACAGAGTATAATTCTGCTGTTAAGGAATTGTGTAGGATTTTCTGACACTTTTATTCAAAGCAGTTGAAAGTAGGCCAGTAACTGTAAACCTCACAAGCACAGATGACCCAGAGGAGCTCCTCTCAGGGGTACAAAATAAGTGTGCTCTGGTGACCCCAAAACCTTGTTTCAAACTCTAATGAACACCCATTAAAATGTAAATTGTCATTCTAGAATACTGTATCTGAATTCCTTTTTTTCCCTTATCTCCAATCAGTTATAATCTCTCTGATTTTTCTTGTCCTTGGAGCATCTTGCTCTCAAATATCGTATAGTCTGAGGTACAACGTTTGGCTTATTGGTAATTACAATGCCCACATGATGTCAAACTAGTTATTTCATCAGGGAAGAAATCAGTTGCAATAGTCGGGGCTGTCATCACGTAGTCAAAATAACCAGCCAAATGACAAATTTTTTCCATATTTAACAAATGTTTTGGCTCAACTGAAGACAGTCTGCAAGTCAATCTGGTTTTTCTCTGGGAGAATTTGTCTCTTTCAAGAATCTGCTATATTCCCCCAGTGCATTTCCTTGTTCTAGAAGGAACTGCACAGATCTCTTCCTGATCTAAGCCAGTGATAACTTAGAATTGGAGATTTCTCTTCATGGGAATAGAACCAAGGACTTGAATAAAGCCGGTGTGCAGCAGTTTGAATGAATCTCTCCTCTTTTGCAAAGTTATTGACGTGGCCATCAGTCATTTGCCAGCAGGTGCTCAAGGCTAGACTGATGGAAAGAAAGGAGGACAAGTAGATCAGTCACCCTAATCTGAAGAATGTGAGTCACTTCATGCTTCATCACTTGTATTTCCTTATAAACAGAGAAGGAAAGGATCACAAAACTAAAAAGGTTTAACAAAGGAGATTGTGAGAAAGCTGGAAAGAATCTGAGTATGTGGCCACTTCAACAACTAAACCTCAACAAGTACAAACATTTGTTAGCGCCGTGCTTGGCTTCTAGTTAGTGTTTAATATATGCTTGTTGCCTTCAATTGTTGCCATATGCTCCTAAAAAGAAAATCAGAAAAAGAATCCTGCATATGGAACTGCAAATCTCCACTATGCAAAAAAATATTTCAAATTTATGATGTTAGTTCTAAATTGACTCTGCTTGTCTGTGTCCCTTTCTGACTTCTTTCTATTCTCTCCTGTGTATTTTTTTTTACTGTTCATGGGCACTTTTTTCTTTCTTTTCTTTATTTTTTTTCTGTATCAGTATCACTATATCACATTCTTTACCTTCCCTTACTTTTCTCTTTATGCCCCCATCTCCAGCAGATGAAAGTCCTCCCTTGTAACAAAGAAAACCAAGCAAAACAAATTCACACATTGGCTCTGTCTTTAAAAGTATGTCTAATTCTGCAGCCCTAATCTACTGCCTCTCTGTGTTCTTTATCTATCATTGGTCTTCTGAAGTCATCATTGGAAATCACATTGGTCCAAGTTCTTAAGTATTTTACTGTTGTTTTCCTTTACATTACTGTGGTAATTGTATAAATTGTTCTTCTTGCTTTACTCTTTATGGGTCTCCTAGATTTCTCTGAAATCCATCAGTTTAATATACATGTATTAAACACTGTGCTAGATGCCAGATCACAACAAAGTAAGATTGATGTGGCATCCTTACTATATATAGTTATGACTATGTGCATGTTGTCAATACAACCCAATCCATTCAATAAAAGAAAACCTCTCTCTCTCTCTCTCTCTCTCTCTCTCTCTCTCTCTCTCTCTCTCCTCTTTAACTATCTTCATTATACTTGACCATGTTAACACTTGACTATATTGCTGGAAATGTCAACTATACTACCACTCTGGGATCCTAATTGATTTCCCTGATTCAGTTGTCTGCTCTGCCACCACATCTCCAATTTATAGCTCCAGCCAGAGTTGTTGTTGTTGCTTTTGTTGTTTCAGTCATGTCCAGCTCTTCATGATCCCATTTGGGGTTTTCTTGGCAAAGATATTGGAATAGTTTCCCCTTTCCTTCTCCAGCTCATTTTACAGATGAGGACACTGAAGCAAACAGGGTTAAGTGACTTATATAGGGTCACACATCTAGTGCTTGAGGAGAGATTTGAACTCATGATGAGTTTTCCTTACTCCAGGCCTGGCACTCTGTCCACTACATAACCTAGCTCCCTCAGCATTATAGTAGAGTAGTAAAATCTTACTTCTAGATTTGATTATAATGTACTGATCATTTATTGAAGAGCACAGATGGTTCAGCCTATGCTATGTGGGGAGAGTTCTATACAGCTTCATAAAGGCATTTGCTTTTTTAATAATTGGGACAGGTCTGAGAAAGCTATAAAAGTTTTAAAATATGGAGAAACTCTCATTCTTTGGAAACAAATCTAAAACATTTGTTCAATATACTTTGCCCCAGTAAGCAGGAACTTATTATTTACTAAATGATGCAAACTATCCTTTCTCTCCAGAAGACAAAATGTCTTTTTCAATATGTAGTTTTTCAGTTAAGTCATACTGGAAAGAAAATCTGTCCTATAAATTGTACAGTCACAGTGCTGGACTTGGAATCAGGAAGATCAGAATTCAAACTCTGCCTCAGATACTGACTAGCTGTGACCCTGGACAAATCATATGACCTCTGTCAGCCTCAATTTCCTCCTCCTTAAAATGAGAATTAGGGTGACTAGGTTGCCCAGTGGATAGAGTGCTGGACCTAAAGTCAGGAAGACCTGAATTCAAATCTGGCCCCAGACACTTTCTACTTGTGTGACCCTGGACAAGTCACTCAACTCTGTTTGCCTCAGTCTTCACTTACGTAAAATTAGCTGGAGAAGGAAGTAGAAAAGTAATCCAGTATCTTTGCCAAGAAAATCCAAAAAAAAGGAATCACAAAGAGTAGAGCATGATTGAAAATGACTGAACAACAAAAAACAACAATAATATAGCATGTATAAAGCTTTGCAAACCTTACAGTGCTATATAAATGCCAGTTATCATCATTACAACCTTGGTTCTTTATAATTTTTTATTTGTTTTTTTGGGGGGGAAGTTTTATTGTCCTTTGTTTTGATGTCACCTTCATCTCACCTCCTTTACTCAATGAATCATCTCAAAGAAAAAGAGAAATTCAACAAGACTAGACAATACATCAACTGAATCTGATAGGATATACGGTGCTCCATACCTGTAATATCTCACTTCTTCAAAGAAAGATCTTTGGAGAACAGCTTCATGCTACATTTCATCCATACTGTAAAAAGAAACATCACATAACAAACTCAAACCACCATTACATCAATATAGCAATCCAGCTTGTATTTGCTTACAGGAGGTTATTAAGTGAGGGAGGATCCTGTTATGGGCATTAATAGAAATGAAGTGGTCTCAGGCACACAATATTCATACATGCTCCTTTACAGGATCATAGATCTGTGATGGACTTAGAAAGGACCTCAAAGACCATCTAGTCTAACTCTCTCATTTAACAGATTCAGAAAGCAAAGCCCATAGAGGTTAAGTGACTTTCTTAATATCCCACTGGTGGTAAAAATCTGAATCCAGGACCTCTGGACCTAGAAGTTTTTTTCATCATGCTACATAGTCATCGAGATATACTATCATCTGGGTCACCAAACATTATAGAGTCACAGATTTAATCCTTCGAGACTATCTAGCCCTCTTTCCCCATTTTGCATTTGAGAAAATTGAGCCTGGAGAAGCAGGAAATTCTGTGAGCTCTGGCCATAACCACCTCCAATACCTGTAAAATATGACTCCAAACAAATAAACAAATAAAATATGACCCTAAACAGAACCCCACAAGGTGACAGAGAAAAACAAATCTCCCACTGAAGCCAGCCTGGCAGGCCAACAGAAAGGGTCTATCATACCAGACTGGGAGCAGAGCGCAGTCCCATGTGCTGAGCCCTAGGTGGCCATGACCTGCATCACATACCAACTGGAGCAGACTTCAGGAGAGTGAATCACTACTAGCTGTGGCAGTCTCCAGACTTCTCAACCCATAAACACCAAAAAGAAAGTAAAAGGTCAGTGGGGAACTCTGTTGGGACCAGGTGACAGAAGAGTGCTGTCCAGCCCCTGCCCCCAGGGCAAGAGGTGGCTGAGGCACAGCGGCTACAGCTGGTGCCACCTGGCTGCCTCCAGAGCTCCTGGCCTACAGATTGTAGGGGGACCAAGAGACCATTCAGAGGGTAATGGTTCTTGCTTTGACCTGCTTGGATCTGGATTGTGGTCTTGGGCAGTGGTCCTGGGGTATGTGGCCAGTGTGCCATAGCTTGTGGTGGCTGAAGAGAGGGTGCCCTCCTCAGAACTCTGATAACATTTGAGAAAACCCCAGTGATTTGGGAAAAATCTCTCCAATCTGGAAACAGAGTTCTACCATGGCAAAGAGCTTAAAAGTCAAGTAATTGAGTGGCAACATGAGCAAGCAAAAGAAGCACGATTAAACCATAAAATCCTTTTTGGGGGACAGATAAGAACAAAACATGGAACCAGAAGAAGTCAATAAAGGCAAAACTGCATCAAAAGCTTCCAAGAAAAATATGAATTGGTTACAGGACACGGAGGAGCTAAAGAAGGATTTTGAAAGAATTCACAGATCACCTCTTGAAAAAGATCCCCAAAAGAAAACACCTATGAATATCATAGCCAAATTCCAGAATTCCCAGGTCAAGGAGAAAATATTACAAGCAGCCAGGAAGAAAAAAATTTGAGTATTGTGGAAACACAACAAGTATAACACAAGATCTAGCAGCTTCTACATTAAAGGATTGAAGGGCTTGGAATATGATATTCCAGAATTCAACTAGGACTAAATTTAGCTAGGACTAAAACCAAGAATCACCTACCCAGCAAAATTTGAATTGCTTCAGGGGAAAATATGGTCATTCAATGAAATAGAGGACTTTCAAGCTTTCTTGATGAAAAAAACAGAGCTGAACAGAAAATTTGACTTTCAAATACAAGAAGCAAGAGAAGTATGAAAGTATGAAAATGTAAACAGGAAAATCATAAGTAATTTATTAAACTATTTACATTCCTACATAGAAAATAGATAATTGTAATTCATAAGACTTTTCTCAGTATGAGGATAGTTGAAGGGAATTTATATGTATATATATATATATACATACATAGATTTATATAGAAGGGTGACCTCAAAAATAACCTCCTCAAACTCCCAGTCATGTCAGGACAACCTTCCCAAAAGCCCTAAATGCTTCCTCACTCCAGATAAGCCAACCTTACTCCTGTAACAAACTGCATGGATTTGGGGATTTCTATGAAGTAGGGATTAATCTCATTTCAGTACTTTGTATACCAGAGGACTCCATTAATATCTATGTGAATTTATCTTTCCTTGTGGGGGTAAGTAGGTTAAAAAAAGTACCAGAAGGGAATATAGAAGTGTCTTTGACTTTTAACTACTTCCCATTGCTATTAATAGTACAACATCTCAGAAGACCTCAAAAAGACTGTGTTCAAATTTCCTGGAGAGGGTAGGAGAGGAGAAGCTATGTGATTGCTTTTGATTCTAGTGAATTTTTTTTAAATTGGGAGAAATAGATAGTTTCAATTGGAAAAGAAGCAGGCTATACAATCCCCGAGACTCTTAGATGAAAAAAAAATGACCTAACTCGGGAGTCAGAGGTTTAAAGCAGCTTGAGAGCTCAGATCTTCAATCCTCTTGACTCATCACCCTTGAAAGCTCTGTTCAACCTCCTTATTCTCTTATTTCACTCATTTCTCCCCACCCTCGTAAAGCCCCTTCTCCAGGTTACAAGAACTGCTACCAATGCTCAAGAGTTGGGGAAGCCCCTAATTTCTCTATGCTTAGTACATATATCGAGTATTTTATTGAATTGATATATGCAGGAAAAGGGGATTTTGAGATTCCCCTGCTAAGGCTGAAGTAAAAGCATAAAGCAGAACACTGAAGGCATTTCACCTTAGAAACACTGTTTTACAGGATGGCACAGTGAGAAGGGCACTGAATTTGAAGACAGAAGACCAAAGTTCATATCCTGGCATTGCCAATTATTATCAATGTTTCAGTTCACAACATCTGTGGGACCTTGGGCAAGTCAATTCACTTTTCTGGGCTCCCAAAGGTTGTACTAGACCAGAGTTGTCAAATATACTGCCCAAGGTGGCCTGCATCCCATACTACTCTGGAGTATAGCTAAATGAGATTGAAATATAATTGGGATGGGGAGGCTATGTGGCACAGTGAATAGAGAACTGTCCCTGAAGTCAGGAGGAACTGAGTTCAAATCCGGCCTCAGACACTTAACACTTACTAGCTGTGTGACCTTGGGCAAATCACTTAACCCCAGCTCCCCTCCAAAAAAAAAATATATATATATATATATATATAATAGAGAAATATTTGACAAAATAAATAAAACATAATAAAATATAGATAACATTACATTTTAAAACCAATTTAATGTGTGACCCACAGGGATTCTTAGGTGCAGATTAATGACATCAGCTTTTTATTTGAGTTTGACCACTGGACTAGATGATTTTGAAGACTCTTCCATCTCTAAGTCTATTATATAATAAGAATAAAAATAGTAGTTGGCATCTGTAAAGGCTTTAAAACTTGCAAAGCACTTTACAAAGACAGGATGACCCCAAAGTCTTACTGTAATTATAAGCTTTGATAGTTTATAATTGCACTAAGACTTTTGGGACATCCTATGTTATCAGGGTATAATGGCATTACATTGTATAATTCTAGTATCACACTAGATATATAATTGTATAACTCTGGTATCATCTGGTAAATATCTGCAGGTTTTAAAAGTTCCTCCTTCAATAATTCAATGATCCATGCTTTTCTTGAACATGGATAAACTTCTCAGCAACACAACAAAACAGCTTTACTCATTAGTAGATGGATGGATTAAAGGATGGATAGTAAATGGATGTATAAATTGATGGAATCATCTCCATATCCTGATAAGGCAGTAGAGTGAGATAATATAGTGTTTAATAGACTCTTGTGGACCAGTCTGAGAACCTAACCATTGTGTGTAATATTGTTCCTTGGAAGAAGTGTGTCCTGGATCCCAAAGAATTGATTGACAAATACTTTTGGAACAAAATCCATGAAGAAGCTAGGATCTCCCCACATTTTTCTTCATAAAGAGAATTTGTCAAGCCATTCCTCATTGATTCATGGTTCTTCAACCTGTCATTTTCTAAAGCTACCTTTGATCCTCAAGAAGTTCTCATAGCATGAAATCACATTTCCATAAGCTTCTTTTCTGCCAGCTCCTTCAAAAACTTACCCTGTGACCATTTGAGGACTCAAGAGAGTCAGTGACCAGCCCTGGGTAACATAGGTATTAAGTATCAGAAGAGGGACTTGAACCCAGGTTACCTGAACTCAAGTCCAGCACTCTACCCACTACACCATACTCTAGGACACAATGCACCTTCTCTTGACCTTTCAAAAAGGCTGTATTTGCCCTCTTCTCCTCAACTCCAAACACACTGACCCTTAAGATCCTTTTCCTTTAACTACCTATAGCTTGTCCAATATTTTGAATTCTGCGTTTAAAATAGATGGAGTGAGATAGACAGTTGTGTGAAATTCCTTTAAGGCATTCAAGAGAGAAACATTGCCAACATCATCCTTTCCTTCCCTATACCCATAAAAACCTTGTTGCTGATTTGAGCAGCTGGGTTGTGAGGTGGATAGAATTCTGGCCCTGGAGTCAGAAAGACTCATCTCCAAGTTCAAATTTGGCCTCAGACACTTACTAACTGTGTGACCCTGGACAAGCCACTTAACCCCGTTTGCCTCAGTTCCCCATCCATAAAATGAACTGGAGAAGAAAATGGCAAACCATTCCAGAATATTTGGGAAGAAAAGTATATGAAATTCTGTGTGGGTTTAAGAAATTCAAGAAAGAAACACTACTAACATATCTCTTCCTTCCCTGTACCCACAAAACCCTAACTACTATCAATAAACTAGTCAATTTCCTTACTCTCACATATTCTTCCTTGTTCTCCCTAAGAATAAAAGAACCAGCTCCAGAAAAGTAATAACAACTCACCTTTCTATAGTGCCAAAAGGTTTTCAAAGCACTTTAAATCTGCTGAACCTTAAAACAACCCTGGGAGAAAGGTGCTGTTATTATTCCCACTTTACAGATGGCAAAACTGAGGCTGAGAGGTTAAGTATATATATATATATATATATATATATATATATATATATATATATATATATATATATATGTATATATATATGTATATATGTATGTATAGCTCATGCCTATACTGATAATATATGAGGATGAATTTAAATGTCTTTTTGATTTCAAAACCAAAAAAAGCTATCCTTTGTACCAAACTGCCTATGAAATATGGACAGATTTCTGCCAGAAAGAATGTGTATCTCCTTCCTCTTCTTAATTAACTAATTAACAGTTGACTCACTTCATTAATCACTCTGCTTTTTCATGATTTTTATTGCAATCTAGTTTAGAGTTTGGAATACATTCTGTCCATTTTGTTATTGGATAATACTGTTGTTTTTTTTAATAAAAAACAAAACAAACACTTCATCTCTTTAATTTCAGAATACAATCTGTGGCCTTTTTGTTGCTGAGACCTATTCCCACTACAATCCAAGGAGTTTCCATTCACTAAGAAATCTAGGTCATGGTTAAGAAGTATTCCATAATAGCTATTTGAGCTTCTGTTTTGTTTGCATGACTCTTAGGGTTTATATTACTTCAGGATTAATGTCTAATCACAAGTCTCCTAGAAGTTCAGAAGCACAGGTAATGACATGGAAGTTCTATGGTCAATAATGGGGCAAGAGGGAGGCTAGGGCTGGACAGGGGCTAAGGACTAAGGGTACCATTGGGGATCTTGATTGGAAAGGAAGACACTCTGGCTGCAAATCGATACTTCTAGTCCCATTAATGTGAGACAGAGAATTTGACTGGGAAATTTTGCCAGGTACACTACGTAAGTGGATACCACTTAGATTTTCTAGGTTAGCCTCCTCTTAGTAAATGACACCTGTGTAAATTCAGCTTATTCATTCAACAAATATTTAATGACCTATGTGATGTAGTGGAAACAGTGCTGGATATGGTTTCCCAGAACATTCAGGACACCTGGGTTCTAACCTGGACTCTTGCAATGAATAAGCAAAGAGTTTTAAACAAATCATTTTCTAATTTCTCTGGGCCTCAGTTTCCTGATCTGGAAAAATAAAAGGCGGGGGGGGACATTTGATGGTCTCCAAGGTTTCTTTCAGCTCTACATTCTATGATTTTGTGATTAGAGATAAATAAGTTTATGTCTAATTACTCACCAATTCAAATCAATCGGCATTTATTAAATGCCTACTATATGCCAAGAACTGGGCTAGGTACTAAGAACATAAGCACAAAAAATTTTTTAAAAAACTTTACTTATAAGGAACTTAAATTATTGTGGAGGAGACAAGTATGTATCTAACTATATACGAAATATATGAACACATATAAATATATACTAAGGAGTTAAATAAAAGGTAATTTGGGAAGGGAACACTAGCATTTGGAAGAATCAAGAAAGGTTCCATGAAGAAGATGGTACTTGAGCTACATCTTAAAGTAAAGGACCCTATAAAGCAGAGATAAGGTACAAGTCCATTCCAGGACTGTGAGACAGCTGGTGCAAAGACTTGGAGGTGGGAGATGCGGAATAGTGTGTAAGGAACACAGAGGTTAGTTTAGCTATATCACCAAGTATAAGGTGGGGATAGAGAGAAGTGACCCCAAATGAGGCTGGAAAGATAGGTTGGACCCCAAAAATTTTTAAATGGAGTTCATGTTTTACCCTAGACAGAATAGGAAGTCATTGGAGAGGACAAAGTAAAGGAATCTATTTGATCAGAACGTATTTAAGGAAAGTTATTTTAGCAGTAGGGCATAAAATGGCCTGGAACAATGAGAAATGAAGTAAAGAGATAAATTAGAAGGCTATTGCAGTAAACTAGGTGAAAGGTAGTGAGAGCCTGAGTTGAAGAGGAAGTTATGTGAGTGGAGAGAAGGGGACGTGAGGGCAGAAATGGCAAGATCTGGTAATAGATGGTTTATGTAGGGTGAAAGAGAGTGAAGGGTCCAGGATAATACTGAGGTTACTCTGTTATGTTGAATCTTCCTTTATTCTTTGTATTTCCACAGTGGAAAAAATACTGGCTCTGAAAGTCAAAATACCAGGGATCGAATCATACCTATGGCATTTACGAGCTGTGTGACCTTGGGCAAGTCCCAAACTCCCTGGTGCTCAATTTTCTTCTGGTTAAAATGAATAGGTTGGACCAAATGACCCCTGAAGACTCTATCTCTATGAAATAAGTTAAGAACACATACTGTGACAAGGAGTAAAGTCTTCCTTTTTCTTTTCCTCAGAGCATCTGCCAAGATCTAGAGATGTGCATGTCTTAGGATTAAAAAGAAGAAGGAAAAAAAAACAGTGCAGGAAAAAAAATATATTTCTTTCTTTCCTAAAGAGGACATATCTGTGACCTTCCTCCTTTTCTAGATTTCTTGTACCTTACTATCCCCCATGAACTCTAGAATTCAATTAACTCTGGCCTCCTTGCTGATCCTCATACAAGTCAATTCATCCCCTAGCTCTGGATGTTTTTACTAGCTGCTCTCTGTGCCTAGAAGTCTTCTTGCTCTTCATCTCTGCTTCCTGGCTTCCTGGGATTCCTTGAAGTTGCAGCCCAAATCTATAAGAATCCTTTCCTTTTCCTTCTTCTTGATGTTATTTACTTCTCCCTGAGATTAACTCCACTTTATCTTGTATATATTTTATTTACATTGAGAGAAGAAATTGTTTTTGTCTTTTTTTATGTTTTCCTTTATATCCAGGCAGCTAGGTGGCATAGTGGATAGACCACAGGCCCTAACGTTAGGAGGACCTAAGCTGAAATCTGGTCTCAGACACTTGCTAGCTGTGTGACCCTGGGCAAGTCACTTAACACTGTTTGCCTCAGTTTCCTCATCTGTAAAATGAGCTGGAGAAGGAAATATCAAGTCACTCTAACAGAAAACCCCAAATAGGCCATAGAGATTTGGAAGTGATTTAAATAACTCAGCAATAACAATAGCCAGGGAGGGGTGGAGCCAAGATGGCAGAGTAGAAACAGCTCATCCAAGCCACTCTGCCCCCAGATTCCCCCCAAACTATGTAAAAGGGGACTCTGAACAACTTCTGGAACCCCAGTACCCACAGAACGACACAGAGAAGCTAACCTTCCACTGAGGACAGCCCAGCAGCCCTGCAGGAAGGACCAGCACAGCGGTCTGGGAGCTGGCAGCACACAGAGTGTGGGGAGTCGAGCCAAGCAGAGCCCAGGTCTGCATGAGCTGAGGATTTAGCCCCAGGGCGGCAGGGCCAGCAGCTGGCTGGAGGGACCCCAGAACACCAGCAGCTGTGGTGACTACAGAATTATCAACATAGACATGCCTAGGACAAAGTAAGAGGTTACTGTCCTATGGACTTTGGGACCAGTATTTGGGGAATGCGTCGGCTCCCTCCCCTGGGGGCTAGAAGCTGCTGAGGAGACACCCCATTTTGTAGTTTTCAGAGGCAGCTCCAGCTCCCGGCCTGTGAATTTGTAGGGAGATCCAGCGATCAGTCTTGGGGGGTAATTGCTCTTGCTTTAACCTCCCTGGGTCTGGATTGTGATCTAGGGTGGAAGTTGTGGGTGGGTTTACAGCTTGCCAGAAACGGAAGTTGCCCCCCACACATTCTGGACAAAAATTCCTCTATCTGGCCTTAAAGCCATAGTGTGGCAACAAGCCCAAAAGTCAAGTAATTAAGTGGCAACATGCCAAGGGAAAGGAAACAGAAAAATGAAACCCTAGACTCCTATTTTGGGGGCATAGAGTGGGAAAAGGACTGTGAGGTCAGAAGTCCTGCTCCAAAAGCCCCAGGGGAAAACATGAGTGAGTTGCAGGCCATAGAGGACCTTAAGAAGGACTTTAAAAATCAAATAAGAGAAGTGGAGGAAAAATTGGAAAGAGAAATGAGAAGGATGCAGGAAAAGTATGAAATGAGGGTCAACAGCCTGACTGAGGAAAACAACACCTTAAAAAATAGACTAACTCAAATGGCAAAGGAGGCCCAAAAGGGCAATGAGGAGAAGAATGCCTTAAAAAGTCGAATTTGCCAGATGGAAAAAGAATCTCAAAAGTTCACTGAGGAGATTCATTCCTTCAGAGTTAGACTGGAGCAAATGGAAGCTAATGACTTTATGAGAAATCAAGATGCTGTTAAGCAGATCCAAACAAATGAAAGATTAGAAGGCAATGTGAAATATCTCATGGGAAAAACCACTGACCTGGAAAATAGATCCAGGAGAGATAATTTAAAAATTATTGGACTACCTGAAAGCCATGATCAAAGAAAGAACCGAGAAATCACCCTTCAAGAAATTCTCAAGGAAAATTGCTCTGATGTTTTAGATCCAGAGGGCAAAATAGAGGTTGAAAGAATCTACCAATCACCTCCTGAAAAAGATCCCAAAAAGAAAATTCCCAGGAATATTATAGCCGGGTTCCAGAATCCCCAGATCAGGGAGGAAATACTCCAAGCAGCCAGGAAGAAACAATTTCAATATTGTGGAAACACAATCAGAATAGCCCAGGACCTGGCAGCTTCTACACTGAGGGATTGAAGGGCATGGAATATGATATTCCAGAGGGCAAAAGAACTGGGAATAAACCCAAGGGTCACCTACCCAGCAAAACTGAGTATTTTGTTTCAGGGGAAAATATGGTCATTCAGTGGAATAGAGGACTTTCAAGCATTCTTGAGGAAAAAACCAGAGTTGAATAGAAAATTTGACATCCAGACGCAAGAAGCAAGAGATGCCTGAGAAGGTAATCAGGGAAAAGAAATCAAAAGGAACTTATCAAAGTTGAACTATTTACATTCCTATATGGAAAAGCAATAACTGTGACTGATGAGATCTTTCTCACTATGAAAATAATGGAAGAAGGGGGTGTGGTCATATGAATACATATGTGAATGTGTGTGTATATGGTTACAGTTATATATGGATAGAGGGCATAGGTTGAATTTGTTGGGAAGGGAGAATACTCAAGGGATGAAATTATGAGGTGAGAGAGGAAAGTGGCAAGAGGAGATGGGGAGAGACAGGGTAGGGTAAACTATCTCATGTAGAAGAAGCAAGGGGAAGTGGCTGCAAGGGAGGGGAAGAATAGGAAGGCAAAAAGGCAAAACCACATTCTCACTGAATTTGGTTCAGGGAGAGAATGACATACATACTAAATGGGATATCTCAACCTGCAGCAGAATAGGGGGAAGGGGGATGAGAGAAGGGATGATGGATGGGAGGGCATTCTTGGGGGGAGGGGAGGTTGGAAGTACCCACTATAGAAGAGGGACAGGATCATGTAGGGAATGGACCAGGTGGGGGTGGGATGAGTGGGAGGGAATTATAAGCAGCCTTGTACAATATATCTACTATGATAATGTTTTGCATAGCTAGACATGTACAACATATACTGAATTACTTATCTTCCCAGAGGGAATGGGTGGCAAGGGAGGAAGGGAATGGATCTAAAATTAAATGTTTCAAGTAGATATAAATACTATTATCAATACTCTTTTGCATGTAATTGGGAGATAAGATATACAGGCATTGGGGCACAGAGATTCACCTCCCTCTAATGGAAAAGTCGAAGGGGGTATGGGAGAAGATATGGGAGAGAGCAGACTGGAGGAAGGGATATCTTGTGGGACTGCTATTCTGGGATGGTGGGTAGGGGAAAAACGGGGAAAAAATTGTAACTCAAAATCTGGCGGAAATGAATGATGTAAACTAGAAGTTAATAAAGCATTTGTTTAAAATCTAAAAAAAAAAAAATAACAATAGCCAGGGACCTCGATGACACATGGTACAAACTTATTGTTTGCTGCTTTGACATGACCACTGAAACTGGAATGGATTGATGAGAAGCTTTCCTAGAAATCTGGCAGATAAAGTATCATTACTATTGAATGGAGGAATGAACAAACTAGTTTAGATGGGAAAAGATACAACTGCTGTGTGACTCCTTGCTTTCAATTTTTCTGTAAAATTAGGCAAACAATGTTAAAGTCAAAGTCGCTTCCCTCCATAAGGGGTTTTATAATCACATTGTTTACTCATTATAACAAGACTCAACTACATAATCATGCAACCCTCCATTAATTCCACTCAGCTGATAATTCACTTAAATCTTAACATTCATTTATCATCATAACATGGGTGTTGTTGAAATAACTATCCCCTACCATGATATTTTCCATAAAGTTGTGTTTTTTATGGAATCAATTAATAATGATAGGTGCTATAAAGGATTGTAAGACCTTTAAAATGTATGCCATGTACTGTTCTAGGTGCCAGAGGATACAGGAACCTGAAGTCTGGTGCCAAGAGGTAGGAGTGCTTGTACTTCAGAACTTAGCACCTGGCACATAGTAGGCACTTGATAAATGATTATTGATTGATTGAAGAAAAATAAAGAAGTGGGAAGATGTCAAATTGGTCAGTTTTATTTATATATTAGCCAAATGTCATTTCCTTGAGGGTATGGACTGTCTTACTTTCTCATTTGTATCCTCTGGCACCTAGAACAGTATATGACATACATTGATTATCTGATTACTTCACAATGTTGCCTCAGGCCATCCCTGTGAATAAGTAAGGGAAAGGAACTGTCCTCCACCCTTGCTAGCTGTGTGACCTTCCCCAGTCCTTCCTTCTTGCACTGACTATCCCACTGATTCCAGAACAGAAAATTCACGGTAATAATATCAACATAGGTTAACTATATCATCGATATAGGCTGTTATAGGCTAGTATGTACTCTCATTATCACTGATATAATTTTTCTTTGGGAAAATATGTTCCAAGTTCCAAACAACAGACTTAGAAACATGCTTTCAGGACACAAATTGTTCACAAATTAGGGATCTTCTGATTATGTTCACATACTTTTATGCTCTACTTTAAAACAGGCAAATTTCATTAATGGCATGTGAAACTCACTGATAATCCAGCATTAATTATTTCTGGGAGGAAACAAAATGAAGAGATCAATAAGAAATCTTTCCAGAATGCTTACATTTGTCAGATGAATTTTCTTCTCTACCATGGAAAATTGTTAAGGAGGCAATATTGATGAGGGAAGGGTAATAGGTTCTACCAGGGACCCTGATCACTATCAGTGACCAGCAACCCTGCAATTCATTCTGGAAAGAATTCACCAGGCTCAAGCAAACTTTGAAGCTGAGATAGTAAAAGTTTATTGTTACACTGTACAGCACAGTGAGCAAGAGTTCTTAGGGAACCTGCAAACTTACAGAAATCACAGGTATAGTTTTAAGGAGTCAAGACAGTAAATCAGGTGTCAATTATGCTAACTAGGTGAGTAAGGGTGGGATTAGGGAGGAGTTAAGGAGTGGCCAGTGCTTAAAGGAACATGCACTTTTAATATCAATTGTGAAGGTGAATTGCCCATAATTCACTGGGAAATAGCCCAAGAGGGGGGGCTACCTGGAGGTGTGGTTTTAGGCCTAAAAAGTCACTAAGTCAGCTAGCAGTCAGGGCCAACTGAGAAATTCCCAGTCTGCCACCCATCAATGTCATGTTTGACAAGATGGATGTTGGGAACCAAGGCTAACAGAGACTCAGTATGGGTATAATTGGCTAAGGAGTTAACCTATAGATAGGGCATTGAAAAATTCATGGTGCAGCTGGCCACTCTACTAGGGGAGATAACATTTGCCTAAGCTAAAATGTTTATAGACAGTTTAGTGAAGGACTCATAGGTAGCTTGTTATTGTTCCACGCAGAAATAAACAGTTCATGAGTTGTTGCTGGGCAGAATGCTGGCAGGGGGAAGGGGCAGTGTTAATGCTTTGAGACTGGGGAGGGGGAAGTGTGATTTTACAGACTGGTTTTACAAATTGATTTTACAGACATAGATCCCAAGCACCCCATTTACAAACTGATGTTACAGATTGATATTACAGTCTGATGTTACAAGTATATATATATATATATATATATATATATATATATCCCAAGCACCCCATCAATATGTCTGTGGTAAGTTAGGCATGATTCAGACCGGTCCCTTGTAGCTCAAGTCCAATACTGGAATAAAATGAGACAATTGTAGACCAACAGTTAACAAAAGGAGTCTTAATCATAGCACAGAAAAGATGCTCAACAAAGATACAACCCTTTGCTTAAATAGATTGAGCCCCCACCCCCACCTGGCCTCCATATGAGAATTGGTCTTGTCAGGAAGGCAAGATTTAGTGTCACCAGTAGCCTTAGGACATCCACCAAACCTGATGGACCCTGGATCCATTCGGATAAGTCTTTTAATGCCCTTATATAACCAGGAAACCATGTCAATATGGCCTGAAGCCACCAAAAACTTTATCAACAGCTAGGCGGCTTGAGACAGTCCCCCACACCAACAACATCTTGGGACAACTTCCTTGCCTTTTGGGAAATGAATTAGCCCAATCTAGCACAAAGAAAGGGAGAGGAAATCCTAGTAAGTAGTTATCTAATTTCAGTGTAGACAAACTGATTCCATGCATGGTTCAAGGAACATCTAAGTAATTATTGTCTAATCTTCAAACTTTTGATCTATATTCCCTTACAAATGACTCATTAGGTCACATAACAATCAATTACATTTATCTCATGCAATCCCTGCCCTGATCCCCCATTTCCCTTATGTACATAAACATTAAAAGAGTTTGTTTTTTCTATCATGCCTTTGAAGCATGTCACCATACCGACTTTAAATCTTACAACACCTTTTAGCCCTAGGTAAATATTATCATTTACTTTTTATAGACTGGTAAACTGAGTCATGAAGCAGATGAGTGACATGCCCCCAGAGGGTACCTTAGTAAGAAAGCAGTAGAACCAGAAATAAAACTGGGGTATCAGGTTCTTAGATTCCATTGAGTTCCAATTCTCTCTTCCCCTCCTATTTACATCTCAAACCACACAACCTTGAAGACCTTCAAGTGGTTTTCTTTCTCTTTATGAAAAATTGGTTCAGCACTAGCTAACACACAAGGTTTGAATAGGCTTCCTCCAGGCACAATTAAAATCATAAACAACTCATTTTCTTAGTTGATGTAACACCACATAATGTGAAGTCAATGTTCAATTAGTTCCCAGTGCCTAGAAAGGCTTAATGCCTGTTTGATAAGCATTCTGAGATGAAAACGGGATAAAGACATGTATTTTAGGTCATTAGTCAGCAGAGTAGGGGAGATAGGGAGCAATGGGAACTTAAGAAAGATTAATATCATGAGAAAGGAGTTTTACATGTGTTAGTGGAAGAAAAGAAGAACCTGGAGACTGTTTGAATCTTTACCTGCCATTAATCTTAGCACTCTAAAAAAAGGCAGGCTACCAGGAGAGGGGAAATACCACGCCCACCTACAGGTCAGTAGGCCTGTCTTCTGCTCAACTGCTAAACAGAGTGGCATTCAGGTAATGGCATTACTCTCGCTGGTACTTCTGCTGGTTCCAAGTAAACACCAAACTATATACTTTCTAGAGCTGAAGAGCCAGCAGACAGTCAATTGTAGCTACTACATGACAAGATGGCACTTATCCCCGGGAGGAGAAGTTATTTCTCTGACTAATAGAAGGGTAAATTGGATGCCTCAAGAAACCTAATATTACAGTGATACTAGAATGGTTTGCTATTTCCTTCTCCATCTCATTTGACAGATGAGTGAACTGAGGCAAACAAGGTTAAGTGATTTGTCCAGGGTCACACAGCTAGTAAGTATCTGAAGCTATATTTGAACTCAGGTCTTCCTGACCCTGGGCCTGGCACTCTATCCACTGTGCCACTTAGCTGCACCACTTATTTAGTAGTTTGATTCTTCATGGTCTCATGGATCATAGCACATTGATATTGTCCCTGGGGTTTTCTTGGTAAAGATACTGGAGGGTTTGCTATTTCCTTCTCCGATGGATTAAGACAAACAGAGGTTAAGTGACTTATTCAGGGTCACACAGCTATTAAGTGCCTGAGGCTAGATTTGCACTCAGGTTTTCCTGACTCCAGGCCAAGTGTTCTTTCCACAAAACCACCTATCTGCCTCCTCCCTTCTTCTAGGCCCACATATAATCCTCCCAGGTAAATTGGTAGTCATTCATTAGTATTGATTAGTTTTTATAGTTTTATTATTCATTAGTTACTCATTAGCTTTGAGTTCTTAAGTCTTTCAAAGTTATTTTTCTTTATAATGTTGTTACTGTAGAAATTGTTTTCCTGGTTCCAGTTTCTTCATTTTTCATCAGTCTATATAAATCTTCCCAGGTTTTTCTCAAAAACTGTTCTATCACACTTTCCATCTACTGCCCTGCCTGATTTCAACTCCTTGGAACAAGATGTCCCTTCCAGGATAAGCTCATCACTTTTAAACCCACCATCTGTAATGGAAATGCAAATTTAAAGATCTCCCCTGCTCCTAGCTTAAGTGCACCTAGAGCCTGTGATGGGAGGCTTGTTTTTCAGGAAAACCCACACCTTGATACTTTGTGATTGGGCAGTGGGTCAAGGAGGTTGTTGCAATCTCTGAGCCAGGAGAAGGCTATATAAACCCTGAGGAGAGGCTTTGCTTTGGGGCTCACTTTGAGAAGTGTTGTGTGATTTGACCAGATGAGACTCTGGGAAGCCGTTGTTGAGAGCCCCCCGGCTTTGAAAACCCAGATGTTGATGCTTCCCTCTCTGGTAACTGTGATTTGATATTGATATAATGGTTGGACAGTTTGGAAGCCTGTCTGTTTGATCTGTCTGTATACTCTGAAGTTCGGGGTGCTGACCTTTTTCCCCTGAACTAGGTAATATATGTTTGTTTGATTAAAGTGAGCTTGTTAACCCATTTTGAGTTGCTTTCCTTTTGAAAAGCAGATCTAAGAACCCGGGTTGGCAACCACTCTGGGGATGCTGGGGTGCTTGCTGCTACACCATCATACTGCTGACTCAAGTCCTAATTGACATCATTGCCCTCAGCTTCCTCTCCCTTATGATTGGAGGGCTAGAAAGCA
Source organism: Gymnobelideus leadbeateri (assembly GCA_011680675.1). Classification (NCBI taxonomy): domain Eukaryota; kingdom Metazoa; phylum Chordata; class Mammalia; order Diprotodontia; family Petauridae; genus Gymnobelideus; species Gymnobelideus leadbeateri. The sequence goes on from WOXC01011978.1 coordinate 858,722, forward strand.
GAGTGCTAAACTCCTCCCAAAGCCTTCCTTTATAGAGAGCAGAAACTGGATTCTCACTTCCTTCCATTTTGCATCTGCTGCCCTGCTTTGCTTTAGCTGCACAGAACAAAGATTTCCCTTGGAGTCTCCCCCACCTTACCTTTTCCTTTCCCTCTTTTCACGTGTCATCTCCCCTTTTTAGATTGTAAGCTCCTAGAGGGCAGGACTTGTCTGTCTTTTTTTAATTATTATTATTAATTTTATCCCCAGTGCTTAGCACAGTTTCTGGCATATATTAGGAGCTCAGTAAGTGTTTACTGGATTGGATGAGGGTTGAGGATGGGGACAGGATAAGTTCTCTTTGTGTGTGTGTGTGTGTGTGTGTGTGTGTGTGTGTGTGTGTGTGTGTGTGCGTGCGCGCGCGCGCGGGTAGGGAGTAGGGAAGGGAGGTGTGCACCTTCTCCCGGGAATGACTATATCTGCTGTCACACTGTCCTCCCTGCTTTGATAATTCCAACTACTTTTTGCTCCATTTGCCTTGTTTTTCTAAATGAAAAAAAAAATTCCTGGTTAAGGCTCTATTTCAGATCTCTTCCCACTCTGACATTCTGCAGTTCTGGCCCCGACCTCTTTTGAGTGGAACAATAGGAATACTTGGTACAAAGGTTGCCCTACAGAAATGATCCCTGAACTTTTAGGAGTTGTAAGGCCCTAACACTGATTTCATGCCACCCTCCTTCCTCATGCTAAAATCATTGTGTGATGTGAAACTCAACTGATTTAGCTTTAATTTTAAAATAAAACCAAAAAAAAGAAGGAATATATTTTACATTGTTTGGTTCAGTAACATCCCTTCAGAGAAGGAGGGACACTTGGGGGTATCAGAAAATTGGAATCAAAATTACTGTTTTATATCTTTGGTTCCATTGACTATGTCCATTGTAAACTCACAAAATATTAATGAATACAAAGATTCCAGAATCAAAAGCACCAGATGTTATGAAAGTTTTGCTTGGTTGGAACCTGTCAAAATTATTTGTACAAGTATTAATTATTTTAAGAGATTTTATTTTCATTCTGAATTTAATGAAATCCACAAAAAAGGAAAAAAAGAGTTCCAAAAGCAAAGTAAAAAGAGGAAAAAAAAGAATTGTATATAAATGTGTAAATCTCTATTATATAGTTTGCTTTTTGAGAAAGTACATAATTAATTCAACATGTTATTTTCCAAGTTGCCTACTTGTCTGTATGTCCATCTGAACTTCCTTCAGTTATCTTCTGTTCATTTTTCAAAAACTCATTCGATGACTTTTTTTGGTTCTCTTTAGCATCTTTAGCTCTCTTTCCCCAACCTCTCACATAAAAAAAACCACTATCCTCATAACATATAAGGTTATGGCCAGTGATGTATGTTTCATTCAGCATCTTGAATCCATTACCCCTCTGTCCAAAAGTAGGCACCATGCTTCGTCTTCAGTATTCTAGATTATGGTGAATCATTGTTTTGATTAGAGTTCTTAGATCTCTCAAAGTAATTTTTTTATAATGTTGTTACTATATAAATTGTTTTCTGGGTTCTGTTCACTTTGTTTTTCATCAATACATGGAAATCTTCCCAGGTTTCTCTTGAAAACTGTTCTTTTCATCATGTCTTGCAGTGCAATAATATTGCATTTCATTCATATACTATGGTTAAGACAGTCTCCACCTGCCATTTGTTTCTACTTCTTTGCCATTCATTCATATACTATGGTTAAGGCAGTCTCCACCCACCATTTGTTTCTACTTCTTTGCTATTTTTAGTGCTGATACAAGTTTTTTGGGGGTCATATTCTGTTTTCTTTCTTTGATCTTTGAGGAATAAGCCTAAGAGAAATATAATAGGGCTAAAGAGTATACTCAGTTTAGTAACTTTCTGGGGTGCAATTCCAAATTGCTTTCCAGAATGGCTGAATTAGTATACAGCTCGATCAATGGTCCATCATTATAAGCTTATAACTGAGTGTTTACTATGAACCAGCACTGTGGTAAACACTGAGGGTACAAAGAACAGTCAAAAACAGTCCCTGCCCTCATGAAGCTCACATTCTAATGGGAGAAATAGCATGTACATAAGTAGCTATAAGTGAGATATATACAGAAGAGATGAAAGGTAACTTTTGATAGAGTGATCCAAAACAATTAAAAAATTAGAAAGAGTGTTAAATATACTCAAATGAGGCCTAGCAATAAAGAAGTCCACTACATGTAGGGGAAAAAAAAAACAAAGATTAAAGTAAGTCTATGCCAGAGAGGCAAATGGAAAAAAGCTCAGTAATACTGGTATTCTTCCCATTGTTTTTTTTTAATCTATTTATTTTTATTGTGAGGATATTTTTGTTTTTGTAAAGGTCAAGCATACCCTTGTATAAAATACTTCAGTACTTTGATGACTGTGTCATCTTATCAAATGGGGATCCCATCTATACAAACAGGTCCAAACTTGTCCACATCCTTTATGTGTTATTCTTATTCTTATCTTTCAATAAATCCTCCATGAGAGGTCTACCAAGTATGTTGGAATTCTTCCACTGCGTCTTAAAATAATATTCCCTGGGAATTTCCAGAATGTTTGACAACATCCAATTACACAGTATTGTTAGGGAACTGGAACAAGCATCAGACTCATGTGACCACAAAAAAAAAAAAACCAAAACCCAACCTCATCCAAAAATTTTGAACATATGTTTTCAGCTGTCCTGATGACCCAAATCAAATTGCCCTTATTACAAATCCAATCCATGTTCAATCTTAATGAATAATTTCTGAATAAACAGACAATTCCATGCCTTCATAGAAAGATAATTAGCAATCAGGGCCAACATCATCAGTAGGAAAAGGAGACAGCTACCTACCCACTGTGATTTAAGCAGTGCCAGAAAAGCTCGCTTTCTCTCTCTTTTTCTAATTAATTTTTTGGAGTGGGAAATGCAAGGCAATTGAGGTTAAGTGACTTTCCCAAGGTCACACAGCTAGTAAGTGTGTCAAGTGTCTGAGGCTGTATTTGAACTCAGGTCCTCCTGATCCCAGGGCTGATGGCTTTATTCCTTGCACCACCTAGCTGTCCCACAAGGAAAGCTCTCTTGCTTCCAAAACATCTTCCTCACCCACTAGTTTCTGGTATCTGAAATTCCACTGGTAGATATTTATTTAGATTAATATCTAATTCTCTAATTAATTAGTTCAAATACTGCCTCAGATACTTACTAGCCATGTGACCCTGGGCAAGTCACATAACCTCCCTTAATCTCTGTTTTCCCATCTGTAAATCGGTCAGAGGGGTAGCTAGGTGGTACAGGGCATAAAGTGCTGGGTCTGGAGTTAGAAAAGACCTGAATTAAAATTTGATCCTCAGACACTTGCTACCTATGTGGCCCTGGATAAGTCACTAACCCTGTTTGCTTCAGTTTCCTCACCTGTGAAATGAATTAGAGAAAGAAATGGCAAACCACTCTAATATCTTTGTCAAGAAATTGTCATAGTAGCACCTACCTCCCAGGGTTGTGAGGATTAAAGAAGATAAGTGTTTTGCAAATCTTAAAGCACTGTACAAATACTATAGTTTAAAAAATCTTTGTGCTAATAGTGCCCGCCTTACATCCTGAACACTCTGTAGAAAAATTATTATGAAATTGGTACCTGAACCAAGTCTATGTTCCAAAGCATGTAGAGATTACCAAAAACAAATACTGTATAGACACACATAATTTATTAAAGTAAACATCATCCAAACTTATATGTATTAATGAATGAGATTTTAACAACAATTTCTAAATGATATGCTACAAATAATAAAAGGACTTTGAATAGTAAATAAAACACTAAAACTCATCTTTGGTCTCTCTAGTCTCTTTGCGACTCGCAGATGTTCAGCTGTCACTTATAGACTTCAAAAGATGCCAGGTTTGCTTTAATATTTAATGCCAAGTCCAGGTCATTCCAAGAGTCATGGATTGTTTCTTCTCCTGAGAGAGAAGAATCAAAAATATTCTTTCAAGTTGATTACATGTGAAGTGGAGATGGTTGGTGGTGACCAGGCAATGTAATAAAATGTTGCAGAGAGATGATGATTCATCCCATCTGATCCAGCCTATTAGATAAAAATTATACTTTCATGGATCTATGACATCATCAATGTAGGTAATTTCTCCATTGGCCTCTTCTTGATGCACCTTAAATCTATAACTCCTCTGTCCAGAGGGCAGTAGCATACTTCATAATTAGTCCTCTGGTGGTGTGGCTGGTCACTGAATTGATGAGAGCTCCTAAGTCTTTTAATACTGTTTTTATTTACAATATTGTTATTAATGTACACAGTGTTTTCCTGGTTCTGCTCACTTCACCTAACATCCATTCATACAAGTCCATTCCTCTGCAAGTCTTATCCATGTCTTCCTATCAATCATCCATAGAGGATCTATCCAATGCCCTAGAGGTCTTTGAGGAAAACCTTTATTTGGGAGGTAGCTGGCAGCACTTGGAATTCCTACCTATCCAGCTCAAGTCATTGCAAAGTCCTACGAAACTAAAAAGGCATCAAGTGTGGTCATACTTCCACCCTTTTAAAAAAAATTCAAATAGATTTCATACCTTATTGGATTGGGTAATATAAATGAAGAAACCAAATTCCCTCGTTTTCACCTACACTTTTTGATAACAATATTCCCATTATATACCTTTCTCCATACAAGCATTTCTTTTTACATTAAGGGTAAAAGCTCACTAGAAAAGTCCTATTGAAAAGTTTACCCTAGAATACAGTACTATATGTACTCTAGGGTTAGGAACAGTTTGTACGGTTGTCAATATCAAGTATCTTTCTAGTAGTAAATTTATTTAGGAGTGGATAGAGGAAAGAGTCACAGGGGCAGGGTGGGGATGGGGGTAGAATGAACTCTCAGAATCTTAGAGTTGAAAATCATCTAGTTCAGGAGTTCTTAAACTAGAGTCCATGATTTTTTTTTTTAAAGCAATTGGGGTTAAGTAACTTGCTCAAGGTTACACGGCTAGTCATTATTTATGTGTGGGTGCTCATTTTCTGAGGCCGGATTTGATCTCGGGTCATCCCAACTCCGAGGCCGGCGCTCTTACTCACTGTGCCACCTAGCCTCCCCATCCATGATTTTTTTTAAACAACTATATTTCAATATAATTGATTTTCTTTGTCATCTAAAGTATTTGATTTTATGCAATTGAAAATATGACTCTGAGAAGGGTCTATAGGCTTCACTGGATTTCCAAAAGGGTCCATGACACAATAAAAGGCTAAATGACCTTGGACCAGTCCTCTTTTATTTTGTTGTTGTGGAAGCTGAGGCCCAAGGAAGGGTACTGGCAATAAAGTCATTTTCAAAGTCCAACATTCTTTTATCAGTAATGCCAGAACTAAAACTCAAATCTCTTGCGTCTTGATGCAATGTCTCTTTGATTGCCACATGCTTCAAGGCACACTATAGAACACCAAAGTTACACAAAATGGCGGACCTCAGTCTCTAGCCACTTGCTTTTTCATTTCAGGAACAACTAAGAAACCTAAACCTTCTAATTCTAATATCCAAGATTAGGTGGTTTTCTTCACTGTGAGATCTGCCAAGCTCAAACCCAACTATAAAATCTAGACTACCCTGGACTTCTCAGTCCTTTCTTATGAGCTCTGGAGATTCTGAGACTCTAACTCAATTGCTTAAAAAGAAAACCATAGTTTCAATGAATACTTTCTGTCTTTTTCTCCATAATTGTGGATTCCTGGTAAATTGTGGATTCTAAACAAACCAGAGGATTTATAATGTGAGGGGGGAAAGTTTCACAGACAGCATTATAAAAATAAATAAATAAAAATTAATGACTTTATTATTAAGGGCAAAAAGCAGGTGACAGCAGGTGCAGAAAATTATAGGGAATGCCACAGTCCCTGAAAACATAATCATCTCTGTAGGCGTCTGCTTTGTATCTGCCATGGAATATCATAATAAATTATTAATAAAATCATTTGTGCAAGTGATGAAAAGGTAACCTATTTTTGACTGTGTGAGTCACGTGAATTTTGGTGAGGGGGCTTTACCTTTCAGACTGCATTTTTAAAATGTATTAAAAATGAATGTTCAAATAACCATATCTGGATCATTAATCAATAGGAAAACTTTAAGATCAAAGAAACAATCTGAGGAAGCCTGAGTAATATAAGAAAAGTGAAGAGGGATAGTGTGTATGGTCTCTCATCACCCCTTCTCACAGAATACAAAATTAATCTTTAAAACCAATCAAGGACATAAATTTTAAAATAATCTTTGATGCATATTTCAGTAGCAATATAGTGGTGGGGTTTTCTTCTTCAGGAAGAGAATGGATCACATTCACCTGTGACAAGTCACTTGAGAATAAAAGGGAATATATGATATGAATTATATTTTTATATTAATATATTTTATCTATTCACGTGTGACACGTGAATCTACAATGTGCCTATGGACAGAGAGATACAGTATACACTTATACATTCATATAAGAGATGAATTGTGCATATATTTATTTATTTTTATTTGTATTTTTTATTTATTTGAAGGTTATGTTTTAAAGGCTATCAAACCTTTCCTTATTTTGATATAAGCCTGTGCTCTGCCCTGTGGATTTATACTGGAAGGTGGAAAATGCCCACTGCTGTAAAATTAAGCACCCTTTACCCAGCACTCTAGCTAGCCCCCTGGATATTTGCTACTAGTAAGAAGGATATTCTTCTCTGTAATGGAAATGCAGATTTAAAGATCTTCCCTGCCCCTAGCTTAAGTGCACCTGGAGCCTGTGGTGGGAGGCTTGTTTTTCAGGAAAGCCCAACCTTGATACTTTTGTGATTGGGCAGTGGGTCAAGGAGGTTGTTACATTCTTTGAGCTAGGAGAAGGCTATATAAACTCTGAGGAGAGGCTTTGCTTTGGGGCTCACTTTGAGAAGTGTTGTGTGATTTGACCAGATGAGACTCTGGGAAGCCGTTGTTGAGAGCCCCCCGGCTTTGAAAACCCAGATGTTGATGCTTCCCTCTCTGGTAACTGTGATTTGGTATTGATATGATGGTTGGACAGTTTGGAAGCCTGTCTGTTTGATCTGTAAGTTCTGTAACTCTGAAGCTCGGGGTGCTGACCTTTTTCCCCTGAACTAGGGGTAATGTGTGTTTGTTTGATTAAAGTAAGCTTGTTAACCCATTTTGAGTTGCTTTCCTTTTGAAAAGCAGATCTAAGAACCTGTGTTGGCAGTCACGCTGGGGATATTGGGGTGCTTGCTGCTACATTCTCCTAGAGGCAATTGGCTGAAAAGTTAAATTATTCCTCTTGTTGAATTCAAAGCACCATCATCACCAAAAGTCAGATGAAAAGGTAAAAATCAGTCACTAAAAATGTTTTCGTATTATCATAGATTTAGAGCTCGAAGGGACCTTGGTGGCCATTGGGTCAGCCTTCCCCCCGTTTTACAGATGAGGAAACTGAGGCATGGGGAGATATAAGTGTCTTCCCCAAGGTCATTCATCTAGTAAGCATGTATGTATGTATTGACTACACAATGATGCTGCTCTTTTATAATTTCAATTATTTCCTTTTTTAAATACTCAAATGATATTATATTTTAAAATAATTTGGGCATAATCTTTGGGGGTTTTTTGGCTTTTTGGAGGGGGGAAAGCAGGGCAATTGGGGTTAAGTGACTTGCCCAAGGTCACACAGTGTGTCAAATGTCTGAGGTTAGATTTGAACTCAGATCCTCCTGACTCCAGGGTCACTGCACCACCTAGCCACCCCTAATACAAACTGAAGAATGGTAAATGCTCTCTGGCATTTTTTTGTTTTTGGTTTGTTTTGATGTTTTGTTTTTTTGTTTGTTTTTTTGCTTTTTGGAGGGGAGAAAGCAGGGCAATTGGAGTTAAATGACTTGCCCAAGATCACACATCTAGTAAGTATTAGTGTCTGAGGATGGATTTGAACTCAGGTCCTCTTGATTCCAGGGTCAGTGCTTCCTTCACTGTGCCACCCACCTAGCTGTCCCCCTCCTTCCCCCCCATAAATAACATTTTTATCCAGACTGGGAGAACATCCAAGGGTTCAGTGGCTAAGTTCATTTCTTTATCTGCTGGTACATATCCTGTGTGAGAAGGGAAACACAAAAAGTAAATACATAGAGAATTTTTGAATACTTAATCAAACATTAATTACATTGCTTTGGGGGTATAATTAATGTCATAAGGATGTGCACTAGTCTAAGTTTATCCCTGAGACACCATGACCAGCACATGAGCCATTGATTGGCATAAGAAGATTTGGTAAATAGCAATTGACTGGTTGATGAGGACGTTGACTCAAAGTCACAGAATGAGTGAGTGACAGAAGTTGATACAGAATGGGGAGAGGTAGGGCACTAAAACCCCTATGACCAAAGATTGGCTTTTTGCCCTACATTCTGGATTCCAGGTTACCTCTTTCTCCCTTCAGGCATGGTTTCCCCCTGGTTTATGATGGTGCTGGCATTAATGTCTGCTGGACATCCAAGGACACGTCCATGCCAATGCTGTTTTCTTCCTTGTCCTGCTTTGTCCTGGGATCAGCTGGGCAACAGGCTAGGGCTCAGAAGTAGAGAAGGTGAGGGCTGCCCTGCCCTGTACTGTTTGGAGATTGATGATATGTGAAGATACAGGATGCATGAGACTGTGGCATTGTTCTGAGTCTTCTAGGAAGCCCTCCCCAGCTCATTTCTCTGCTGTTTCCACAATATGGAAGTCATGTCAAGACAAACATGATGCCCTGCCCTGAGTTGCCCTATTTATTATATGGGAAAGGCAAAGAGCAAACTAAAAGTCTTATCTTGATGTCTACATCTATAAACTAGTTTGGGAGCAAGGATATTAAATTCAATATGATCATTAATACACACACATACACATACACAAACACATACACATATACACATATGCATACACATATACATACATATATGTTTTAAGGAAACTTCTTTGTAATTTATTCCTAGTTGACAGGCTTAATTTTTCCTGGTTGTTTTCAGACTGCATACATGTGTAAACATGGTACTCTATGGATCAAAGCCTGACACCAGTGCTGTAATTAGGAATTCACCCACCTGGGACATAAACAATTACTTGAGATGAAGAAGGGGCAGGACGACAGCCCAAAGGATGGATTGACTGATGATAGGAGTGGGGTCTGAGGTAATAACACAATGAATATTATTCCACTGTAGGTGCAGTCATGCTAGGAGAGGGGTTGGTCCATGCTTAGAGAGTCTAGCCCAGAGGTGGGGAACCTGCGGCCTCGAAGCCATATGTGGCCCTCTAGGTCCTCAAGTATGTCTCTTTGACTGAATCTAGTGGGGAACTTGCAGCCTTGAGGCCACATGTGACCTTTTAGGTCCTCCAGGGCAGCCCTTTGACTGAATGACCAAATGAGGCAAAGGGCTGCCCTGGAGGACTGAGAGGGCCTCTAGACCATAGGCTCCCCACCCCTGTGGAGGTTGAGAAGAAATGGGCATCACAGCAATAAGGCCCTGCAGATATTAGCCTATGGCTGGACAAAAGAGTGGAGTAGTCATATCCATGGAGCAGGTTAGCAAAGGACTGAAAGGTAAAAGATTTGACGAGGACAATGGCTTCCGAACCATTGTGCGGATTAAGCATTCTGAATACTCCCCTCCCACTGGCTATCAAAAGCTAATAATCAACTAACTTTAACAAGAATTTTCCTTGCTTTAACTTTTTTTTTTTCTAATTAGAGGCAAGTTCAAACAACAGGCACATTTTAAAAGACTTTTGCAGAATGTTTTGTTTTGTTTTTTTTATTATTGATAGAAGATATCTTAGGATTCATAGTCCAGTATGTGAGGATATGTGACAGGATGAGAATCTTAACTAGGTTGGCAAATAAGCTAAGGGACAGGACAGTTATGTCAAGAAAACCAAGGAGCCCTTTGGAACCTGCTCCTTCCCCATATATCTTTAGATATAAGAGTGCTATTTGTCTTAAAGTCTGGCTTTGTGCAATCACCAACTCACATTAAAAAGAAAATTTTTATTCAACAAAAAGTAGATTTTTTTTGTCAAGAAATGTTTTTTTAAGGTTTTTTTTTTTTCATTTTTCAACTAGCTTTGATCCTAATTCTGCTACTTAGTAGTTGTATGATCATTAGTGTGGTAGGATTGGCACCTGTTTTAATGTAAGTCGGTTGATCCTTTAACAATCAAAGAGGCTGCTTGACTTCCTGGACACCTGAGACAAACATCACAATCAATACTGAGTTGGGGTCCAAGAATTTAGAGCAGGGGTTCTTAACCTGGAGTCTGTCAGCTTATTTTTTTAAAACTTTGATAACTATCTTGATATGATTGGGTTTCCTTGGTTACTAAGTATTTTGTTATTTTATGCATTTAAATACATTCCTCTGAGAGGTCAATAGGCTTCACCAGATTCCCAAAGGAGTCCATAACACTAAAAATAAAAAGGGGGGCAAGAATTGGTTTAGCAAAATTCACATCACCCCTTTTTTTTTGCTTTTTAAAAAACTTATTTATTTATTTTTAGTTTTCAACATTTACTTTTATAAGATTTTGAGTTGCAAAATTCCCCCCTCCCCATTCCCTTCCTCTTCCCCAAGACAGCATGCAATCTGATATAGGTCATTCATGTGCAGTCATATTTTTAAAACATATTTCCACATTAGTCATGTTGTAAAAGAAGAATCAGAACAAAAGGGAAAAAGCACAAGAAGGAAAAAAACAAAAAACAAAAAAAAAGAGAAAATAGTATGCTTCGATCTGCATTCAGACTCCATAGTTCTTTCTCTGGATGTGGACAGAATTTTCCATCATGAGTCTTTTGGAATTGTCTTAGGTTCTTGCATTGCTGAGAAGAGCTAAGTCTAACAAAGTTGGTCATAGCACAATGCTGCTGTTATTGAGTACAATGTCCTCCTGGTTCTGCTCATTTCACTCAGCATCAGTTGATTCAAGTCGTTCCAGGTTTTTCTGAAATCCACCTGCTCACTTTTTCTTATGGAACAATAGTATTTCATTACATTCATATGCCACAACTTGCTCAGTCAACCCCAACTTATGGGCTTCCCCTCAATTTCCAATTCTTTGCCACCATAACATTACTCTTCTTAAATGACTTTCTGACATAACATGGCTGGATTGCCATGGCAAATGCAGAGAGAGGGTTGGCCATTTTCTCAGAATTCCTAACTTCTTTTTTTTTCCCTTGGGAATTTTATCCTCTTATTCTTTGTTAATAATTTTCATTGCACTTTATCTGCATTTTATTGTATTCTAAACCTAAGCCTGAAACACTGAACTGGCCTGAATGAGGCCTGGAAAGTTCTCTGGGTCCTCAAAGAATGAGGACATTGTACAACCCCTAAGATTCAGTCTAACTCTCAATCTGTAATCCTACAATCCTATATCCTAAACATATCCAAAGAATGAGGGACTTAAACTTGTCATAACCCTTGCATTCCATCTCTCAACTGGCTTTGTCAATTCTACTTATAAACCTAGTAACAAGCCTCTAGGTGAGAGGTTCCCAACTTTTTAAAGTCCCCTATATCCTTCTGCTTTCAGTAAACCTTCCCATGCTCTGTAGTCAATATAAAAAGAAACAACATCTAAGACTTCCATGCTTATGCTCATAAAACAGTAAAATAGAAATCAATTTGTCGTAGAGGGTACTTTATTTGGTACACAGTTTTTTTGGGGTATCACAAATTTGCCTCTCCAATTTCATTAATTTTGTTTCACTAATTCAGCTAAATTTGGACTATTTCAATAGGCTAAAATAGCATTTAATGACATATTTTATATCATATCATATCCTATAATATTGTGTTATTCAATTGTTTTTGACTCATGTCTGACTCTCTGTGACCCCATTTGAGGTTTTCTTGGCCAAGATGCTGGAGTGGCTTGTTATTTCCTTCTCTGCTCATTTTATAGATTAGAAAACTAAGGCAGCAAACAGGATGATATGGTTGCCCAGGCTCACACAGCAAGTAAATGTCTGAGGCCAGATTCAAACTTGGGAAGATGATGAATCTTTCTGAATCCAGGTCCAGCAGTCTATCTACTGTACCACCCAACTGCCCATATAACGTGTTATATCATATTATCTTTTTACCCAATATTCTTCATGTCTCAAGTTGGGACCCTGCTCTAGGTCAACATCAGTCTACCAAAACTCAAGTCATTTTTTTGAGAATTATCCATAGCAGGTTAGATAGATGAGGAAGTTAGATTATATTAGTATTGGTTAATACTACCACAGGATGAATTAAAGAAGGAAAGTAGGGAAGCAAGTAAACAGAAACAACACACAGATACACTGAAATACAATATAAAATGACTGCGGATAAAATTTGTTTCTTTCTTTTGAAATCAATGACTCAGCATTTGAAGATTGCGAAAAGAACTATAGATATTTATCCTTTATAGTGGATTTGTAATTGATAACCATGACACTTCCAACTACTGATTTCATCCATTTTAAGACCCTTCCAGAAGCCTGAAACTTCGACTGTTGTGATTGGATTGTGGCACAGGTTTCTACATTAATTCTGAAAACTTTATGTGACTCAGTATGTTGTGGGCAGAGTGCCAAGACTAAATAAAGTTAGGGAGACTCACCTTCCTGAGTATAAGTCTGGCCTCAGACAGATATTAGCAAGCATCCTAGCATACCCAGGATGGCCTGCTAGCACAGGTTCTTTGATCTGTGTTTCTAAAGGAAAGACAGCTTTAAAGGGGTTAATGATCTTACTTTAATTAACAGACAGGTAAGCATAGACAAGTAGACCAAGAAAGAATTCAATAGACAGGGCTCCAACTGTCTAAACAGAATAATACAACCACCTATATATGCCACTGGACTGGGAGGGCACCAAAATCTGAGTAGTCTGGGGTTTCTTAACAAATGACTACTCAGAGTCCTGTTCAGAGAATCAAAAGGTCCTTCTTATGAGCAAGCCCCCAAAGTAAAATACCAACTTCCCAGTATATATAGTTTTCAACTAATAGTCTCACAGCCAGAAGGTACCATGACCCTGATGACTCATTAGTTTAGTACCAAAAGGTATAAAAGTCTTCCTATAAGCAAGCCTCCCTGTAAGCAAACTTCCTCCTAAGCAAGTTCCTCCTTATGCAAGTTCCTCCCCCAGTGGGCTCTATGTGACTCAGGATGTATCACAGCTGTGAAAGCAGCAAGACATTCGTGATTGAAGTACCTGTGTACCTTTAGACCTGGGAACATGGCTCCTGTTCCAAGGGAAAAGGGGACACATGTGGTCACATAGGCCTATTAATGGATAGGGGAAATCTTCCTATTCAATTACCATTACAACTTCCTAGCTATGTGACCCTGGGCAAGTCACTTAACTCTGTTTGCCTCAGTTTCTTCATGGAGAAGGAAATGGCAAATGATTCCAGCATCTTTGCCAAGAAAACCCCAAATGGGTCAACAAAGAGTTGGACACAACTCAGCAACAACAAGAGTAGATAGCATTGAGATTACCATACCACCAGGCCAATTTCATAGAATAGTAATATTGTAGAGTTACAGCTAGAAAAGACCCTAGAGGCCATCAAATTCAATTCTTCTTTTTTGCTTATGAGGAAACTGAGACACAGAGAAGTTAAGGACTTGCCCAGAGTAGCATAGCAAAGAGATATCTGAGGTGAGATTTGAATACAGGTCCTTCTGACTACAAAGTCCAGTGCCCAAACATAACATGCTGCCTCCTTGCTTGCTCATGATATCTCTGCCCAAGATCCAAGGAGTAGAAGCAGAAGATATACATTCCCAACATCCTGAAGGCAGATTTTCTTTCGATGGATGTTCTTAGATATTCAACTTGTCCCAACTTGGCCAAAGTTCAGGAGCATGTGCAAAAAATCCAGGTTTCCTAAAAGTTTTGGTAAGAACTGCTGGCATTTGCCTGCTGCTGTTTATGTGAAATAAATCATTAGCATAAGAAGCTTCCCCTGCCTACACAATAAGTCATACTAGTTGAAAAACATTCCCACACACGTTTTAATATAAATTTGTCTAAAAGCCAGGTTGTATCTGTACTGAGTATATTATATATATTTTATCCCCACCAAATTTCAAGTACAATTTTTATGGAACAAGGTAGGTTTATTACTGTCTTTATATCATTAGTGTGACATATAAAAATAACATATTTATAAAGTATTTTAAGCTTTACAAAACAGTTTTCATATTTACTTGTCCAAACAAGTAATACTTATTACTACTAATAGATTATTAATACTAATATGCTTTACCCAAAATGTGTACTTGGTGTCCTCTGTTCAAAATCACCTATCCATTTTAGACCAGTGTAGAAAACATCTTCATCCTTAGCTTCAGTACTTCTATTCATATGCATGGCAAGGCCTGGATAGTTTAGTAAATAGCCTTTGTGAGTTGGTTGCCACCAAAATGTAATCATTGGTTCCCAACTTCCTCAGTTATATAGCCTTTTTTTTTTTTTTTGCCAAGTTAGACTTAGCTAAGAAATATCCGATCTACTATTATTCCTCAATGGTATGGGACTGTCTTATTTATTTATAGCCATACTATCTGTCACAGAGTAGGTATTTAATAAGAACCTGGGTTTCTTTTAATCCTATTTTTAGTTATACGCTTTATTTTTATATAACTTCCATTTACAAATATATCCCCTCTTTGCTCAACAAGTCATCCCTCATAAGATTTTTTTTCTTTTTGGAGGGGGAAGGTAGGGCAATTGGGGTTAAGTGACTTGCCCAAGGTCACAGGCTAGTTTTTTGTGTTAAGTGTCTGAGGCTGGATTTGAACTCAAGTCCTCCTGACTCCAGGGCCGGTGCTCTATTCACTGTGCCACCGAGATGTCCCCATAAGAAGATGTTAAAAGAAAAAAAAGGAGTTCAGTGATTTCAACCAATATATTTATCATGTCTGACAGTATATGCAATATTCTACACCCATAACTTTCACCTCTGCAAAGAAACAAGGTAAATGTTTAATAAGAGCTCATTGATTAATTAGTTGATTGGTTGATTTGGTAGAACTTTCCACATTGACTTCAAGACCCCAGGGCCAAACCAGACCATAGGAATTTAGTGAAGCTTAACTTAAAATTCTTTCTCTAGTCTTTCAGTCTGACCAGGTTTAATCTATCACTTTATTCATCCTTTATTAACCCTCATTAGTTACAAATTAAATATTTTAGCCTGAATTTTCCCAGCAAAACAGCACAACACAAGTGGATTGAAGCACATTAGTTGATGGCAAACCCTTTGGGAAATTGGCCAAAGGATGGATGTTTTGGGAGTGATTTGAGGGTTGTTTTCAATTCTGTTGTTAAATAATTTCCACCAAAGCCTACAAGCCCCAGCTAATTTCTCGTAGAAATGTTTATCTTATTGTAGAGCAAAGATAAGTCAAAGAAATACATATACCTTGAACTTATGATTTAATTATATATCAACGTGTAGGCTTCCCTTGCCTACACATTGTCACACTTTTTGAAAAATAGGCCTCCACACATTCTAGAACAAATATAATATTATAAGCTAACATAAATTGCCTCTTTCTCAGCTGGAATTCTGCTATTCTGATAGCATGTGTATTTGGTGAGAATATTTTGTTTCTAAGCAGCTCTGATCACTCAAGGCCAGGGTACAAAGTTGAAAAAGAAAACAGATGCAGACATTCTGTTGACTTTAAATTAGACATTTTTACAGGGGGCATTTTGAAAAAAAAAGATCAATTTCCCCTGACCTTTTCACCATTCCTTCCCCCCCTGAGAAGGAAATACAGAATCTGGATGATGATTCATTACAAATTCAGGTCCAGGTGAGGAATAAATTCAAGCAAGGAATCAAACCTAATTATAGTCATACCTGCAAAGAAAAGCTATGGTGGTTCCAGGTCTATTAGAAACTTTATTACTTGCCTCTACAACTTAGCCCTGGGCATATGAGTTGCTAGCTCAGGAGTCCTTTAAAAATAGCAGAAAATGCAGTAGTTGGTTGTTTATAAATTAAATGACTGTTAATTTATAAGTAAACATATCATGGTACTTTTTTAATGTCTTCTAACTAGAACTAAAATTTTTCTAAGTGGTTAAATATATCTTTTTAGCAGGAAATTTTAGAACTCAATTCAATTTCAGCTGCCACTGGGGCTTTAGAAGAGACACTCTACACCAGGATTTTCCTCTATAGAAAACTGTGATGCTATTATTTATATTACCTCATGGAGGTGTCAGGTAGCCAAATTAATTAATCTAATTCTAATTTTCAAGTTCAAACACTGCACCCTTATTAGGGAGGGGAGGAAGAAGAGAGAGACTTTCCTTCCATATTGATTTCTCCCAGTTTCCCAGAGGCAACTGGGCTGAGGCCCAGCCAGCCCCCTCAGAGAATAGTTTCACTACCATGGCAACCACAATCCCAACTGTTGGGAGGCAGCAACTAGAAGCATGCCTTCTGTTGCTAACTTTAAGCTATCAGGACTTTATCCCTCAGAGAGGCCAAGGCAAAGGGAGCAGGACAAGTGTAATTCATACCTTGATCTTGACCATGTCCTTTTCCAACCTGAAGCAAACCTCCTCAGCAGACCATAAGAGCTCAAATACATGCTGTCATCATGAGCAAGAATACCACCATTTCTTCCACCCACATTCAGAGTGGGAGGAGTGGGGAAATAGATACCTAGAAGGTGGGTTGATGTAGTAATATGCTCTGAGGTCCCTTGGAAGGATGCTTGGGAACTATATCTCCACTTTTTTTTTTTTAGCAGATTAAAAGATTTCCCAGGACTAGTGCCATATCACTAGCATTCTCTAAGTAGAGTTCAGGTGCTACCTTCTACACCAGGATTCCCTTAATCCCCACCATTTTGTGTGTCCTTTCCTCCATATCCAAAATTACATTGTATACATTTTGTTACTTTTTCTGTATACATGTTGTTCCCCCTTAACAGATTCCCAATAGAGTATAAGTGCCACAAAGGATAGGACTGTTTCATGTTGTCTTTGTATCAATAAGATAGGCATTGAGACTAATTTCACTGGAACAGGGAATTCCCACGTGAGGAAACTTCCCTCTACAGATGCAGATCGGCAATTATTTTGCAACTTAATAGTTTTGGAATGTTAGTATTATGTCAGAGCTCAAATCTAAGCCAGTTGTTTTGGTCTACTACACCATGGTAGTAGCTATAATAGTAGTAACACACTCTTATAATGGGTGCTTAATAAATGTTGAATTGAATTACTCTTTTAAAAAACAACTTTTTTAATACTGATTCCTAATACAAATTGTATAGCTAGTCTCAAAGTCAGCAATACTTAGCTTTGAATTGTCTCTGACACATACTGGCTGTATTACCCTAGTAAGTAATTTAACCTTCAGTGCCCCAGGCAGCTCTCAAAAATTAAAAATGGTAGTATTGCCAATCTGCATTAGTAAAGGGAGTTTCTTCACCAGGCAGGTCCCTACATTGATGAAACCAAAATATAAATGTGTACAAATATGTATTTCTTGTTATTATACCAAGAAACTGGAATAGTTGAAATTACAAAGATACTAGCAGCTATGTGGCACGATGGATAGAGTTCAAACCTACAGTCAAGAAAACTCATCTTCCTCAGTTAAAATCTGGCCTCGGACACTTACTAGCTCTGTGATCCAGGGAAAGCCCTGTTTGCCCCTCTTTCTTCATCTGTAAAATGAACTGGAGGAGGAAATGGCAAACCTCTCCAGTATCTTTGCCAAGGAAAATTCCAAATGGGTCATGAAGAGTCAGACATGACTTAACAACAACAACAACAAAGATACATTAAGAGTAATCTTCCATGTGTGAGTAAATGTATTTCGTAGCTATCATGACTACTATAGTATCCAGATCACTAGGACCATTCACCATTCTAAGATTTACAGAGGGACCATTAAGGCATAGTATAGTGTGACTAGAGTACCAGACTTGGAGTCTGGAAGATCTATGCTCAAATCCTGATTTTGATACCCGTGGGACCATGGGTATTTCACTTAAACTCTCTCAGACTCAGTCATCTATGATCCTAGCTTATAGCTATAAATTAGTCCCAAACACGCAATTCCCCTCAATCTTGAGACATGAGACAAGAGACTGATATGAAAATGTCCTAGATCTTGTTGGATGTTGATGAGATTTTATTTTTTTCTTTTTGTGGTTTAAGGAACATATTTCATAGTCTCAGAGATCTAGAGATTGAAGGAACCTCAGAGGCCGCCTAGTATGACCTCTTCATTCTATTCAGATGAAGAAACTGAGGATCAGAGAGGCTAAGTGATTTACCTAAGATCACACAAGTATAGTAAACAACAGTAATGGGATTTGAACCTAGGTACCCTGGCTCTAAATGGCAAACCATTCCAGTATCTTTGCCAATAAAACCCCAAATGGGGTCATGAAGAGTTGGAAATGACTGAAATGACTGACCAACAACACTCCCATTTTCCTCTATTGCTTGATTAATGCCTTACTTTAGAAGGAAATAGCTAATGCTTTCACTCCTTAGAAAAGTCTAGCATTAGGACCATGAAGAAATATGGTGGAACAAAAACATCACAGGCTTATAGATTTAGAGCAATACTTTCTGAATTGTTAAAGTCTAACCCCTTTTTTAACAGATGAGAACACTAAGGCCCAGAGAAGTTGGGATTCACCCAACATCACATAATCAGCAAGTTATCTTAGATAGGATTCAAAGCCAGATCTTGAGTGCTCTATCCACCATTCTGTATTGACCAAATATCCATTTCAAGGAGGATCACTAGACTATTTGGTGTTCTTTATTGAATTTAGCTAGGTGGCACAGTGGCTAGGGTGCCAGATCCGGAGTCAATAAGGTCTGAATTCAAACCCAGTCTCAGATACTCATTAGCTGTGTGACCCTGGGCAAGTCACTTAACCTTGTTTGTCTAATTTTCTTTATTTTAAAACAAGTTGGAGAAGGAAATAGCACACCATTCCACTACCTTTGGCAAGAAAACCTCAAATATGGTCACAAAGAGTCAGACACAACTGAAAATAACTGAATAACAACAATATTGAATTCAATAAAGATATATTAAATGCCAACTTTGTGCAAAGAACAGTGCTAGGCCCTGGAAGATATGCAAAGATAAATAACACGTGATGTCAGGTTATATGCAGCTTATACTCTGAGAGGTGATATGTATAGCAGTATAGCATCTATAGGTATAGCAGTATAGCATCTATAGCTAATACAAAATAATACAATCAAAGCAAATAGGAGTTATCTGAAGGTGTTCTAGCATAGCACCTCATCCCAGGGAAACAACAATAGTTGGCATTTGTATAGATCTTTAAGATTCCCAAGTATTTCACATATACTTTATTCTCAAGCTGTTTGTTTACTACTGGTATATTTAGAGAAATAGAAGGCTGGATTACCTCCCTAAACAAGGCCATCCGCATTGTCTTTATGCCAAGGTGCTAGAAAGATTGTTTGTCCCCCCAACCCCTGCTGTCCAAAGTTGAAGAAAGTTCCATTTACTCACAGGGCATTGGGAAAATGTCTGAACATTTTGCGGGGGTAGTCCAACCTTTGGGGCAGAAATAGACTGAAGCCTTCTGTCCTCTCCCCAAAAATATCCTTGGCTATATTTGCTCCTGAATAGATTAGTGAAATGTAGTCAGTTGCCTTAAACTCTGTCAATCCATGACTTCAAAGTGGTTATGAAATAGTTTTCTGTGGGGGTCAAGGCCTGTGGAGTAATGAGTGCTCCAAAACTCAGGTATATTAGAGAGCTTGACAGCTCTCTTGGTATCCTAGGTCTCATATTTAGCCCAAAGACACTGAATTGCATAGCAAATATCTTTTTTCCTCCTTCCAAAAGCTAAGCAAGAGTAAGAGAATTTTTGAGCTATTTTAAGAATAAAGAATTAATTCTCTCCCCTGAAAAATATGCTTTCCCCTGTGAAAGTGAACAAGCAAGCTTGCCTGGCAGATGTTACCCTCTACTTAACTAGGCACAAGTTGGGCACTGATGCCAATGGCCAATATTCCACTCAGTATGAAACTCAACAGCTCTTCCCAATCCATTCTGCCCTAACAATCTGTCTGATTCCACCCTGGGGTTTCAACAACACACAAGTGATGACATCAGTTCATCTCCACTGCCAGGGAAATGCCCTGGGAACATAAACAACTAGGTCTTTGCTGGCTTGATTAAATGGCAGAAGAGAAATGCATGAAGGCCCAAGTAGGTATTTTCACTTTCACTTGTATGATGAGCAAAATCCTTGGGTCACAATCCAAATGTGGTCACATAATTTTATAACTAGATGGAGAAGGAAGGTGAAGATGGTAAATTTGAGAATTCTATATGGGCTGAAATAAAGTGGAAGAAGGAAGTAGTAGTAATAGTAGTAATAGTTTACTATTATATAGACAGCCTAGGTATGGTTTTCATAGGATCATAGATCTAATGATAGCACAAATTTTAGTGTTTGCAAAGAGTTTTACAAATATCACCTCATTTAATCTTCATAACAGGAGGTAGGTGCTATTATTAACCCCATTTTACAGATGAGGAAACTGAGGCAACCAGAAAGGTCCATAGCTAGCTAGTTTCTGAGGTAAGGTTTGAACCTGGAGTTCTCCTAATTCCAGGTACAAAACTCTTTCCGGTGTGCCATCTAGCTGCACACAGAACTAGCAAGAGGTAGAAGGGAGTTCAAGAGGCCCTGTAGTACAAATCCTTCATTTTATAAATGAGGAAACTGTACCCTACCCCCACCCAGCAGATTAAGTGAGTTGTGCAAGGCCACCAAATTATGATTTGAATCCAAGTTTCCTGACTGTGGAGTCAAGGCTTTTTTCCACTATAACATGCTGAGTTATGGCTGACCAGGACCAAACCAATATTGCCTTATTCCCTCCCCAGGTTTTTGTTGTTGTTGATGTTGTTGTTGTTTGTTTGGGGGGAGAGGGAGGGTGTGCACTTGTGTGTACGCTCACCACCTTTGGATATTTGCTCAATTATAGTTCAGCCTTAATATGCTGGGAGCAGGTCTGACTGGTTCAATCAAGATATGGATCACAACAGCCCTAGCAGGAAAAATCCAGCCTCTGGTTGTTTTCCAACTAATGACTATCTGGAAGATTAGAGAACAGTTCTGGAGTCAATGCAGCATTCATAGATAGATCTGGGTAGAATCAAAAATAGTTTGCTTCAAGTATCTTGAGTCACTGGAGGTCATCCTCTGAACAGACCTGAACTCCCACCACAGCTCCCAAATTGCCATTCTGCCCCTCATAGAGAGCATGAGGCCTGGAGTCAGGAAGACCTGAATTCAAATCCATCCTCAGATGCCTACTAGCTATGTGATTCTAGGCAAGTTATTTAACCTCTATGTATCTCAGTTTCCTCATCTGCAAAATAAAGATTATAATAGCACCTACTTCCCAGGGTTGTTGTGAAAAATCAAATGAGATAATTTTAAAGTGCTTAACACAGTACCTGGCACCTGGTAAGCTCTATATAAATGTTGGCTATCAGCATCATCATCATCATCATCATCACCTAATCTTCTGGATGGAGAATGGCCTCAGTTTGGCTAGAAGAACAAAGGAAAGATTCTGCGCTGCCTCCAACCCAAACCCAGCCTAACCTGTCCTCTTGTCCTTAGGGATCAGTAAAAATGCTGCTACAGTGTGAAAGTGGGCAAAGTTGATGATAACACTCATCAATCACCTCTATAATTATTATAAGCTCTCCTCAATCCATCTATGTGCATCCCAGAATCCATTTGCACTGATAGAAGGAGGCATCTCATTGGGAGTTTCCTTCACAAATGAATTATAAGTCCAATAAAAGAAAAAAAAAATTCTGGCATCTCCTATACTTCCTGCCACATATTAAGGTGCTAATATATTTTGATTGGTTGATTGATTAATGACTAGGTGCTGTCTACAAGGTGCCTTCTCCATACTGTATTCTATTGAAAATGTTCCCATTTGTGGCATTGTAAAGAAAAGGTAGTCCTTTTGCATACTTTCAAAGGCTCACAGAGTTCTTTTCTTCTATAAATTAAGGGAGGAATGAAATTCACTTCAATTATGCCTACCTTGGGTAAATGTCTCCTGGAGGGAAAGCAGAAGGAGAGAATTTAAAGACATACCTTTTATCAATTCCCAACTCTCAGTCATGGCCCTGATAGCTCTTGTTGGTTTCTAAGGCAATATTAGGAGAAAAGGAGAAAACTGGGGGGTCAGGACCTGGAGCCTAAAGTTATTTTCACAAACTGCATTAGAATCGGTCAAATGTTTTCTAACTTGTCCTAAGCAAAGCAATTGTCTGTAAGGAGTACAAGGAAGTAGCTTTAACTATCTTGTTAAGCTATGGATTGTTTTTGCCTCTCTTAAATGACCTCTATAGCCCTCTCCTGACTTAGCTCTAGCAAAGTGAAAATTATTCTTTACGAGAGGTCCTGAGAACATAAGAAATTGCTGGGAACATAAGATATTGAATAAGGGAGGGAGAGTGGGTAAAATTCTAGATTTGGACCCAAGATAATCTGTGTTCCAATCTCATTTTTGACATCTAACTATCTGTTTTTATTTAGTCATGTCTGACCCTTCATGACCCCATCTTGGGTTTCCTTGGAGAGAGGCTTACTAAATGCCTTCTCCAGCTCATCGTACAGATGAGAAAACAGAGGCAAACAGGGTTAAGTGACTTGCCTATGGTCATATGGCTTGTGTCCAAGGTTGGATTTGAACTCAAGTCTTCCCGACTCCAGGCCCAGCCCTCTATGTACTGTGCTACCTAGCTATATGATCCTTGGCAAAAACCTTGATTTTCTTGATCCTATTTCTTCATTTATACCTACCTCACAAAGTCATTGTGTATCTAAGTTTTTTCCACTATAAAATAAGGATGGAATCTGGAATCCAAACATATAGAATACTAAAATCATATAGTTACTGTGAAGATTCACAGAGATAACATGTGGAACTGAGTATAGAGCGCATTGCCTTCAGAGTCTAAGGTCACAGGCTCAAAACCCTACTCTACAATTAGCTGTGCAATGTTTGGCAAGTCACCTAACTTATAATATATATATATATATATATATATATACATATATATATATACACATATATATATATATAATTATTATTATACAGGAAGCCTGCAAAACTTAGGAAAATGTTTTTTTGTTTGTTTTTTGCAAACATAGGCATTTGCTCTGGATTTTGTGAAATTCTCTGTGACAAATGACAAGAGATAATCCTGATCTTTGGCATTTATACAAATATTAGTTGGTTTGTCAATTATAGAAACTATTGTCCACTGTGGCCACCAGGCTGGGCTCCAGGTGCTTCGTCAAGGTCTGAGGAGGAGGAAAGCACACAATGACTTTTCTAGCCGAAATCTTTCAAGTGAATGGTATTTCTTGGAAGATTTTATTACATTGTTGAAAAAGTCTGCTTAGACATCTAAATTGGAATAGGGCTTCTTCAGAGGATATCAGGCTTTATAACTCTCATTCCTAGAGCTCTTTAGAGTATAGTTGTAATTCATTTGAATGCATATATAAAAAGGAGACTGCATTTTTTGAGGGGCCTCATTTCTCCTTACATTCACACACAGAGTTATTACTACATTCTGTTTTCTATCGGCCAATTAGTCCGAATGATCTTGGGTCTCTCTGGCTTTCTGTTGATAAGAGAGGCACTTGGGTTCTGAGGCCTCCTATCTATAACTGTTGATAGCTCCCTATCCTGAACTCTTTCTGTAGGGCTGATGAGCTGTCTGATAACTGAGCTCAATTACATCGTTCCTCTCCCCTTAACCAATGATTTCTACACTAAACCAGATTAACCAGCATTTAAAAATAAAATCATTTTAATCTAGAAAAATCGTGCAAATCTGAGCAGCCTCCTGGCATCCTGAAATACTAATATGGTAGGTAAACATGTTTCTTTCTTTCTTTGAAAAATCTAATTGTAGGTCCTCCTTGGTCCCTTTTCACTTTACCTATTAATGAATTCAGGTGACAAGAAGCATTTATATAACTGCAAAAGAGATGATTGTGGTTGGATTTCTCAATTTTCTCATTATGCTTCTTGATTTGGAATATATACACTTAGCAGACAAGGAAAATATTTATTATGATTCTAGGCAAAGAAGTTTCCAGGAGAAAGGTTACTATTGCCTTTCCCTCACCCAGGAAAGTTGGGGAGAGGAGGGTAGTAGAGTGACCTTACATTGGCTGTTTGGAAAAGACTGACCTTGCTCTGCTATGGTCAGGGACAAGCCCATTATCTGAACCTTGCCTCATAATGAATTGGGTATGACCTTAACTAAAGCTTTTGTATGTCAAATGTTCACCAATACCAGATTAAAGAAGGGAAAAAAAACCTTCTAAATCTTAAGGTTCAATAAGTGAACCAACCAAAAATATTGGTGGGCTATGTTTTCACTCTCCATATCCTTTATCCCTGCAAAACTTCAATAGAAATTCTAAGTGTCCTATTTGACAAGAACGTAGCATAAAAGATAGAGTCCTAGACTTGGTGTTAAATAGAGCTATGTTCAAAGCAATCTATGAACAAGAATTTTTTTTAAGTGTCTACTATAATACCAGGCACCATTAAGTGCTAGGGATCCAAAGACAAAAGTGAAGTGGTCTCTGTCCTTCTTGAGGATATTCTAACAAAAAAAGTGTGCATGCATGTGTATGTATGTAGATAGGCATGCACACATGTGAATGCATTGCATGTGCCTAGACACATGTACACATGTGAATGTGTGCGTGTGCACATGGAAAATACATGCACGTTAAATGCAATAGGAAAATCCCACCTGTTATGTTAACTTGCCATATGACTGAAGACAAGCAATTTAACCTTTCTGAATTTCCGGCACTTCTCTGAATCCACTAACTGATTAAACAATTGTAATTTTGTGTTGGTAGAGGGAGTTAATACATCAAAGAAATCATAGATCCAACTTAACATGCTACATTGATTTATACTCAAACATTCAATGTAAGTATGTTATTCACAACAATAGATCACAAGTTTTTAGTAATCCAAGGTTTAGAAAGCACTATTCCCAGAACACTGAGGGCTAGGCAACAAAAACGTTTATTATCCCCATTTTGCAAATGAGAAAATTGAGACTCACAGCAGTTTTATGCTGTGTGGAAGATCACAGTTTGTTACTAAACACTTACAGGATTCAATCCCAAGTATTCTGATTCCAAGAACAATTTTTTTCTCCTACTGTATTATACTGCTTTTGAAAGATTACAGGATGATTAGATTAATTGTCTGGTTGATTTAATTTATCTGTAAGTGTCTCCTGTAGCTCACTATATCTACACTAAGTCAGTTGTTTATAGGAGAGTTTTACAAGTATTCATTTGCATGGGTGAAAATCCTTCTGGAAGGCTCTTTTAGGAATAAACTGAGTCAGATAAATCAAATCTTTTGTTTAAGCAGTGTTGGCCCAACTGGATTGTGGTCTTACTAAGTTCCAACTGTCATCTAACCTCTCCAGTTCGAATATAACTGGATAACTAATGGACTTTCTCATTTCTAAGTCCCAAACTCAATGAATCCAAATGGTACCAATCTATGTCTAGAATGAAATGAATACTAAATTTTCCTAAGCTCCACCTTTGGCTGTTCATCCTTTCTGCTATTAGCATAAGTTTTCAAAATACAAGGTAGTATGTTTTTGGGAAAGAGTGTGATGGTAGGTAGGTCCTTTGGCTAAGCAACTTTCACAAATGAGAAAAATGAAATATAACAGTTGACATTTCCATAGCACATTTTTTTTTTTTTGCTTTTTGGAGGGCAATTGGGGTTAAGTAACTTGCCCAAGGTTACACGGCTAGGTTTTTGTTTGTGTGCGTTAAGTATCCGAGGCTGGATCCGAACTCAGGTCCTTCTGACTCCAGGGCCAGTGCTCTACTCACTGCACCACCTAGCCGCCCCTCATAGCACATTTTTATATATTTGTAAACATACATACATATATGTGTGTATGTATGTATGTATGTCTAAATGTATATATATGTGTGTGTGTATATATATGTATATATACACACACGTGCACATATATTCTCACCTTTGGAGGTAGGTTGTGGAGTATTATTATAACCAATGTATAGCTGAGGAGGAAACTGAGACCCAGGGCATTGTAAAAACTGAGCAATGTTCCCATCCCTTCCCCGAGGTTTGTTGACTGAATATCACTTTGGCATCCAACTATTTCCATGATCATTATTCAAAGAGCTATCAGTACCTGGTACAATGAAGTCTTTTCACTATCAGAAGACTGGCACAACAGGTAATACTGTTGCATAGTGTTATCTTAGCTACAGAATTTTCTGTCTCAGCTTCCCTTGGAATCTGAAAAAAATAGAATAGTGGGATAGGTAGTCCCCCAAAATGGGTCATTTGCTTCCTCTGCAGAAATCTTCACCAGAAACATTAGGAAGTACTATGAGGATCATCTTTGTGGTATTTATTTAAAACAACAGTCATCATATTATAATTACATAATAGACAGCAAGGTGGTACAGTAGATAGAGCACTGGTCTTGGAGTCAGGAAGGCCCAAGTTCAAATATGACCTCAGGCATTTATTAGTTGTGTGACTTAACCTCTCAGCCTCAGTTTCCTTAGCTTTAAATTAGTATAATAATAGTACCTAATTCACAGGGTTGAGAGATACTATTCATAAAGGTCTTTGCAGATCTTAAAGTGCTAAGTAAATGCTACTATTATTAATTATTGTTTATTAATTAATAATAAATTAATTAGGGAAACTAATGGCTAACAGTGAATAAAAGCCCAGGTCACATAGTTAATAAGTAGCAGAAGTGGTACACAAACGCAGGCCTTCTGACTTTAAATGCAGTATTCTTTCCCCAACAATAAATACCCACCAATATGCTGGGCACTATGCTAAGGAACCACTGGTACTCAACAAACACTAGGAACCAAATTTCTCCAGTCCTTGAGAAATGCTTTCATCCTATTTGCTTTCACAACCCACTAAAAAGTGTAATGTTTATTTTTCTAAATGACTGAGCTAATGAATATTTCTGATTTGTTTTCTTTCCATCATTTATTATATTTTCAAAAGCCTTGGCATAGAGTTCAGGTTCCTAGCAGTAGAGGAAAATCTATGAAAGAGCTCTATTCTCCTGAGAAAAAGGGCCTCACTGTCTACCTTAGAGCTAGTGAAACTCTAAAGCAAACACCTCCTTTTTGATTCCATTCAAACATCAAAACAAGCACCCAGAAAAAAGTGGGAAACAGAAGAAAATCCTAAAATTACTATCTCTGTTGCCTTAAGCAAGAACTTAACTTCTCTGTGTCTCAGTTTCCTCCTCTGTAAAAATGATAGGGTGGGCTAGATGACCTCCAAGTTCCTTTCCAGCTCTAGAACTAATCCTGTCATCTTTAAAGGGACCGAGAGGTCATCTAGTCCAATTTTCTCCTTGATACAGGAATACCTTCACGTTGTCCTTGACAGATTGTTTTTTCAAGCTCTGTTCCCCATTATAGATTTAAAGTTTAAAGGGTCCTCAGAAGTCATTTAATTTGACCCTTTATTTCATAGATAAAGGGTGCGAAGTGGAATTGAGAGGGGTTCATTGATTTAACCAACACTGCATAAGAATTTGGAGAAGGAGTTGGGATTTCCTGGGATCACAGATCCAGAATCAGAAAAGAGCTCACAGACCCTCTGGTCTAATTTCCTCATTTTACGAATGAGGAAACTCAAGCCAAAGGCTTGCCCAAGATCACATGGGTACTATGCCTCAGAGGCAGCATTTGAACTCTGGTCCTCTGACTATAGGTTCAGATTACTACCCTGCCAGCTTGCAAAGAAGAGGAAAAAAAAATTCTTCCCCTCCTTTTCAGTTCACTTGCACTCAAATTTTGCTCATGTCAAAACTCTATCAGGAAAAGCAAGGATACAGCCCTGGAGTCAGAAGGACCTGAGTTCGGATCCAGCCTCAGACACTTAACATACACACAAAAAAACAAAAAAACAAACAAACAAAAAAAAAAACCTAGCCGTGTAACCTTGGGCAAGTTACTTAACCCCAATTGCCCTCCAAAAAAAAAAAAAAGAAAAGCAAGGATATAATAAAGCATAGTCAGACCACTTATCCCAGATTGGACAAATAAGAAGACCTAATCTCATAAAAACAAAACAAAACAGCAACATAGGAGAGATTCAAGTGGTTTAGAGATAGCTGGGGTTGGGGGTGGAGGTGGGGACTTAACTGTGATTCCTCTATGGAGAAGAGAAATGTATCCGGCCATTCATTTGTCAAGTATGCTTTGTTTGTCCACTGTAGTTGAGCTCTGTGCTAGCCTCTAAGAAAGATAGAAAGATTAGAAGATTAGATAGATCACAAGGCTCCCAGACCTGGTTACCCTTTGGTAGGGTAATAAGGACAGACAACAGCCATGCACTGGATTGCTGATAATTGCCTTATGGAGCTGCCAAGTAACTGGGCAGATCCAGGCAGTTTTCATTTTGCCTTTGAATCTCTAATTAGTTGCACAGGTGCCTTGCTGTTGTTGTTGTTGTGTTCAGTTGTTTCAGTAGTGGTCTACTCTTCTTGATTCCATTTGTGGTTCTCTTGGCAAACATTCATTGTAGGAGCTTGATAAATGGTTGACAGATTAGATTTATCTGGAGATCACTGGAGCACTAATTTCTAGGAGAAAGGGGCTCTAGAGGACATTGATTTCCATGTCTTTTAAAAATGAAGAAACTAAGTCCAAGAGATATCAAATGACTTACTTAAGGTCATGTAGATCATAAGTGGTAGAGCCAGGATTCAAACCCAGATTCTCCTTGCTCCAAATTCAACATTCTTGCCATTGTGCTATTTTTTTTGGGGTGGGGGCAGTTGGGGTTAAGTGACTTGCCCAAGGTCACATGGCTAGTTTTTGTGTTTAAGTGTCTGAGGTCGAATTTGAACTCAGATCCTCCTGACTCCAGGGCTGGTGCTCTATTCACTGCCCCACCTAGCTGCTCCATATGCCATTGTACTATTGTATCATTCAGAGAGCAGTCCATTTTGAACGAATTATTATATATGCAAAGTGACCTAATTTGAAATCAGACTAGAAAGGTAGGGAGGGTGAAGTCTGATGATAGAGAAGCTCAAATAACAGGCAAATGAGTTTGAATTTTATTTTGTAAGCAACCAAAGATTTTTTTAACTAAAAAGTGATTTGGCCAGGTCTATGCACAAGAAAGGAAAGAAAGAAGCATTGTTTAAATGCCTCCTATGTGCCAGACACTATGCTAAGCCCTTTATAATTACTATCTCCTTTGATCCTTACAATGGATAATTTTCATTATCCCTGTTTTACAGTTGAGGAAACTGAGGCAAATAGAACTTAAGTGACTTGCCCAATATCATATTGACACGGGAAGTATTTGAGGACAAACTTGAACTTAGGTCTTCTTAATTCCAGATCCAACTTTCTATCCAGTGGACTGCCTAGATGCTTTTCTTTATACAAAGAAAATTACTGGTATGAAGAATGAATAGAAGTAAGAGAATGGAGATAAGGACATCTGTTAGAAGGCAATGAAAATAGGCATTTTTTTTACTTATTACCTGTATGATCTCAGGTGAACCACTGATGCTTGTTAGGCATTGGCTTCCTCTTTTATAAAATGAAGATCTTGGAATTCAGAGGTGGAGAACCTGTGGCCTTGAGGCCATATGTAACCTTCTAGGTTCTTGGGTGTGACTTTTTGACTGAGTCCCAGTTTTACAGAACAAATCCTTTCATTAAGAGGATTTATTCTGTGAAGCTTGGATTTAGTCAAAGGGTCATAGTTGAGGACCTAGAGGGCCACATGTGGCTTCAAGACCACAGGTTCTCCAACCATGAAAATAGGTCATCTCAAAAGAATCTTCCAACTTAAAATCATAGGAGTATAGATTAAGTGTGAAATAGGTCATTTAGTAAAACCTTTGCATTTTACAGATTGAAAAACTGAATCTTATACTCCTCTAGTTTGTGGTTAAGATGTGTGGTAAAAGTGCTCATGTCAGGATAGGAGAAGTAGGAAGAGAGAAGAAGACACAGATGAGAAAAATATTATTAACACAGCTCAGAAACTGCACAAGGGAGGTCAAGGAGAATAAAAGACAAACCCTTGGTTTTGAGCAAGGGAGCCTGGGGCACAAAAAGAAATATGAAATTTAGAAGAAGAGTAGGTCAAGGGGATCCATCTTGGACATGTTGAATTTGAAATGCCAAAGGAGTACCAAATGGAAATGTCCTCTTGGCAGTTGGAGATCCAGGTTTGGGGCTCAGAAAAGAGTCATGGGATTATAGATTTAGAGATCTCATTTGAAAAGAGTTTAGAGGAGGGCCATGGACCATTTCTTGGACTCTTGAATGATACTTTCATCAAGAGGTAGATAAAGAATGAAGACCTGATGAAGGACACAGAGGAGTGGTTAGGAGAAGAATCTGGAGAATGTGAGGTCTCTGAAGCAAAGAGGGAGAGAGCAACCAGTCATAAAGGATGGCCAGTTTCTAAGGTGAAAGGAGTCAAAGAGGATAAGGACTGAGTTATCAAAAGGTCATCAGTGATCTTTGAGAAAACAATTTCAGTATGGCAGAAAACAGAAATATGTTTGCAAAGTCATTGTGGAGAAAGAGTGAAGTGCTTAACAAATGCTTGTTGATTGACTAATTGAATGAGGGGGTAAATGAAGAATTGAAGGATCATGTGTTCAGTCATTTCACTTGTGTCTGATTCTTTGTGATCCTCTTTGGGATTTCCTTGGCAAAGATACTAGAGTAGTTTGCCATTTCCTTCTCCAACTCATTTTACAGATAAGGAAATTGAGGTAAACAGGGCTAAGTGACTTGTCAAATGTTACACAGCTAGTTAAGTGTCTGAAGCTGTATTTGAACTCAAGAAGATGAGTCCCCCTGACTCCAGGGCTAGCACTCTAACCATTGTGCCACATATCTATGTAGATAACTTGTTTTAAAAGCAGCCCCCCATAGTAGTTAGGACATAGCTGGCTCCACCTATCAGTAAGCACTATAAAAGACCTATTATGTACTGGTCACTATGCTAAACTTAAGGATATAAAAGCAAGAGCAAAAGAGTACCAATCCTCAAGGAGCTTACATTTTAGAGAAGGAAGAGGAGAAGGAAAAGGAGGTGGAGAAGGAAGAGTTAGAGAAGGAAGAGGAAATGAATGAGAAGGAAGAGGAGAAAGAAGAGAAATAAGAAAAAGAAGAAGGAAGAGGGGGAGGAGGAGGAGGAGGAGGAGGAAAAGAAGAAGAAGAAAGAAGAGGAAGAGACATATAAATGCAACATATATACTAAGTAAATATAATGTTTCAGAGCTCAAGAATCAAATGAAAAAGATTAAGGAGACCTCTAATATTTGTAGATAAATGGGAAGGAACCAGTGGAAAAGAAGATGCATAGATATAGATGTATTGATAGATGATAGACACATAAATGAGAGAGAGAAGAGAGAAGGATGATGATGATGATGATGATGATGATGATGATGATGATGATGGAAGAAGAAGAGAAGGAAAATTTATTAAGAGCATTTGAGGCATTCCAGGGACTGGCCTTGGTGCTTAGGTTACAAGTATAAGTAACCAGATAGTCCTTACCAACTAGGAATTTACATTCTAATGAAAGAAGAAAACACAAAAACAGGAGTTGATAAGGAAAGGAAAGGAGTGGTGCAGTATGGAGATGGTCTAGAAGTGACATGGAGGCCTGGTTTCAGGCAAGATAAAATGGAAGATTCACTTGTCGGAACTGAGAGATTAAAAATGTGAGAAGGAATTGGTCCAACAGCAAGGGTGTAGAAGGAGCAGAAGAGAGAATCCAGGACACAAATAAAAATTAGTTTTAGTGAGGAGTTAGAGTTAGCTCTTCTGGAGCTACCAAAAAAACCCCCCAAAAAACCAAGGATTTAGCAAAACACATAGGCAGTCATTGTGTTGGACACTGGGGATACAAAAACAAAAATAAAACTACCATCAAAGAATATGCATTCTATAAAGGCAGACACATATAAATATACAGAAAATTAATACAAAGTAGGGAAGGAGGGAGGGAAGCAGGAAAGGCATTCAGCTGAATGTGGTGCTAGAACTGTACCTTGATGGCCATGATGCACAGGTGAGGAAAGGCTTTCCAAGGAGGAGGGAGTCAGTACAAAAACCTAGAGATGGGAGACTGTTATAAGAAGGCCAGTTTGGCGGGACCCTAGAGTACAGGAAGGGGAATGATACATTGCATGATCCTGAAGATTTAGGGAGAATGAATGGAGGCAAAGAGTTAAGGGAGCTCTTGTTGGCTGGTCTCAGGCTCTTAGGACACCAGGAAATTTGCTGTAAATGAAGGAGGTGATGGTATCACTGGTAGGGAGAAGAGAGAGGAAATGACTTGGAATTATAACTGAGGAATAAGATATGACATTGAAAAGGATTAAAAAAAAAGAGTTGATACGAAGCAGTGAGGGCTCATCTGAGGTTACATAAACCTGCACTAGGTGAAATTCACTTGATTTAGGGACTCTCCTTGGACTTGCAGTTGCTTTGGATCTGGACTAAAGCACCAGCTACACAAACTGAGAAATACAAGTCAGGGGGGCAAGGGATTCTAGCATAGTAGCTGGTACAATGTTAAGTTGCCCAACTATGGAATTCAGGTTAAACCTGAAGACAAGTAAAGCCAAAAGTGGAGGAGATAATCTTGAAGAATAAAAATGGGTCAAAGACCCAAAGTCTTTCAAAAGGCAATGGTAAGGGGTGGCGCAGTGAGTAGAGCATTGGCCCTGGAGTCAGAAGGACCTGAGTTCGGATCTGGTCTCAGACACTTAATGCACACACAAACAAAAACCTAGCTGTGTGACCTTGGGCAAGTTACTTAACCCCAATTGCCCTCCAAAAAGCAAAAAAAAAAAAAGAAAAGAAAAGGCAATGGTAAGTCTAGTGAATTTTGAGAGAGTGGAAGAGGTGGAAGAATGAGAGACCAGGGTTGCAGACTGAAATTTCAAAGGATTTAATCTTAGAAAGCATCCAGTTTTCAGAGCTGATAACTAAAGTGTGTGGCACCTAACACAGGGAGCCTGGAAGACACATACTGGAAAGCCAGTATGCAAAGAGGTAGGTTGGTCTGATATGTGCCTTGGGTAAGAGTTAAATGCTGGAAGACTTGCAGAGTGAACCCATTTGAGTTAAAATTTTGATGACTTTTTAGAGTGCCTCACAGAAGCCTGGATTGTCTTCTGATTATCACATCAGAATAGTGATTTCTGGAATCCAAAGAGGAAAGTTGTAGTGGACATCTAGGGCCCAACCTCAAAGGCACACTGTATCTCTCTCCATCAGATTTCTCTTGGATCCTGTAACCAAATATTATTTGCTTGTGACAAATACATTACTCCCTTATGACCTTTCAGAACTAAAAGATAATATGAGGATAAAGAAAAGAACCAAGGTCAACTGAGTTCAAGCTAATGCTAGGCAAAGGAGAATGGGTTCTTACCCAAATACTATTTATGATCTTTTTTTTAAAATTATTATTCCCTTCCTCCAACCATGTTAGTCTCTGGAATCTTTCGTATTTTCCTTATCAGTTAGTGCTCCTATAAAGGACTATTCCCTGTCATAAGGTGGAGGTCACTTTATCAGCGACTTTATGGCTATGTCCTTGCTGTGTGTACCACTGATCACCAAAACCCAAACAAACAAAATCCTGATTAGTGGGAATCAAAAGCAAATGATTTGACCTCCTAAGTTTTTTTTTTTGCTTTTTTTTCCTCCTTCCTCCAGGGAATGGAAACATAACCAGTAGGTAGAAGTTATAAAGAATCAAAACTCTCTCTCCCCACCTCTCTCCTTCTCTCATCTATCTGTCTATCTATTTATCTATCTGTCTATCTACATGTACCTGTGTGTGTGTATACTTTGTAACAATGAGAAGTATTTGGAAGCAGAATATGCTACCTTTGAAAAGAAGTAGATTCCTTGTCAATTAAGGTCTTTGAGTAGAACCTCAACATACATTTTTCCAGGATGATACTGAGGGGGCTCATGGTGGGTTGGGTTAGGTCACTTCAAAATTCCTTTTCATTTCTATAGTTTCTAAATCCCATAACTAGCTTCCTCTTCTCCTGCTCCTAGCCTGCCCCCCCACCCCCCAATGAATTAACTTCATATGACAGAACTCTAAGTAATTCTTGGGGCAAGCTAGGTCAGAGTTTAGTCACATGAGAAATATATGATTTCTTCTTCTTCTATGGTTCCGTGGAATTGCTTACACAAGCATCTATGGGGCAACTTGACTAATAGGAGGACTGTATCTATTGTCCTCAAGTTATACAGAAGTTGCACGGGGTGGCTAGGTGGCACAGTGAATAGAGCGCTGGCCCTGGAGTCAGGAGGACCTCAGTTCAAATGTGGCCTCAGACACTTAACACACACACACACACACACACACACACACACACACACACACACAAAACCTAGTCGTGTGACCTTGGGCAAGTCACTTAACTCCCATTGCCCTCCAAAAAGAAAAAAAAGAAGTTTCATGGCAATGAAAAAGACATCTGCTGAGAACTAGGGAACTTAGGTTCCAGTTTTGGCTCTGTCACTTACTAGCTCTGTGACCCTGGCCAAGCCATGTAACAATCCTGGGTCTCACTGTTCGCATCTATCAAAGGGAGGGTTCTAGACTACATAAACTCCAACTCTTATACACTTAGATTTTATATGGGTCATTATTTTTGAAAACAAAACAAATGAGAGGATAGAAAATATCTCCAATTTTTAAATGTCCTGAATCTCATTGTGCTCTTACACCTAAAGGCATAGAAATAATTCTGAAGGAATAATAAATTTTCATGCATCACAGATGGGGGAAGTTAAGGTGAAGTGAAGTTAATTGACCTATCCAAGGTCACATACATTTCCTGACAGAATCAGTACCCAAACCATTCCTCCTTGGCTCCTCATCTTATTCCTCTGAGGTCTGGAATTATGTCTCTACCACACAATTTAGCACTTTATTAAACATAGTCTTTTTCTGTAATCATTGCATGTGTCTCCAAGTAGAGTATAGATTCCTTCTAGGCAATGACTATGCCTTACATTTTCATCTCATCTCTTTTACGCCCCAGCACCCTAAATTGGTACTCAATAAATATTTTCTGATTGATTAATCGATTGGCAATTCCATTCTTTTCCATATTCGTGGCTCTACTAGTCAGGCAGTCATGGAACAGTAATTTACTGAGTGATTACTAGATAGAGAATGCTGGATATTTGTCTTACTTACCAATTGTTTTATTGAAATCAAATAGTAACTTTCACAGTCAATGACATTTTAGACCACCACAGCCTATTAATATTTAATAATAACATCTAATTAATTAAATTAATGAATGCATGTGATCCTTGATCTCAAGAGCTTCATAATAGAAGAGAACAGAAGCACGTACATTATCCACATGAGTGTGCATTTGTATGTAATCTTTGTGCCAGTGACAGGAAGGGACAAGGTAAATTCTGAGAGATGTTTCTCACTTTCAGAGTGAACCCATCTGAGTTATTTATTTTTTCTTTTTTTGCTTTATGGAGGGGAGAAGGTGTAATGGAAATGCAGATTTAAAGATCTTCCCTGCCCCTAGCTTAAGTGCACCTGGAGCCTGTGGTGGGAGGCTTGTTTTTCAGGAAAGCCCACACCTTGATACTTTGTGATTGGGTAGTGGGTCCAGAAGGTTGTTACATTCTCTGGGCCAAGAGAAGGCTATATAAACCCTAATGAGGGGCTTTGCTTTGGGGCTCACTTTGAGAAGTGTTGTGTGATTTGACCAGATGAGACTCTGGGAAGCCGTTGTTGAGAGCCCCCCGGCTTTGAAAACCCAGATGTTGATGCTTCCCTCTCTGGTAACTGTGATTTGGTATTGATATAATGGTTGGACAGTTTGGAAGCCTGTCTGTTTGATCTGTAAGTTCTGTAACTCTGAAGTTCGGGGTGCTGACCTTTTTCCCCTGAACTAGGTAATGTGTGTTTGTTTGATTAAAGTAACCTTGTTAACCCATTTTGAGTTGCTTTCCTTTTGAAAAGCAGATCTAAGAACCTGTGTTGGCAGCTACCCTGGGGATATTGGGGTGCTTGCTACTACAGAAGGCAGGGCAATTGGGGTTAAGTGACTTGCTCAAGGTCACACAGCTAGTAAGTGTTAAGTGTCTGAGGTTGGATTTGAACTCAGGTCCTCCTTATTCGAGGCCCGGTGCTCTATTCACTGTGCCACCTAGCCACCCCTGAGTTTAAAACTTTTTGATGGCTTTTTACAGATATGTCACAGAAGACTGGATTTTATTATTGTTATCTTCTGATTATCACATCACATTGTTATATCTGGGATCCAAAAGAGATGGTTAGCGTCTCCACCCAAGAAAACGGAGACAATGTATGCATGGACATAAGGAACTTCCCAGTACACCAAGACCTATTCCTCACTTACAATGCTGGTGAAATAAGTTTTTCTCTAAAGTAAGAAAATAAAATAAAACCTAAAATGAACATCTATTTGTCCCAAAGATGTATGTAAATCCTTAGTCATGTCCCACCAATCTATTAGCTCCCCACAAAGATACCTGTCTTTCCTTGGTCC
Source organism: Gymnobelideus leadbeateri (assembly GCA_011680675.1). Lineage (NCBI taxonomy): Eukaryota > Metazoa > Chordata > Mammalia > Diprotodontia > Petauridae > Gymnobelideus > Gymnobelideus leadbeateri. The sequence continues at coordinate 895,519 of WOXC01011978.1, forward strand.
AATGCTCTTTCCACCATGCTATGTGCCATATTACTATTGATTATTATTATCATTATTGGAAAAAGCTAACTACAATTGAGCCTTTTCTTTCATGCAATTTACAATATAATGGGGGAGGGGAGAGGATGAGAGTGTTTGCTTCCATAGAAACACATTTTTTGGTCATCATTTTGACGATGAATTGAGAGGAGGATAGCATTACCTAAACATGTCTAACTCTTTGTGGTTCCATTGAGGTTTCCTTAGCAAAGATACTGGAGTGGTTTGACATTTCCTTCTCCAGCTCATTTTACAAATGAGGAAACTGAGGCAAGCAGGGCTTAAATGACTTGCCCAGGGTCACACAGCTAGTAAATATCAGAGACCAGATTTGAATTCATGAAGAGGTATCTTCCTGACTCCACACCCAGTCTTCTATCCACTGTGCCACCTTGCTGCCCCAGCATTACCTATGCATTATAGTAAACTGATTATAATAGAGTAGAAAGCTCAGTTGATTCTCCATTCAACTTTATAGTAATGCTATCCCCATCAAACAGATACAAGGGCTGTGGGTGCTTCTAGTTTTGAGCTCTTTATCTAAGCAGAACCTAGTCAAGAAGTATATACACTTAGTAACATTCAAAGGCAGCTAGAAAGTCTGGTTTAAGTGGCCTTGAACCATTGGATCTTATGTTTCCAGGCTTTATTTCAGACAATAGCTGTAATATAACCAGTGTCCAGGGGTGCCAGCTTGGTGACATCTGTTATTTGTGTCTAGAAGTCGTGGTACAGTACTTGTTGCTTCCCCATTATCTCGAATTGATTGTAACACCTTTTCAAGTTCGAGCCCAGGATATGAGAGGCATTCACTTAAAGTTTAAACTTTGGCATTTGCACATAACATTTCTGAAACTTGTCCAAGATGAACAAAACATAGGAAAAATAAATAGTAGTAGGTGAGGCAAGAATTTGTTCCACTTGTCAATTGACATCCCATAAATCAAGTGACTTCAGCCTCTATTTCCAAACTGTACATAACAAATCAGGTGCCAATAAAATATATTCTTTATTTTGTTCTTTAAAAAAATAAGTATCATACACATAGTGTAGGCTATCATACTGTACACATGGGTTTGCTTGTGATTTTCTGGTTTTTGTTTGCTTTTTTTTTTAATTTTACAATTGGAGAAATAACTATGAAAACTTTAGATCATGAAGTCTAGGGCTTAAGACCTTTCTGAGTGTGTTTATAAGTGGGGTAAAATTCAGAAAGAAACATTTTGAAAAGAACTCAGAAAAGCACATTTTAGGTTGGGGGTGGGGAACTTACAACATTAAGATCGCATGTGGCCTTCTAGGTCCTTGGATGCTCTTTTAACTGAGTCCAAGTTCTACAGAAAAAATATTTTTATTAAGGGGATTTGTTCTGTGAAGTTTGGATTCAGTCAAAGGGCCATACTTTGGGGCCTAGAGGGCCACAGGTTCTCCAATCCTGTTTTAGGTGATGTGGGAAAATTAAAACGCTAATGTACTATTTATTGGTGAAGTTGTATACTGATGCAACCATTCTGGAAAGCATTTTGAAACTATTCCCAAAGGGCTATAAAACCGTGCATACCCTTTGACCAAGCAATACCACTACTAGGTCTGTATACCAAAGAGATAAAAAAACAAAGGGGAAAAGGATCTATGTGTATAAACAGATAGATAGATAAATAGATAGATAGATTTAGATACAGATGCAGATACAGATAAAGATATATAGATATAGCAGCTCTTTTAGTGATGGCAGAGATTTGGACATTGAGGGGATGTTCATCGATTGGGGAATGACTGAATAAATTGTTGTATATGACTGTGATGGAATACTGCTGTGCTTTAAGAAATGATGAGCAGGATGCCCACAGAAAAACATGGAAAGATTTATATGACCTGATGCAAAGTGAAATGAGCAGAACCAGGAGAACACTGTACACAGTGATAGCAATATTGTATGATTGTTTATTATGAATAACTTAGCTATTTTCAAGCAATACAATGATCCAAGATAATTCTGTAGGACTAAGGTATTGTCCATCTCCAGAGAGGGAACAGGTAGAGTCTGAATGCAGATCAAAGGTACTTTTTTCTTTAGTTTCTTTACTTTTCTTGTTGTTGTTGTTGTTGTTGTTGTTTCGTCCTGTGCTTTCTTTCACAGAATGACTTACATTACTATGCATGTATAACCTGTGTTAAATTGCTTGCCTTCTCAATGTTGGGGCAGGAGGGAGGGAGAGAATTTGGAACTCAAAATATGAAGAAATAAAAGAATATGTGTAATTGGGGAAAAAATAAAATATTAAAGAAGAAAATTAAAAAGTAGGGGCAGCTAGGTGGCACAGTGAATAGAGTACCAGCCCTGGAGTCAGGAGGACCTGAGTTCAAATCCAGCTTCAGATATTTAACACACACACACACACACACACACACACACACACACACACACAACCTAGCCATGTGACCTTAGGCAAGTCACTTAACCCCAATTGCCCTCCAAAAAGCAAAAAAAAAAAAATAAAAGTACACTTTAATGAGAATCTCTTGAATATCTGGAGCCTCATTTTATCCCTTTATGCTTGTATCACAGGAAGGCAAGAAAAAGGGAACAGACATTCATATAGTACCTAATATGTGTTGGATTCTATGCTAAACATTTTTACAAATATTATCTCATTTAATCCTTTCAACAACCCTGGGAGGTAGGTACTCTTAGTGTTCCCATTTTACAGATGAGGAATTTGAAACAACCAGAAGTTTAGTGACTTGCCCAGTATCAAACAGCTAGTGTGGGAGTCAGGATTTGAACTCAGGGTTTCCTGATGCCAGATCTAACACAATAAATCTGTGAAGTAGGTACTGTTATTATCTCCATTTGACGGTTGGGAACTGAGGCTAACAGAGGTTCAATGAGTTGCCCAAGGTCATACAGCTATTTGAACTGAGGCTGAATTTGAACTTAAAGCTTTCTGACTCCAGGTCCAACACTCTATCCACTGTGCTATCCAGCTGTATACAAGGAATATTATAAGGAAAATAAATAATGATTTAAAACCAATATGGATAGATGAAGGGAAGTCCTCATGGATATGTTATGTAGATATAAATACAGATACATAGATAGATGGGTCTGGGTCTGTTTTAGGATAGGGAAAGAAGGGTAGATCTGTGATTTCATTGGAATAGAAAGCACCCAATGAGTCCACTCATTTTATTAATTCAGAGCTCAGCATCTGTTTTCCAGCTTGACAATTTTGGAAAGTTTTCTGGGGCACTGAGACAAATAAATGACTTGACCAGGCTAACACAACCAGTAAGTGTCAGAGTCCCCTCTACCAGCTGCCTCACTTTTCAATAATAAATCCTCTTAAACAGGACCTATCACTCTATATAAGTGATAGAGGGAGTTTTCTGATGGAAAGATTACTATAGTGATAAAAACATACATTTGATTGTGAACTGTTCCATTAGACTGTGTTACTCTTCAAGTGCAGGGACTGTCTTTTGCCTTTCTTTGTCTCTCCAGAGTTTAGCCCAGTGCCTGAGACATAGTAGGTGCTTAATAAATGTTTATTGACTAATTAAACAACTGGGATCTAATTTTTTTTTAATTTTATGCTTCAAAACAGGTAGGAATATAGATACACTGCATAGTACTTTAGTCTTTTAAAATGCCTTTTTCCCTGTAAATGCTTTTCTACATTATTTATTTCTTTACACAAACATTCAGGGAAGGGTTATTTGTCTTTGGTAAGGCCAAAAAGCCCTTGATACTATTTGATAATAAATCCTACTGAGAGTTGGCATTTTATGCATTTTGAATTTATTTCTTTATTTAGGTCAGCATATGACATTTTAATGATTATTTCCTATCTCAAGAAATATATTCCATAATTTTTAGATAATCCACTCTGCATTCCTGTGCATATATTAAGTTGGTACTTTATAATAGGTATCAGATTTTTTTCTTAGATTTGAGTAGGAATTTTGTGAACTGGGATTTATCACTGCTTCATTTGAAACTGTGAGCCTCGTAGGTCAACCTGTTATGGGTAGAATACCTTGCAAACATCTTCAATTGTAGTCTTAATTTTTCTCAAAATCCAGCCTGATTTTATACTGGATAAGATAGTCTACAAGTTAATTGCTCTTTTTTCACTCATTAAGAACGACAAGATGTCTTTCATCTCTTCAAAGAGAAAGTTTATTCCTCTCTAAATCTCTAAAAGACTCAGTGGGTGAGCAACCAAGCACCTGATTCCTAGCTTCTTCTCGAGGAATGTTCACTACTCTGAATAAAAAGGGTATGAATGGTAGTTTATTTACCCAGCCCAGAATGAGGTTGGAAGCCAACAATCTCTAACAGATTGTCTCCTAATGCCAGGGGCTACTGATACACTCCCTTCACAGAGTCTTTTAGCAAACCTTCTTTACCAGCACTGTCTTCCTCTCTACACCACAATACCTGGCCCTCTGCTGAAAAGCAGAGAAATACCTCACCACCAGAGACAGAGACAGAGAGAAGGAGGGGGAGGGGGCAGAGAGAGAGAGACAGAGAGAGAGAGACAGACAGAGACAGAGACAGAGAGACAGAGAGAGACAGAGAGACAGATAGAGAGACAGAGAGACAGAGAGACAGAGACAGAGAGAAGGAGGGGGGAGGCAAAGAGAGACAGAGACAGAGAGAGAAAGAGACAGAGCAAGAGAGACAGAGCGAGAGGAAGAGAGAGAGAGAAAGAAAGAGAGAGGAAGAGACACAGGGTGGGGAAAGGGAAGAAGAGAGAGAGAGAGAGAGAGAGAGAGAGAGAGAGAGAGAGAGAGAGAGAGAAAAGAAAACAAGTAAGCATTTATTAATCACTTACTACATGCCAGACTAAAGGCTGTAAAAATATTTCATTTGATCCTCATAACAATCCTATGAGACAGGTGCTATTATAATTACCATTTTATAGTTCAGGCAAATAGGAGTTAAATGACTTGACCAGGATCACATAGTTGATAAAATGAATGAGATCAGATTAGAACTCTCAGTTCTTCCTGATACCAGACCTATGGTTTTATTCGTCTAGCATGTGCCAGCTGGCATAAAATACAACTGATGGCATACTCAGTATATAAAGCAAATACATAAAATATAACATCATTATAATATGCCTCATTATTACAGAAATTGATGTGCCAAGGTCCAACAAACTACATTATATGTTTAGTTGGGCAATAGCTCCATTCCCATATTCTTATAAAGTAGTTCTCTAGTTAGTTGGTGTTTTAAACATTCAGTATTATTTTATTTTTAGTTCTGGATTCTTTTTCTCCTTCCCTCTTCCCCTCCTCCACCCACTGAAAAGGCAAGAAAAAAACAAACCTATTATGAATATTTAGTCATGTAAGACAAATTCTTATATTAGGCATATCCAAAAAAAAGAAGAAAAAGATATTATTTAAAAGAGATTTTGCAATTTGTATCACCCATCATCTCTCTATATAGAAGTGGGGAACATGTTTCTTGGGGGGTAGGTGGTACAGCAAATAGAGCATTGGGCCTGGAGTCAGGAGGACCTGAGTTCAAATCCTACATCAGACACTAGCTTTGTTATCCTGGACAAGTCACTAAACCTTATTTGCCTCAGTTTCCTCATCTATAAAATGATCTGGAGAAGGAAATAGCATAGTATTCAGTATCTTTGCCAATAAAACTCCAAATGCGGTCACAAAGAGTTGGTGATGACTGAACAACAACAGCATGATTCTTAATGAGTCCTTGATCATTGTATTGATCTGAGTCTTTCAAAGTTGATCCTCATTACAGTATTGTTGTTATTACATAAATTGTTCTCCTGATTCTGCTCACTTCACTTTGCATCAGTTAATAAAAATCTTCACAAGTTTTTCTGAAACCATCCCCTTCATTGTTTTTTTTTTTTACAACACAGTAGTATTTTATCACATTCATATACCATAATTTGTTCAGCTATTGCCCAATTTATAAGCATTCCTCAGTTTCTAATTCTTGGCTACCATAAAAATCCTGCTATACAGATTTTTGTACATATGAGTTCTTTTCCTCTTTGATCTCTTTTAGGGTATAAGCCTAGTAGCATTATTACTGAGTCAAAGGGTATACACTTTAGTAGCTTTGGGGGCATAGTTTCAAATTTTTTTTCTGGAAATGTTTAGACCAATTCATAGTTCCAACAACAGTTCATTAAAGTACTTGTTTTCAGGAGCTTAACAAGAGTATCAATCCTGATGAGGCTGTTGCTTATGGTGCAGCTGTCCAGGCTGCCATTTTGTCTGGAGATGAATCCGAGAATGAGCAGGACTTGCTACTGTTGGATGTCACTCCTCTTTCCCTTGGAACTGAAACTTCTGCTGGAGTTGACTGTTCTGATCAAACATAATACCACCAGCCCCACCAAGCAGACACAGACCTTTACCATCTATTCAGACAACCAGCCTGGTGTGCTTATTCAGGTTTATGAAGGTGAGAGAGCAATGACAAAGGATCACAACCTGCTTGGCAAATTTGAGCTCACAGGAATCCCCCCAGCACCAAGGAGTGTTGCTCAGATTGAAGTAACATTTGACATTGATGCAAATAGCATTCTTGGAGTTTCTGCTGTGGATAAGAGCACAGACAAGGAGAACAAGATCACCATTACCAATGATAAAGGACGTCTGAGCAAAGAAGACATTGAGTGTATGGTCCAGAAGGCTGAGAAATACAAGGCTGAGGAGGAAAAGCAGAGAGACAAGGCGTCTTCCAAGAATGCTCTTGAATCTTATGCTTTCAACATGAAAGCAACCATAGAGAATCAAAAACTACAAGGCAAAACTGGTGATGAAGACAAACAGAAGATCCTTGACAAATGCAATGAAATAATCAACTGGCTGGATAAGAACCAGACTGCTGAGAAGGAAGAATTTGACCGTCAGCAGAAAGAATTGTAGAAGGTCTACAACCCCATTATTACTAAGCTGTACCAGAGTTCAGGGGGCATGCCAGGAGGCATGCCTGGGTGGGTTCCCAGGGGGTGGAGCAGCCCCATCTGGAGGTGCTTCTTCTGGACTCACCATTGAAGAGATCAATTAAACACACCAGAACAAAGAGCATTCCACACAGCTTTCCAAAAATTGAAGGACTCAAATTTGTAGCCAAGGCAGTAGCAGTTTAAAAGTAACATTTAAGCTACTGTGTAAATCTGGGCATTCTGAATACTTGAATGTGTGCAGAGGGAGAGAAGTGAACAACATTGCGCTGTATCAGTACTGTAAACAAGTGGAAATGCAATTGTCTTAGAGAATAAAATCTATTTAAAATTGGCACCATAAAAAAAGTACTTGTTTTCCCCCAGCCTCTCCATCAGTCATTTTCCTTTTTTTGTCAATTTAATCAATCTTATGAGTGCAAAGTGGTACCTCAGAGTTGCTTTAATCTGCATTTCTCTAATTATTAGTGATTTCAAGCATTTTAAAAATATGACCATTGGGGCGGCTAGGTGGCACAGTGAGTAAGAGCTCCGGCTTCGGGGGGTTGGGATGACCCGAGATTGAACCGGCCTCAGAAAATGAGCACCCACACATAAATAATGACTAGCCATGTAACCTTGAGCAAGTTACTTAACCCCAATTGCTTTAAAAAGAAATATACGACTATTGATAGTTTGGACTTCTTCCTCTGAAAACTGTCTATTCCTATCCTTTGACCATTTGTCTCCTGGGAAATGGCTCTTATTCTTATAAATTTGACTCAGTTTGTTCTAAATCTGAAAATGAGATTTCTACTAGAGAAGCTTGCTAGAAAGATTTATTTCCTCCAATTTCCTGCTCTTCCCCTGATTTTAGCAGCATTGGTTTTATTTGTTCTAGTTATTTGCTATAAAGATAGCACTGACATATGCTCCTCCTGATTTGTAGATAGTTCTGACTCATATGCTTATTTGAGCAGGATTTTTAATCCAGGCTCTGCATTTGCTAGCTTTGTGACTTGACTTTTCTGAGTCCTATGAATTCATAGCCTATGAATCAATGAAGAAAGAATCAGTTTTCATATTCATAGTGAAGATATAACCATATCTTCAAAATCTATAATAATAACTAACATTATTATAATGCTTACCATGTGCCAGACATTCTGCTGAGCACTTTACGATTGCCATCTCATTTGACCCTCACAACAGCCCTAGAAGGTAGGGTACTATTATTATCCCCCTTTTGAAGATAAGGAAACTGAGATACAGAGGTTAATTTATTTGCTCAGTCCCATACAACTAGAAAGTGTCTGAAGTCAAATTTGAAATCACTTCTTCCTGATACCAGGTCCAGTTCTCTATGCACTGTCACCTAAATGCCTGTAAACTAGAAGAAAAATAAGACAGCATAGTAAATAAAATCAATCAGGAAGACTCTGTGTCCTCTATCACATCCTCTCTGTATATCTATAGGAAAGTGACTAAATTTCTTTGTAAGTCTAAGGCTTTAAGGTACAAAACAGTTATCAGACTTCATTGGTAGAAGGAATTTCTTCTCCAAGGAGACTTTTATACCAATAAAATCTCAGATCTAGATGAAATGAGGAGGATGATGGGGAGGAGAGAACATTAACATCTGAGAGGCTCAAATGAGCATGTAAATCACTTTACCAACTGTGACACACTCAATAAATGTCTATTGATATGGTTTACATCAATGTTGTTTTAGATTGTTAAGCCAATAGCAGACATTATTGTTATCAGATGGCAACAGAAATTAACATAAAGTAACTAACAGATCCAGATGGATTGAAAATTACCTCTGGTGAGCAGGTGACCATGGAGGAGTCAAATGGGTCTGGGTTTGAATTCTTGGACAAGTCATTTGTCCTTTCTGACCCTGACATCCTTATCTGTAAAATAAATGGATTGCAATAGATGAATTCTGAATTCATTTCTAACTCTGAATCACTGAACTGATCATCCTACCTATCCTATGAATCAATGAGGAAAAATTGAGCCAGTCTCTGAGTTATGCTAATTTTACAACAGACCAGCATCCTGACCTATCATATTTGCAGCTGACCAAGGTTCTTCAGCATCATCCTGAGGACGGTCAATCCAATTGGCAACAGCAAGATCAGTTAAATTCTTGCTAACAGCTTTCCTTTTCTCTACATGGTATGACTTTTTTCACTGAAGTGTTGAATTTTTGGTAACAAAGACACAGATTGGCATTAATATTCTCAGGACACTTAGGCAAACTTTAGTTCAGTTGCTAAGCAATGATGCCGCTATAATGCACTAAGCAGGACTTTCCTGTTTTGAAATGTTGTCTTAAGGGACCTCCTGGAGCTTCTCACTTATAACTAGGGAGCAATTACCAAGAGTACTATCTGATCATTTATTTATTTATTTTTGGCTCTCTTGTACCTATTTACTCTGTGTGTGTGTGTGTGTGTGTGTGTGTGTGTGTGTGTGTGTGCTGGATGTCCCTCCCAAGGCTCTTCAGTGTTCCCATTTGTCAGGGAAGTGGAATGGGCAGAAAGCACAGCCAGCTGGGATTACTCCTCCCACCAGGCCCTGCTGTTCCTGGAGGCTGACACAAGAAGCCATCCCTTATGCTTCCAACAGCTTGTTTTTAATTCCAAGAGTAATACTGAAGGACAACTAGGAAGGTGAATGAGACATGGTACACTGATATACTTCCCTCCCCAAACTCACAAAAGACAACCCCTAACTTCTCCAGCCTCGGTTGATTTCTCTCTCTGGTGCTCAGTGTGTTATATACATAGACATGGCAGTGTGAATTATGTAAGTGGGACCGTGGAGAACTTCAAAGATCTTTCACATCCACAAAAAAAAAGTTACTAGCCCATGGACTTTTTACCAGTTTCTCCCATCTTTTTAGTATCACAGAAATGATCTAATAAAAATCAGCTCAGCCAAAAGAAATACAATTGGTTGATAAACATTTATTAAGTACGTATTTCCAGGTACTATGCCGGAAGCTGGTGGATATAAGGACAAAAAGAAACCAGCCCCTGCCCTCAAGACATTTATATTCTCTACAGGGAGACAATATGAATGCGCATGAGCATTCACATAAGTAAAACAAGTTTTTGAAAGGCAAAGGACTAACAGCTGAGTGTTGGAGTCCTCATGTGATGCTTGAGCAGAGTTTTGAAGGAAACTATTCTAAGAGGCAAAAATGAGATGGTATGGAGGACAGCCCATTCAAAGGCACAGAAAGGGAAGATGGAGTATCATATTCGAGGAACAGCCAGAACAATTTAATTAGACTTTGACAACACAAAGGGGCATGATGAGAAATAAGGCTGGAAATCCAGGTTCTTAAGGACTTCCAGTACCAAGCAGAAGAGTTTGCATCCTACTCTAGAACCAATAGGGATTCAAGAGTTTATTGAGTTAGGTCTGTGCTTTGGCAGAAGCATGGAGGTTGGGCAGGAAAAGGGAAAACTTGAGGCAAGGAGATCAATTAGAAGGTTATTTCAATAGTCCAGGCAAGCAAGAGGTGATAAGGGAATTAAGCAGGTGGCTGCCATGTGAATAAAGCAAACTGGTCAGATGCAAGAGACCTTATGTATTAGGTATTTGTATTTGTGACAAACATAATATTGTCAGAACTCTCTCTAGGACTCAGTAAATCAGGATAATGACTCCACCTTCCAGAGTTTTGGGATGAAGGAGAGAATATCATGCAAATGTCCTACCCTTGCTCTTTCTGCTTATAGGTCAGGCAGAAAAGGACCAAAGAAGAGGGGGATTTAGGACAAGACACTAGCCCTAGTCCAAGTATTGGTTAGAGACCTTGGGACACAGGGTTCATACTCCCAGCTCTTGTCTTCTAGATTCCCTAAGATGAATCTTGGGAGGATGGTGTGATTTCTGAAAGGTTTAGGTCTCTGTCTAGGGTTTAATAGCTTGGGGCAGCCTGATTCAGTGCCAGAAGCTGAACATGTCAAATGGAACTCCCATACAATAATTAGGAAGTAGCTCTAAGACTGACACTGCAAAATCTGGGGAAGCAGGATTCAGTTAGCAAAGAGGTTTATTAGGACATACATCCAGGAAGAACTAGGGCAGGGGAAGGGATGGTGGGGAGACCTTGTCCCTGGGTTTCTAGTGGCTCTAGAGATTTGGCCACACAGGGGCACTTATAAAGGAGCTAAAGCAGTCAGCACATCCTCTCTTGCCCATGTCCTTTAGTCTAGGAGTTAGTCATGGCCAAGGACTGATACCATATCAGTCCCACCAAAGCAGAAGTGATTCCTGGTTTGAGGGAGTGTTGTTGACTTGGGAATGCAATATTGACTTATTAAGAGTTTATTATGGGGGGTGGCTAGGTGGCGCAGTGAGTGGAGTGCCAGCCCTGGAGTCAGAAGGACCTGAGTTCGGATCCGGCCTCAGACACTTAATTTGCATACACACACACACACACACACACACACACACACACACACACACACACACACACACACACAAACCTAGCCGTGTGACCTTGGGCAGGTTACTTAATCCCAATTGCCCTTCAAAAAAAATAAATAAATAAAAAAGAGTTTATTATGCACTGTGGTAGACAAATAGGAAAGATGGTGTGTATATAAGTATGATTCAAACTAGGGAATAATAAAGGCAAAGGAATGATTTATCTATTCAATAAATATTTATTAAATGCCTACTATATTCCAAGCAGTGGAGTAGGCTCTATGGATACCAATACAAAATAAATTAAAGCAACTTCTGCCCTCCAGGAGATTAAATTCTCCTGGACAAAGTTCTGCAGGAATGTTTAAGGAGGGAGACTAGGCCATCACTAGTCATCTCGACTTATGTCTTGCCACTGGGCTCCGATGACTTTGGAGGAGAGAGTGAGGCTGATGACTAGGTATAACTCTTCCTCACTTAAATCCAATTCACTTGCAAGTCAAGACATCACCCTTCTGAGATTTGGCCACAAATTTCTTTCTCTCTCTCTCTCTCTCTCTCTCTCTCTCTCTCTCTCTCTCTCTCTCTCTCTCTCTCCTTCTTTCTTTCTTTCTTTCTTTCTTTCTTTCTTTCTTTCTTTCTTTCTTTCTTTCTTCTTTTCTTTCATTGTTCCTTTTGGACAAGGAAAGGCAAACGACAACAGAGGGAGGGATCACTTTCAGCTGTGAGAAACAGAGGAGGCTTCTTGGAGAAGAAGAGAGAGAGACCTACGAGACCATCTAGTTTTAATTCTACATTTTACAGACAGGGGAAAAAACCAGAGACATTAAGTGTTACCTGAGGTCAGCATTAAAGCAAAAGGATTTTAAAAGGCAGAGATGAGGAGGGAGGGCATTCCAGACATGGGGTATGGTCTGGGCAAATGCAGGTGTTAGAGTGAAGGTCTAGCTCACAGCTAATAGGTTCTACTTAACCAGATTTCACCTGAATAGAAACAACAAAGAAGAGGGGGATTGGGTGTCTAAACAATATGATTTATATATTTTACCTGAGTCACTGAACCATGCAAGCATACCCTTTATTAGTACTATGGGACATATTTTCCACCTTCATTTAAAAATATTACTTTCCAGAGCTATAATTTCTTTGAGGCCCTAGACCTGAGTACTAGTTATAATTTCCTCACTTCTTAAGGTTGTTTCCTTATATAGGACAGGTTCACATGCAAAGTGGGAATGAGGAAGATCTTTCATCTTGAAGGAGCTTCATTCTTCAACTTTTTTGAAAATCAGGTATAGACAAGAATCATTTGTCTCATGCTTTATAGTCTCCTCCACCCTGCCACTGGATGTCTCGTAGACTTTAGCAACTGGAGATTTATCAGATCTATTTGGAAAGACCTAATGCTATCAGGAAATTACCTAAGTTGACTTTCCTGGGTTGAAGCAGGGCTAGGCTGAGTATGGAATGGAGTTTGTCTTGTGTTTTTCCTGAGATGTAAATGATCCTGCCTTCCTGGGCCCTGCATGACCCAATAGGCCAGATAACACCTACGGCCCTACACTGGGGAACCAGGAGGGTTGGGTGGTATGAAGCTTTGTTTCTGCTTCCTTTTGAAAGGGAAGGGTGAAATCCCATAAAAAGAAGTAGAAAGGGCTGTTTGGAAGCTCAGAGAGCAATAAAAGGGAAAGAAGTCAGTGAATGAGCATGGAGGGGAAAGTGCCCTAAGAAAGATCAAGTTCCATCTATAGCTACATTTCCAAAGAACGATCATATTTAGTTTAGATTTCTTACAATACTGTAACTTTCCAATTTTGTTCTCATTTTAATCTCTGGGTTATTATTTTGTAGTTTAAAAACATTACAAAACCTGAGGAAGACTTATGAATTTATCCCAGAAAAAAAGGGGGAAAGTTAAAAAAAATCTGCAGCATCTTTTGCATTCTTCAGAATGAAATTTCAGAAAAATTAAAATGGGGGCAGCTAGGTGGCACAGTGAATAGAGCACCAGCCCTGGAGTCAGGAGGACCTGAGTTCAAATTCAGCTTCAGATACTTAACACAAAAACTAGCCGTGTGACCCTGGGCAAGTCACTTAACCCCAACTGCCCTCCAAAAAGCAAAAAAAAAAAAAAAAAGAAAGAAAAAAAGAAAATGACAAGTAACCTCTCATGAATGGAGTATAGAGGGTGAGGAAGAGACCAAGTGTGTTGTATCAGTAATGATGGGCTCAAGATAAGGCATAAAAGACACTCTCCAAGAAAGGTATACCTGGAAAAGGAGTTGGGACAGTCATTCATATATCAAGAATGAGAGTTGATGGGTAGATAGGTTGAGTGGTACCTTGATAGCTCTAAGATATTAACCAATGAAGGAATTTATTTTCCATAACTATGCACATTTGTTACAAGGGATTTCTCTTCTATATTCTAGGCAATAGAAAAGGAAACAAGGGAAGGGAAAGCATTTATTAAGTGCCTACTATGTGCTAGGCATTATGCTAAGGACTTTACAAATATATCATTTGACCCTCCTGACAACATTATAAATACTATGATTACCCCCCCATTTTGCAGTTGAGGGAACTGAGGCAGACAGAGGTAAAGTGACTTGCTCTGGGTCATACAACCCGTAAGTATCTGGAGCTGAATTTGAATCTTCCCAAACCAAAGTCCAGCCCCTTATCCACTGTGTTGCTTACCTGTCAATGGGTTGGAAACAGAAAAAAAATTTCTGTTAGCTAAAAAAATACAACTTAATTTTTTAAAAGGACAAGAGGGACAAGAGGAAGATCTTTGACCCACAGGGTGGACTCCTTTAAGGAAGACTTATGGAAAAATATGGACAAGTATTATAGGTGACAAAGATTACAAATGGACATTTATATAGAGCAAAGTTGACAAAGCACTTTCTATATATCATCTCATTCGAACCTAGGAGCTAAGCACCATAGATATTATCCCTATTTTGCAGATGAAGAAACTGATGCAATGTGAGATTAAGTGACTTCTTATATACACAATGACTAAATATGTGAAGGGGGTGAGTCCAAAACTCTAGGACCATGTCAGCCTCTGATAAGACATGAGGAATTTTGATCTGGAAGGCTGGAACATACCTACGTGGATGACATCATATATTCTTCTTTTTTTTCTTTTTTTTTCTTTCTTTTTTTTTTTTTTTTGCTTTTTGGAGGGCTATTGGGGTTAAGTAACTTGCCCAAGGTCACACGGCTAGGTTTTTGTTTGTGTGTGCGTTAAGTGTCTGAGGCTGGATCCGAACTCAGGTCCTTCTGATTCCAGGGCCAGCGCTCTACTCACTGCGCCACCTAGCCGCCCCCCATCATATATTCTTTAAAGAAGCACAAGGGGCACCTAGGTGACACAGTGAATAGAGCACTGACCCTGGAGTTAGGAGGACCTGAGTTCAAATCCTGTCTCAGACACTTGACACACTAACTGTATGACCTTGGGCAAGTCACTTAACCTCAATTGCCTTGCCTTCCCCCATCAAAAAGAAAAAAAAGTAGCACAAGCATTTCAGCTAAGTTATCAGTTATTCCTAAAACAACTGTGTATAAACAATCTGTTTTATTAGAATCAAATAATTCTTCTCAAAATAATTGGTTGTTATACAGGTGTTAGAGTGAAGGTCTAGCTCTTCCCCTTCCCCCATTTCATTCTTCAGAGTAGCCTACTACCTCATTTAGTGTAGGAAGTTGGGCATGACCAAACCTTTAGCATTCCAGGAAAGTTTACTTGGCTTGTCCACACCAAGCAACAAAGTATGAAGAAATGTCAATACTTAAGATTTTCATCTTTAGTTTTTTCTAAGGTTGCTTCTTAACAAAGCTATGTTCCTCAAATCCTTGACAATGTTAAACAAAGATAGGACTCTGATTCATAGCATGGAAAAACAAATGAAGAGCATGCAAGAAGACAGGATTCTGTAAGCCTAAAATCTACTTCCTTGCCTATTGCATACTGAAGAGAAAACAACCTTTTTTCTCTTATCTTTGCTGAGAATTGCTTTGCAGAGCCTGTCTTGGGAGCTCTTATGCTGGTGCTGCAACATTGATACCCCTCAGATTCCGTCCAGCTAGCACTGAACCTCTATGCTACTGATAATAGGGGCCACATAAATGTTTAACCAGAAACTTAATAATGTCAGTCTTTCCAGGGATCCAGTTTATTTGTTAGCCCATAAACATCACTGACCTAGACTTCCCAGGGAACAGTATCTAAGATGATTAATTGATCTAGCCTCTCATTTCAGTTGTTTAATTTGAAGGATAATTTGGAAATGACTTTTAGGAAATTGACCCACATGCCAATTCTTTGAAAATGTGTCCATTGGAGTTTAGCATTGCTAGAGCCTTCAAAATCTGTGCTGAGTAGTAAGGAAGTACAACACTATCTTCCCATTATGGAGATGAGTGAACAGTGGAAGAATACAGTATCCCTTATTTGATTTTGTCTTTACGTGGATTAACTCAGTAACCCAAGCTTAAGTGTCTCATTACAATTCTACACAATGATGTTCTCATTTGTGGTTCTAACCTGGAAAAGTGGTCAGACAAGAAACAGAGAGTTCACAAAGGTAAGAAGGTCATTAATCTTCAGGTACAGTCTTGCAATTGACTTTCTGTAGAATATGTTAATGCCCATTTTTATTTGTATTTCTGTGAGTCTACCTGTGGTATTCAATGCTTAAATTTGTAAGAAAATTTTAAAAAATCATGACTTCAGTAATACAATCAGTATCCTTCAGAGATGTAAAATCATATTATTTGGGCATAAATTTTCCAGTTGAGATTTTCCAGCAAATGAGGTCATCACAGAACTCCATGTAACAGAGAAAACAGCAATAAAGGACACAGTTGTTTTCTACTATTGGGATAAATCTTTTTTTGGGGGGGAGGGCAGTTGGTTGTGACTTGCCCAAGGTCACATGGCTAGTAAGTGAGTGTCTGAGTCTGGATTTGAACTCAGGTCCTCCTGACTCCAGTGCTCTATTCACTGTGCCACCTAGCCGCTCCTGGGATAAATCTTTTAACGAATCAAGAAATGCAAATTCAGCAATAACTGCTGACTCAGATTATCACAATAACAGGTCTTCTCATTCTTAATCCTCTAAATCATCCTTTACATGGTTATTGTTGTTGTTTAGTCATATCTGACTCTCTGTGACCCCATTTTTTCTTGACAGACATACTGGAGTGGTTTGCCATTTCTTTCTCCAGTTCATTTACAAATGAGGAAACTGAGGCAAACAAGAATTGCCAAGGGTCACACACTTAGTGTCTGAGATTAGATTTGAACTCAGGTCTTCCTGTCTCCAGATGTGGCACTCTATCCACTGTGCCACCTAAGCTGTCCATAACTTTTTTTAATCCTTTGTTCTCGGTCTTAAGTTTATTTAGCCTGGGAGAATATCAAAACTGTCTCTTAAACCCTAGGCACCTTCAATCTTATGCCTGCTAAACATAGTTATGAGAAGCTGGGCACATTACTTACATCTGGGCCTGTTCTTGTCAAAGACATTTTACGCACAGAACCTAGGTTAGGAAAAAAAAAAGAACTCCAAAGCTTGGACACCTGATTCCTTTTGTCAAGCTCTTCCTACCAACAGAATTTATTCAGACAAATAACAATAGGAAGAATGAACAGGTGTTTTAAAGACCACTGTCAAAGACAAAGCAATGTGACAATATGTTCATATAGATGGTCTCCAAAGTTGCTAATTTATTGTATTTTTTTCTGCAAGCTAGAATGTACCTTCTTGGGATAATGACTGAATAAGACAGAATCAAAATAGTTACTTTGAAATTCTTAATAGTTGGCTCTGATTTCTAGATAGGATGGGTCTTTGCTTGTTCAAAAACACATAAAATTATGAAGAAAATTACAGCTTTCTTTGCTCTTTTTAGCTATGTGGCATGGTGAATAGTGATGGAGTTGAAGTCAGGAAAACCTGGCTTTGAAATGAGTTGTGTGATCCTGGACAAGATTCCTAACCTCGAGGGGTGTAAGTGTCCTCCGTGAGAGGAATAATAACACCAATCAAATGAGATAATGCATGTACTTTCCAAACCTTAAAGCACCATGGAAATACTATGTCATTACTTCTGACAATTAGGTGATAGAAAAGTCAGTCTTCCTCAGGATATTAAAGAGGAGTTTTATTTTCATTGTCCCCCAAGAAAATAAAAGTTAAATAATGTAAGTCTGAAAGGTGATAGAAACATCTTGAAATACAAAGTTTAAAAAACAGTCTTAGAGATTTCTGAGAAGGATAGAGAGTGAAAAGGGGAAGGAGAAACAAAAGGATGAACTGATGAGATTGCTTCTTTGTGTCTAAACACTTCTCTGTAGCTTTTGGTACTTTTTAAGACCATATGCATTGACATATGAATTTGGTTTGATATATAGTAAGTTAAGGCAGGACTTGGGTAATCAAATCAGGTTACAGACTCTTTTTACCTGCCAGTGAAAAAGTTAGAACATCTAGCTACCACTTCCTGGTTTGCTCCTAACAAGTTATGTGACCTTGGATGAATCACTTCATTTAATTAAATTTTAATTTCCTTAACAGGAAAAAAAGGGGTTGAACTACATTCTTAAAGCACTTCTCCAGCTCTAAAATTAGATGGTGTTATTCAGTCATTTCAGTCCTGTCCAACCTTTTGTAACCACCATTTGGGATTTTCTTGGCAAAGATACTGGAGTGGTTTGTCATTTCCTTCTCCAGCTCATTTTACAGATGAGGAAACTGAGGCAAACAAGGTTAAGTGAATTGCCAAAGACCAGATTTTTTAACTTGGGTCTTCTTGACTCCAAGCGCAGTGCTCTACCCATTGTACCACCTACCTGCCCAAAATTAGATGGCAGATAACTTTATTTAGGAGGCAATCCAACTTAAATGACTTGTCCAGGGTCACACAGCTAGTGCATCTAAGGACACATTAAAACTCAGGTCCTCCTGACTCTAGGGCTGGTGCTCTGTCTACCGAGACACCTAGCTGCCCCCAGATAGCTTTAAAAAGAAGATAGATGTATATCTTGAACAACTTAGAGATTTGTATGATGACATTTCTACATGACCTATGCAATATTTTTCCAACTCTTTATTTCTTTTATTCTGAGATTATTCTATTTATTCTTTCAGGAGAATTTCTGAGAAAGAGTGTTGTTGTTTTCTGAATATTAATCTATACATTCTTTAGTAAAGCTGCCATTGAGTGTCTATGCAATATCCAACATCTAAATAAGAAATGAAAAATTAACTTCTGTTGTGTTCAAAAATCTAGATTGTCATTATTACATAGACATGTTACTACAGAGGTGTTGAAGGACTGTGTTTTTATCTATGTGTATAGAACAGGAGCTAGAATTGTGAAGGAAGTAGGAATCATTCCTTATGTAATCAATTTGTTCCACATGAACCTGAAATTAGGCAAAGCAATAGTTAGTCAAGGGATGGTTGGTTCCCCAGAAACAATTAGATAATAATATCTAACAATTAGATAATAAGACAATGATCTCCTAAAGCTAGGAGGAGATAATACCCCCTAGGGCTCAAGTGCCAGCTGAGATGGGTGTTGACCTTTTTGTATTTGCTTTTGCTTGTGGGGACCCAACAAAATGAGGCCTGGTTGCATGATACTATAAAGGAGTAAGCGATTGTGGTGTAGTCCAATGAGAATCGTGCTTCAAGTAAAAAGATCTGAGTTCAAGTCCCAGCTCTGACACTATATAGGATCTTAGGCAATTTGCTTAACCTCTCTGATTAACCTCAGTTTTGTCAACTGTGAAATAGAAACAATACGACATACACCTCACATTTGTTGTGAGGAGTAAATAGGTGAGGTAACTTAATAATAGTAATAGTATGGCACTTAATAGTAAGGTACTGTTTAGATGTAGATTATTTTTATTTTTTTTGGAAGGGGGAAGGTAGGGCAATTGGAATTAAGTGACTTTACCCAAGGTCACATGGCTAGTGTTAAGTGTCTGAGGCTAGATTTTAACTCAGGTCCTCCTGACTCCAGGGTTGGTGCTCTATTCACTGTGCTACCTAGCTGCCCCTAGATGAAGGTTATTATAAACAAGACCCTTCTAGGAAATATAGACTATGAAGAAAACAAGCACCCAGCCCAACAGAACCACATACTATAATAAGTAACTATAGCATAAGACAAAATGGAATATCAGCTACAAAAGTGGTACAAAGTGATGTGGGAGCTTGGAGGAGCACGTTAAGGATTGGGAAACCAAGAACTTTCTATTTCGTGAAATGAGAAGACTGGACTAGCTAACCTCCAACAAGCCTTCTGACTAGGTCCTTGAGACTACTGTATTTCTGGATGGGGCTTAGGAGTGGGGAAGGGGAATCAGGGAAGCTTCCTAAAAGAGGATACATTTGGAATAGGTCTCAGAGGAAGGGTATTGGATTTTCATTAGCAGAGATGGAGAAGAGAGCAATCATAGGGAATTCCTATGCCTCCTTTCTGTGATTTACAGATTTGTGATGTCATTTCTGACTCATTGACTTGAGCCCAAAATATCCATTCAATTTAGTCAAATGGAAAAAAAATCAATCTAATTAGTGCTTTGCCTGAATGGACTAGGCAATTCAGTTAGATAAAGGGTCAGTCTGGTCACCCAACCTAAGAGAAATCCTTAGCGAATTTTTGGCCTAGATTCTCAAAGGAAGGTTTTGAAATCTCTATTTGTGCATGGATTCACAGGAGAGCTGATTGTGCAAATGTACTGAGCAAGCTGACAACATTGTATTACTAAATTACTTAACAGGCCTTACCACAGCATTCTTTAAAATCCATGCATTTTTAGCTGATAGCTACAAAAAGGATGGGGAAAAGGGTGAAGATCAAATAAAATCCTAGAGAATTCCCAGAAGATCAATTTCCTTCCCCACTACAGGTCTTCTTTTTGTCCTCCTTCATTACACAAAATTTTATTGTGTTGTACAATATGTGAAGTATCTCCTTCCTTCCCTTCTGTACCAGGCTTACTTTAATACTTTGCATATTAATACACCGTAGCACTTAATATTCTCTTTAACATATTTTAGCTGCATCATCTTCCTTGGTCCTTATAACTCTGCGAAGTAATCTGGGTGGGGACTAACATTTTTTAGGTGGAATGACTGAAAATGACAATTAGTATTTATATAAGGTCACGTAACCAAATTTATTAGTGGCAAAGTCATGATAAGAATCCAGGCCTTCTGCCTCATGGTCCAGTGAGCTTTCCATCATACTTATCTCTATATCTAGATGAAAAGTGAAAAAAAAAATTAGTTATCCCAACATGCCCATATCTTCAGTTTGAGGTCATGTGATCCAAACATCCAGATGAATATTCACTTTTGTTTTCCTTATGTCTTTACTACATAGAGACACATCCTTAATACAATAAGGTCTATAGAGTTCATTGTTTCTTGGAAGAATAACAGTGTACCACATGTATGCAGCTGAAGTCTCCTTGTAATCATTGTCTTGGAGTTTTCCTAAGTCCTATATACACCCATGTTACTGAGATTGTAGAACATAAGACCTTGACTCCTGGGTACTGCAATGGGAAAAAGTAAATGAAAAGGGCTATTGGTGCTTTGTGGACAATACAGGGTTGGGTGGGGGAGTATTCACTTTCCGTTGGGTGCTATGAGTCAGTAATTCTCTGATTCCCTTTG
The DNA here is from genome assembly GCA_011680675.1 of Gymnobelideus leadbeateri. Classification (NCBI taxonomy): domain Eukaryota; kingdom Metazoa; phylum Chordata; class Mammalia; order Diprotodontia; family Petauridae; genus Gymnobelideus; species Gymnobelideus leadbeateri. Next base: position 916,670 of record WOXC01011978.1, read on the forward strand.
TTCAAGGGAAAATCTTGAAGTTAGAAGAAAACTGGGTACACGAGTTACTTCCATATTTCAAAAATTATTTTTCCCTCCTAAGATTCTACATATTGTTGCAATGATATTGTTGCAAATTAGGTCAGAGTTTTGGAAGAGTGGTTTTTGAGGAGTGAGGATGCCTGTACCCATATAAGTCATTCCAAGCAATATTGAATTCAGTAAAACAATTAAATTTTTAATCCAAATAACATCAAAAAATGATTTTGATAAAAACGAAAACAAGCCATTTCTGATTAGTTGATTTCATAGCCTGGTCTAATACCTGTGTTAAAAGTCCTCAAAAACTTACTGCCAGGGGACAAATCTGACAGCTATAGTTTAAGGGACTGTGAGGGCAGGGGTTTGGAGCAGGGAAGAAGTGAAAAAGGGGGTGTCTAGGAGGTAATACAAAATCTCAGTAGGATTCTCTATCTGTCCAGTAGATTCAGGTCCCAGGTCCCTAGGGTAGACCACTCCTCTAGAGGCAGAGAAACCTTCTAGGAAGATTCTTGAGTTCCTGGTTAAAAGTTTACACTTCACAGGAAGATAGCAGCTCACATCTTTTTCTCCTCAGAGTCTTTCTGAAAACGTTTTCTGTCTCAATTTAGCTCTTACACGGCCATTTCTCTAGTTTCTTTAGAGTCATTTGGGTGGCTAACCACACTTGCTGCTTCTGTATTTACCTGTTCATCTTACCTTACATTTCCTCACCTAATGACTGTGACCCCGTATCCTGCCAGTTCAGATGACCACACTTTAGCATCCAACTTACCCAAACCTGCATGTGACCAAGCCCCAAATTTACTAGACATTGGAACTCCTGAACTCCAACCCCTCACATCTTGCCCATAATCCTGAATCAAAGTTAATATTCCCCAGTGACTATACCTCTCCAGAGAGGGGCAAGTCCTAGAGAAACACTAGCCTAGAAGTCAAGAGGCCTGGTTTACTGTGTGACTTCACTTAAGTCTAGTTAACTAACTGGTCCTCAGTTTTTTTCTTTCTTTTTTGCATTTTTGGAGGGGAAAGGCAGGGCAATTGGGGTTAAGTGATTTGCCCAAGGTCACACAGCTAGTAAGTGTTAATTGTTTGAGGGCAGATTTAAACTCAGGTCCTCCTGGCTCCAGGGCTGGTGCTCTATTCACTATGCCATCTAGCCACCCCCCTCAGTTTCTTCATCTATAAATAAATGAGGGTAATGATCCTTAGACTCCTTTTCAAATCTAGGAATCTACCCAGTCAGTTATACAAATGGTAGGTTTTGAATAGTTGTTTAGACAACTTAAAAGTTTAATCCATTTACCTATAAGTTTTTCTGAATTTGTCATTTTTGTGAGAGTGTATCTTAAGGGATAAAAAGACAAGAAGTTTAAATCTTTATTACTTAATAGGGCATTTTTTAAAATCCATATTTCCTCCAACCAGGATATCCTGAGTCAGAACAATGTGACTCAGTGTATGTTTCTTGAGAAAAAAGAAATTGCTAAGTCATGTTTGTTTCCCATCATGGACTTTGCAGACATGGATGATCTGTCATTTTTGTCAAAGTGGTATATACTGAATGACACTCCATACATAGAAACCTATCTAGGACCTAAGGTCTATAAAGTTGCTTAAGGAACCAAAGGTTGAATGACTTACCCAGGATCTCACAGCTAATAATAATTATTATTGTAATAATTACACTAACAATAACCTCTATCACTGTTTCACAAACTTTTATAGATTTTTTTCATTTCATCTTCACAACAATTCTGTGAGCTAACTACTTATTGTCCTCCTTTTTACAGATAAGGAAACTGAGGCATCCAGCAGTTGACTTGTCCAGGGTTTCACAGCTAATGAGTATCCGAAGTGAAATCTGAATCCAAATCTTTCTGGATCCCAAACCTGGAACACATTTAATAAACCAGGCTGCCTCTGGTTTATTTGAAAAAGTATAAGTACTAATGTAATTGATATATACCTGACAAATGTCCTTTTAACTGCTGATTGACCAATTAAAAAATGAAATGGAACACCCAATCAAAAGTGTGACTTGACTTTTAAAAAGATGAGAATAGCTTATGGATCATTACAGTGCAGTGAGAAAAATACCATTTTAGGTGACTTCCCTATCTAACCTATCTAATAAATACATGGTTAATCATTTCAAATCTGAAAAACAAGTAAAAGGTAGGTGACATAGGGCAACTCCTTCCTCTTCTTTAGGTACTGGATGGGTTTTTTAAAATTGGTTCTCATTTATGTGTTAATATCAACCAAAGCTTACCCTACTAATACTGTTTTAATTCTTGATCAAAACAATTTGAGTGTAGAGCAAGAAAGCATAGAGCTGTACTTTTACTACTAAGGAACTCCTGTTGGGGAAACTCCCTCTGCTAATGCCATTCAGCAACTTCTCTGTAACTATTCATCTTGGAATTTCCTGGCTGGTAAATGGCATATTAGAGGACCATACATTTGCATCTGGGAGAGTCCTCACAGGTCACCTAGTCTAAACCTCCTAATTTTATATAGAAAATAAATTTTCCATAAAACAGTAGAGAGAGGTGATGAGTTGCCCAAAGCCACATAAGAGCAGAACTCAGATTCAATCCGAGTTCTTCTGATTACAAATCTAGTACTTTTTCTCTCCATGCCTCTTTGAGATGACTTTTGTTTAAATTAATTTTTTAGTTTAGTTTCAGTTAACAAGATTCAATTCCAAATCAATTCCATGATTTTCAGATTTCCTTTTCTCTCCTCCCCCATGACCGCATATAGTCCGGTATAGGATTTGTAAATACATTCACACTAGAGACTGGTCCAATTACAAAGGCCTGTTGTACTAGGTGGGATGGAAAATGATAAAGAAGAGTTAAAACCAAACAATGAAAAGAAAAAGATCGATTAGTTAGCTTCCATCAGGATTCAGGCTCAGTTCTTTCTAGTTATGTCTCTGGATGTCGCATTTCTCTCCTTGAGTTTTTCGGGATTGACTTATATCACTGCATTGCTGAAAAGAGTCCAGTCCATCATAGTTGGTCATCATACATATGATGTGTCTGTGATTGTATACAAATTTCTTCTGGTTCTACTCTTCTCGCTCAGCATCAGTTTGTATAAGCCTCTCCAGGTAAATATGAAATCCGTCTCCTCCTCGTTTCTTATAGCACAATAATATTCCATTACATTCATATACCATAACTTGTTTAGCCATTCCCCAATTGATGGGCACCCCTTTAGTTTCCAATTCTTTGCAACCACAAAAAGGGCTGGTATAAATATTTTTGTACATTTGGGTCTTCCTCCCACTTCTATGATCTCTTTGGGATATAACCCTAGAAGTGGTATTGCTGGGTCATAGGGAATGAAATTATTTATAGTCCTTTGGGCGTAATTCCAGATTGCTCTCCAGAATGGTTGGATAAGTTCACAACTCCACCAGCAATGCATTAGTGTTCCAATTTGCCCACATCCTCTCCAGCATTTGTCATTTTCTTGTTTTGTCATCTTAGCCAATCTGACTAGAGAGATGTGGTATTGAAATGACTTTCTTTCTTCATTTTTGATAGCACAAAAATATTCCATTACATATACCACCATTAGTTCAACCATTCCTCCCCTTTATTTCCAATTTATTTGCTACTACACAAAAGAATTGCTATAAATATTTTTGTACATACAGAATCTTCTCCTTTCTTTGTTCTCTTTTGGGCACAGATCTAGCATTGATATAGCTGGGTCAAAGGGCATATAATGTATATAATTCCAAATTGCCCATTGCTTCCCATTTACAGGCCTACCAACAGTACATCAGTGTGCCTGTTTTTCCACAGCCCCTTCAACGTTTGTCATTTTCTTTTTTTGTTATCTTTTCCAACGTCATGTTTGTGGAAGTCAGAATTGCTTTGATTTGCATTGTTCTAATTCTTAACCAGTAAATAGTGAATAATACTTAGACTGTGTTGAACAGGACCAGGATTATCCACCATACTGCCTATAAGTCAAACAAATAAAGATCCAAAATGGAACTCTAGATATCAACTGTGATATGGTGAATAAGGATTCATTGCACCACATTGTTTATTTTGTTGCAAATATTCACATGACCATCAGCCTGCCAGTCTGGGAAGCCACCCATAGATCTTTATGTGGATGTTAACATTTAGTTATTATGGTCTAGCAAAATATATTCTGCCTGGATCCTTTGATGAAAAAACTCCTGTAAAGTATTCTTTTGGAAACATTCCAGTCACTTATGGAAATGAAAAAGAAAAAAATACAAATAGATAATTATTCATGTCCCTTTGAGCATAACTATAGGCAGAGTGTTTCTGGGTAGGGAAGGGACTATTATGGTCAAGATATTTTGAAATGGATGTGAAGAACTAGAGTTAGTCATATACATTATTTGATGTGGAAAGTGACAGCATTGAATTAAAGGAAAGAGACACTTAGAATAAAATTGTCAATAGAGAGCCTTGGATTAGGATAAAGGAGATAGTTTTGGTTTTGATTCTGCCACCAACTTCTTAAGTGGCCCTTGGTCAAGGTATTTAATATATTTAGACCTCTCATTTCTTCATCTGTGAAAGAATTCATCTCTAATATACATTTCAAGGGTGAAATTCTTTGAGTTTCTGTGATATTGACAACCTATTCCTGCTTTTCTTCATACTACTTCCTTCAAGCAGTGGAGATAGTGAACAGTTACTACTGGTTGCATAAATCTGGGCAAATAATTTAACTTCTGGGGCAGCTAGATGGCGCAGTGAATAGAGCACTGGCCCTGGAGTCAGGAGGACCTGAGTTCAAATTCGACCTCAGACACTTAACACACATGCACACACACACAAACTAGCCATGTGACCTTGAGCAAGTCACTTAACCCCAACTGCCCTCCAAAAAAAAAGGCAAAAAATAATAATTTAACTTCTCAGTTAAGTTTCCCTATCTGTAAAATGGGGATAATTATAGTACCTACCTCATAAAGTTTCCCTTGCAAACCTTAAAGCATAATATAAATGTTAGTTATTATTGTTGTGATTATTATTGCACATTGCTAAGTACTAGATAAACAAACTATTCAATGTTCCTGAAACATGATCTCCTGTTTTCCGTATTCATATCCACATAATGTCTGTTTTCCCCAGTTGAAATCTAATAGTCACTAGTAATTGCTAGTGGCTAAAAAATACATATAAGGACATTAGTCGTTTAGAGTCCCGAAGAAGGGCAACCAGGATAATGGAGAGTAACAACTCCATGTCATATCTAGATTGATTGATGAAATTGGCAATGTTTAGCCTAAAGAAGAGAAGATCATGGAGACATGATACCTTTCTTCAAATATTTGAAAGGCTTTCCCATAGAAGAGGGATTCAACATATGCTACTTGGCCCCAGGAAGAAGAAGGAGGAGCAATGAATGAATGGAAAGTACCAAGAGTTAAATTTAGACTTGATGCCTAACAATTAGAGTTATACAAAAGTGAAATTGGGGTCCCTCAGAAATTAGTAGATTTCCTTTTACTAGAAATTTTCAAGTAAAGATTGAATGACCACTTGCCAATCTAATGTAGAGGGAATTCGTGTTGGTATATGGGTTGGACTAGATGGTCTATGGGGTTGCTTCTATGTCTGCTTTTCTGTGATTCTCAAATCAGCAGGAGTCACAGTGAGGGATTGAAGGACTTTAGTGGAAGGTAAACAGACATGAATTATTTATAAATATAAAATTGTCATTCGTATATGCATATATGTATGTGTGTATAACATATTTATATGTTATATATAATATATATTGTATGTATATATGTATGCATGTACATAAACACAGTTGTTGAAAGGCATGCCTTTTAGTGAATGGAAACCCCAAGGAAAAAAAATATTACATAGCCACCGTCTGTCCCCAAATTCCCCTTTTTTAAAGGGAGAAAATTCTAAGTCAGATGAAAACTGTGAAAACTAGATACATCATACTTCCCTTTTTAAGAAACTGGAAATTACAGAAAATCACAACTCTTACACAAAAACCAAAATGATGCCTTGTGTTTTTGTTCTTATTGTTGGAGAAAAACATTTGAGATTTCTGGTTTTTAGATATTGGAAGGGGAAGGGGAAAGGAAAATGAATTTATATAGAGCCTACTATGTGTCAGGCATTGCACTAAGCATTTTATAAATATTATTTCATTTGATCCTCACAACCCTGTGAGGTAGGTGCTATTATTATCCCCATTTAAAGGATGAGGAAATTGAGGCAAGCAAAGACTGTGATTTAACCAGGGTCATATAATTCATAAGTGTCTAAGGTCGAATTTAACTTAAGTCTTTCTAATTCTGGGGTAAGTGTTCTATCCATTGTAGCACCTAGATGCCTCTAAATTACATATTTTCTTTCAACTAATTCATGTTTTGAAGTCACATTCTCCAAATCCATTTCATCCTTTCTTTTCTTTTCCCTTGCAACTTTTTATAATACTTATAGATAGAACATTAATTCTTAAAGATAAAATCTTAGGGATTGGAGGTAATTTCTATAGTGAAAATCACCCATGTGTGGTAGTAATCATTCTTCTTTATGATGTAACTAAACCTAGTTTTCAAAGCCCTCTGGGCTTGAATTAAGTTTTAATTTTATAGTTATGTTGTCCCCAGATAATTGGCATCAGGCTTTCATGGTGGAGGCAAATTAACTTTTCTGCAGAGATGCATTATTTTACTTAATTATCAAAGGAAGTACATTATACAGTGTGTTTCTTTGGGGGCTTGCCCTTTTTATGTTCTCTATAATAGGCTGATCATATGGAAATTTGCCAGTAAATTACAGAGGTTTCCAACTTAGAGTTTGTCCAGGAGCTATCCCAGACAATAGTAAATGGACCCTGGGGCTACAAAAGGCCTGGATTTTGGTTTGGCTTCTCTCCCCTGACCCAAACTTCCCTTATTTTTACCCTAAGGAAAATTTCCCATAATGACTAGGCTATGTCTTCATAATTCTAAAGGAACCTATCAATTGTTTGTTTTTTTTTTAAAGAAAAGAAATAAATTTTGTCTTATTGGGACAATAGAAACCAAGTGAATAACTCAATAGTTTCAGCATACAATGGTTTGCTTTGGAATTCATAGATCCAGCTCCAGATCTCTAACATTAAGAGAATTATTTTTCTCAATGGGAAAAATAAATGCCTATAGTTCATATGAACATAGATTTTTCTAAGCTGGAAGAAACTTTAAATATTGACTAGTATAGAATCCTGATCAATCAATAGTCTACCAATCCACAAACATTTATTAAATACCTTTATATTTATTAAACACCATTTGTGAGCATGTGCTGCTACATGATCCAGTAGATAGAGTGCCAGGCCTGGAGTCAGGAAGACTCACCTTCCTGAGTTCAAATCTAACCTCAGATACTGCTTAGCTGTGTGATCTTAGGCAAGTCACTTAACCCCATTTGCCTTAGTTTCCTTATCTGTAAAATGAGCTGGAGAAGGAATTAGCCAACCAGTACAGTATCTTTGCCAACAAAACCCCTAATGGGGTCACAAAGAGAGTCATTGTAATGGGAATCTGAAGATCTTCCTTGCCCCTTGGCACTTTGATAGGCTTAAGCGAATCTAAGAACCTTCCCTGATTTGAAAATATACTCTGGGGAAGAGCTAAGATGGCGGAGTAGAAGCAGTGTGTCCAAGCCACTCTCCCCCCAGATCACCTCCAAACTATGTAAAAGGGGACTCTGATCAACTTCTGGAGCCCTAGCACCCACAGAACGACACAGAGAAGCTAACCTCCCACTGAGGACAGCCCAGCAGCCCTGCAGGAAGGACCACCACAGTGGTCTGGGAGACAGCAGCGTGCAGTGCGCAGAGCACTGGGAGCCAAGCACAGGTCCGGTCAGCCTGAGTAGCAGTTTTAGCCCCAGGGCGGCAGGGCCAGCAACCGGCTGGAGAGACCCCAGAACACCAGCAGCTGTGGTGATTCCAGAATTATCAACATAGACATGCCTAGGACAAAGTGAGAGGTTAGTGCGCTCTGGACTTTGGGACCAGTATTTGGGGAACACGTCGGCTTCCTCCCCTGGGGGATAGAAGCCACTGAGGAGACAAGCCATTTTGTAATTTTCAGAGGCAGCTCCAGCTCCTGGCCTGCAAACTGTAGGGAGATCCAGCGATCAGTCTTGGGGGGTAACCACTCTTGCTTTAACCTCCCTGGATCTGGATTGTGATCTGGGGTGGAGGTTGTGGTTGGGTTTCCAGCTTGCCAGAAATGGAAGTTGCTCCCACACACGTTCGGGATGAAAATTCCCCTATCTGGCGGCAAAGACATAGTGTGGCAACAAGCCCAAAAGTCAAGTAATTAAGTGGCAACATGCCAAGGCAAAGGAAACAAATTAAACAGAAAAATGCAACCTTAGACTCCTACTTTGGGGGCAGAGAGGATCAAAGCATAGAACAGGAGAGGGTCTGTGAGGTCAGAAGTCCTGCTCCAAAAGCCCCAGGGGAAAACATGAGCGGGTTACAGGCCATAGAGGACCTTAAGAAGGACTTTAAAAATCAAATAAGAGAAGTGGAGGAAAAATTGGAAAGAGAAATGAGAAGGATGCAGGAAAAGTATGAAATGAGGGTGAACAGCCTGACTGAGGAAAACAACACCTTAAAAAATAGACTAACTCAAATGGTAAAGGAGGCCCAAAAGGGCAATGAGGAGAAGAATGCCTTAAAAAGTCGAATTTGCCAGATGGAAAAAGAAGCTCAAAAGTTCACTGAGGAGATTCATTCCTTCAGAGTTAGACTGGAGCAAATGGAAGCTAGTGACTTCATGAGAAATCAAGATGCTGTTAAGCAGATCCAAACAAATGAAAGATTAGAAGGCAATGTGAAATATCTCATGGGAAAAACCACTGACCTGGAAAATAGATCCAGAAGAGACAATATAAAAATTATTGGACTACCTGAAAGCCATGATCAAAGAAAGAACCTAGAAATCACTCTTCAAGAAATTCTCAAGGAAAATTGCCCTGATGTTTTAGATCCAGAGGTCAAAATAGAGGTTGAAAGAATCCACAGATCACCTCCTGAAAAAGATCCCCAAAAGAAAACTCCCAGGAATATTATAGCCAGGTTCCAGAATCCCCAGATCAAGGAGAAAATACTACAAGCAGCCAGGAAGAAACAATTTCAATATTGTGGAAACACAATCAGAATAGCCCAGGACCTGGCAGCTTCTACACTGAGGGATTGAAGGGCATGGAATATGATATTCCAGAGGGCAAAAGAGCTGGGACTGAACCCAAGGGTCACCTACCCAGCAAAACTGAGTATTTTGTTTCAGGGGAAAATATGGCCATTCAGTGGAAATATGGTCATTCAGGGGAAAATATGGTCATTCAGTGGACTTTCAAGCATTCTTGAGGAAAAAAACCAGAGTTGAATAGAAAATTTGACATTCAGATGCAAGAAGCAAGAGATGCCAGAGAAGGTAATCAGGGAAAAGAAATCAAAAGGAACTTATCAAAGTTGACCTATTTACATTCCTATATGGAAAAACAATAATTGTGACTGATGAAATCTTTCTCAGTATGAAAATAATGGAAGAAGGGTGTATGGTCATATGAATACATATGTGAATGTGTGTATATATGTTTACAGTTATATATGGATAGAGGGCGTAGGTTGAATTTGTTGGGAAGGGAGGATACTCAAGGGGTGAAATTATGAGGTGAGAGAGGAAAGTGGCAAGAGGAAATGGGGAGAGACAGGGTAGGGTAAACTATCTCATGTAGAAAAAGCAAGGGGAAGTGGTTGCAAGGGAGGGGGAGAATAGGAAGGCAAAAAGGCAAAACCACATTCTCATTGAATTTGGTTCAGGGAGAGAATGACATACATACTAAATGGGATATCTCAACCTACAGCAGAATAGGGGGAAGGGGGATGAGAGGAGGGATGATGGATGGGAGGGCATCCTTGGGGGGAGGGGAGGTTGGAAGTACCCACTATAGAAGAGGGACAGGATAAAGTAGGGAATGGACCAGGTGGGGGGTGGGATGAGTGGGAGGGAATTATAAGCAGCCTTGTACAATATATCTACTATGATAATGTTTTGCATAGCTAGACATGTACAACATATACTGAATTACTTATCTTCCCAGAGGGAATGGGTGACAAGGGAGGAAGGGACTGGATCTGAAATTCGAGGTCTTAAAATTAAATGTTTCAAATATATATAAATACTATTATTAATACTCTTTTGATTGTAATTGGGAGATAAGATGTGCAGGCATTGGAACACAGAGATTCACCTTCCTCTAATGGAAAAGTCGAAGGGGGTATGGGAGAAGATATGGGAGAGAGCAGATTGGAGGAAGCGATATCTTGTGGGACTGCTATTCTGGGAGGGTGGGTAGGGGAAAAACAGGGGGGAAAATAATTGTATCTCAAAATCTGGCGGAAATGAATGATGTAAAACAGAAGTTAATAAAGCATTTGTTTAAAAAAAGAAATATATACTCTTTCCTGAATGTGGTCACATGGAGCCTGTGGAGGGAGGCTTGTTTTTCAGGAATGCCCACACCTTGTTACTTTGTGATTGGGCAGTGGGTCAAGAGGGTTGTGACATTCTTTGGCCCAGGAGAAGGCAATATATACCCTGATGTGAGCTTTTGCTTTGGGGTTCACTTTGGGAAGAGTTGTATGATTTGGCCAGATAAGACTCTGGGCAGCCATTGAGCCCCACGGCTTTGAAAACCCAGATGTTTGGTGCCTCCCTCTCTGGCAACTAACTAGGTATGGATTTAATGGGCAGCTGGAAGCCCTGTCTCCTGATCTAGTTTCTCTGTCCGTATTTTTTGTCTGCTTGTAACTTCTGCTTGTATTCTCTGAAGTTCAGGGTGCTGACTTTTTCCCCTGAACTAGGTAAATGATATATGTTTGATTGATTAAAGTAAGATTGTTAACCCATTTTTAGTTGCTTTCCTTTAGAAAAGCAGGTCTAAGAACCTGTGCTAGCGGCCATTCTGGGTGTGCTAGGGCGCTTGCTGCTACAGTCACGTACAACTGAAATGACTGAACAACAACACATACTTGTCCCTGGACATACTAGGCAAAAATGAAATCATCCCTGCTCTCAAGGAGTTAATGTTCTATCAACAAACTATACAGATAGAAGTAAATATAAATTATATATAAAATAATTACAAGGTTCCTTGGAAAGACGAGGATCGGTAGTAGCTGGAGGACAAAGAGACACTTTAGGACCAGGCTTTAGGCTGGGTTTTAAAGGCAGTTAGGTAGGTTTCCTAAGTAGAACTTAAGAGCTTATGTACAATAAACTCCCTCTACCAATAGAGGTGAGAAAGGAGTGTTTTCCAGACATGGGGGACTGCCTGTATAAAAAATGGAAATGAGAGGTGGAATGTCTTATATGAGGAATAACAAGGAGGTCAAACTGAGGAAACTAAGATATGCTTAATCCAATTGTCATAGGCTCTTTCTTAAACGTATATATATATATATATATACACACACATATATACATCTGTTTAGTCCTTAGAAACAAATGTGCTTATGATGATGGTGCTTAGCATCCCCTGTGGTGAATATGAT
>WOXC01011979.1:0-211867 GCA_011680675.1 Gymnobelideus leadbeateri
ATGAAGGAAGAGTCTGTGGGCTGAGCTGATTGGCCGAGGTGCCGTTGTGCGTGGTGACGTTAAAGGAAGGCGAGGTAGGTCATCATTCTCCCCGCCCTCTCGCCCAGTAGGGGGAGCTGCGATAGGACTGTCTCCTAGAAAAGGGCGGGACTTCCGGGCGCATTCCCTACTTCGGCTCGGCTAAGAGAAGGGTAGGGTTTCCATTTCGGTCTCTCCCTGTGGCCTTTAGTGCTTTATTCCTCGGGGCGGGCGGAAGCTAGTTTTCGTTTCCTGGATTCTCCCTCCCCCGCCCCTCCACCATCCCACCTCGCAGCACCCCGACCTAAAAAATGTGTCACGCCTCCCCAGCGTTTTACCTCAGTTTCTCCTTCTTGGTCTGTGGAGCTCAGGCTTGCTATTAGACTGGCAGCTGCATTTTAAAGCTACAAATGGGGTCGCGGGGGCTAGAGGCCGAGGCTCCTAGAGAGACCAGAGCTAAGCCAGGGGTGCTTGACCTGGGATCCCTGAATTTTTTTTTTGTTAACATTTTAATAACTTTAGATATAGTTGGTTTCCTTGTAATCCTACGTATTTTTGGGGGGTACTTAAAAACCTGACAGTGGGAAGGGGCCCATAAAGGGGGCTTTCTTTCCTAGACTTCCCGAAGGGGTGGGGACCAGGTTTAGAAAGAGATGAGGACGCAGAGGACAAAGCTCTGAGCCCGGATCCGATCCTCTGACCCTGCGTCTTCTCTTTTTGCAGCTTCCACCCGTTCTCTGAAGGGCCTGGCCGTGGCCCTCTTTTATTACCTCTCTATACGTTTTTTCCTTGGCGGTTGTAATCGCTTTCACAGAATCTCCAAAGATCGTTATAAAAATAACGATAGCTAGCATTGCTTTGCATTTTAAGGTTTGCAGAGTGCGCTGTAAATACCTGTTTGATCCCTGGGTGTTAGGTGCTGTTATCATCCCCTGGTTTCATAACCTGTAGAATTTGCCTTCAAGTCCAGTGCTCTTACCAAGTTTGCCCAACCTCCTTATTTTACAGATAAGGAAACTGAGATACGGATTGATTAAGTGTTTGGTCCAAGGTTAAAGAGGTATGGAAGACAGAATTTGAACCCAGGTTTTTCTGACTCCCAGGTCCAGTGCCTATGCCATTCTGAGCTTTGGATTCTCCCTGTTTCCCAAGTGCCTTTCCTTACCTCTACAATTCTCACTTTTAGCTCCCCTTTATGTGTCTTTCCCCTTTAGAATGGAAGCTCCTTGAAGGCAGGGACTAGCTTTTTTTTGCTTGTATTGGTACCCCAATGCTTAGCACAGTGTCTGGAACAGAATAAGCATCTAATAAATGCTTTCTTTAATCAAATTTCAGCTGGAGCCCTCACTACAAGAAGGTAAACCTACTCTTCTGTTCTAAATGATTTCCTGTCCCACCGACCACAGCAGCTATCCCAGAATTTATCTTCTCTCCTTAAGGCTCCTTCCACACACCCATTCATGCTTCACTGAGAAATTAAGGCCATTCACTTAGGGTTCCCTCTTCCATTTTAATATCATAGCCTTCCTCCCCCCCCCCACTAACTCTTACTCCAGTCTCTGATAATGAGGTAGCCCTTCTGTTTGTCAAGGCCAGCCCCTTTTCATGTACTCTTCTAAAAATATCTATTATTTATTTTTAACATTCTTTTTTAAATTATGAATTCCAGATTCCTTCCCTCCCTACTGGCTGAGAAGGCAAGCAATACAATATCAATTGTAGATGTGAATTTATGCAAATATATTTCCATTTTAGCTATATTGCTAAAAAAGCAAGAAAAATAAAGAGAAAATTATACTTTGCATTCATTTCATCAGTTCTCTCTTTGGAGGTGGATGTTATTTTTCATGAGTCTTGGAAGTGTCCCGAATCATTTTATCAATCACAGTAACAAAGTCACAGGTGATCATCATTACAATAATGCTGTTATTATGTACAATAATCTCCCTGGTTCTGCTCATTTCAATTTTCCTCAGTTCATATAGGACTCCCTATCTTTTTCTGAAACCATCTGTCATTTCTTATAACACAATAGTACTCCATTACAATCATATGCCACAACTTGTTCAGCCATTCCCCAATTGATGGGCATACCCTCAATTTCTAGTTCTTTGTCACCACAAAAAAAGAGCTGCTATAAATACTTTTGTACATGTAGGTCCCTTTCCTTTGATATCTTTGGGCCATAAACATAGCAATGATATTGCTGGGTCAAAATATTTTACCTTGGAAGCACTGAAAACTTGCAAATTCCCAGAACTAGCTCTGCAAACAGCAGCAGAAAAAGTCTGAAGAGCTTGGGACAAGGTTTCCCCATCCTCAGGTGAGCTCAACTTTAGCATAAAATTCAAAGATCTGAAATTTCTTCCCTTCCTCTTACTCATTTATCAAGTGACCTTTTATACATAAGAAATATATCCATTTGGAGCTATGGTATATACCTACATTTGGTATATAGTGTGAGATGTTAGTCAAAATCTAATTTATGCCAGATTGCCTTTCAGTTTTCCCATGAATTTTTGTTAAGTCTTTAGTAGCTGCAATTTTGGGGTTTATCAAGCACTCAGGCACTAGGTTCATCTGCTTATGTATATATTTTTTTTAACTTGTCTGCTTCATTGATTGACTTGCTTTACCAATACTGAATTGTTTTATAGTTTTAGCAGCAATCACTGCTTTGTAGTAGTTTAAATTCTAGTACTCTTTCCTTCCCAATTTTTACATTATTTCCCTTGAGATTCTAGATCTTCTGTTTCTCTAGATAAATTTCATTATTTCTCTATCTTTTTCTATAAAGAGATCTTTTGAAAGTTTGATAATAAATGCTTATTGACTGACTAAAGTGCAGACATGATTGGAACCTAGATCTAACTCTAAAGCCAGTGCATATTCAATCCATTCTATCAGGCTGCCTGTGGATAGATTTGCAAGACGGCTGTATAGAGATGATAAAACCATAGGATTAGATAAGACTATCAAGGGAGAACATACAGATAGAGAAAAGAAGGACAGAACCTTGGGAAAATATGTTTGAAATACTAGTTTTTATTTCTGACTATTTTTCTCTCCCCCTTTTCACATGAAATCAGTTACCAAATCCTATTAATTCTACCCATGCAACATCCTCTTCTGTTTCCACTGCCACCACCATTATTAGAACTATCCCAGTAACCTTGTGCCGGTCTTCCTGACTCCACTCTCTTCCCTCCTCCAAGTCATCCTTTATCTTACTGCCACACTAATCTTCCTCATGTATATATCTAGTCTTATACTTCTGTTCAAATATCTCCAATAGCTTCATTGCCTCCCTCCCAATAACTGATTGTAGTTTGCTTCATCAGTAAATCGGGCTAAGGGCAGGGAAATCACTGAAACTTGCATATGCTACAGGTTTAGACTTGATGCTACACGTGCAACATTCCACACTAGTTCCTTTGCTCTTGTCTTAAGTCCACAGAAAAATAGTACACAGTATTATTTGAAAGAGGGAGCACATTATCTGCCTTGTCTACCTGAAGGTGCTAGAATTGAGCGCCCAGTTGTCGTCAGGCACTACTTTTCTAGCCTTCCTAAAACAACTGCAGTATGCCATTGACCACAGAGGTAGTTCAGCTTGCAAATAAATACTCAGAGCACTCCCCCTCTCATATTCCCTGCCTTGCCTGGCTTCTCAGGGCAATGCTGACCAGATTCTCAATTTAAGGGAAAAAAATTTAAATATGACTCAAAAATGAAAATATGTAGTGTGTTCCAAAAGTTCTAGTCTAAGCTTTAGTAGTTTAAAACTTTTTGGGATACTCTGTATAAATTCATGATTCAGCCCCTCACTCTTAGCGCCTTGCTATGGATTTCCTCTCAGTTTTAACTCCCTATAGTCACAGAACAGGACAGCTAGGTGGCGCAGTAGATAAAGCACTAGCCCTGGAGGTAGGAGGGTCTGAGTTCAAATGTAAGTTTAGTCACTGGCTGTGTGGCACTGGGCAAATCACTCAACCCTCTTTGCCTAGGTTTTCTCATCTATACAATGAACTGGAGAAGAAAGTGGTAAACTACTCCACTATCTTTACAAAGAAAACCTCAAGTGGACTCAAGAAGAGTCACACACCACTGAAAAATGATTGAACAACAAATATTCATAGAACACATACAATTAATTTATTGGCTATATTTAAAAAATGGAAAAGAAATAGACCAAGCATATCTGCTTCTCTGAAGCATCTGTCCAATAATTTCCAGAAACTCCTTACCATAGCCTCAGATGTGGGGTGAGATAAAGGGTGGGTGTATAAAAATCAATCAAGGGAAAGAAGGGGGAGGAGATCAAAAACTGTCCTCCACCGCATCAGTATCTGATAGAGCTTTCAAAAGCTTGCAGTTTCTGGCCACCAGTCTAGTCTTACTCCTATAAGGGCAATAGATTCAGAGAGAGCGCCGAATCTAGAATCAAGAGAATATGGGTTTGAATTCTATCTTTGTGGCTTTTTACCTTTGTGACTGGGCAAGTAACTTAAATCTCTTCGGGTCTCAACTTTTTATCTATAAAATTAGTGAGTTTGATATGGCTTCTAAATCTGCTGATCATCCCTTTTCAGCTTTTTAATCACACTCTTCATTTGCCCCAAATACTCAAGCAAAACTGGTTCTGTGATGTTTCTGGAATACTTTCCCAAGGTTTTCTCACCTCTGAGCTTTCGCTCATGTATGGAATGTCTATTCCTGACTTTTAAATATATGCCTAGATAAATCCTGTTTTCATCAAGACTTAACTCAAATGTTATCTCCTCTGTGAAACCCACCCCAATTCCCTACCTAGAATTGATCTGGACCTTAGTTTCTGATTTGTAAAATGAGTAGGCTGGACAATTTAACTTCTGATATGCCTTTTAGCTCTGAATCTATGATGTGATGATTTGTCGTGCCTCTGAATTCTCATAGCATTTTATTTATACTTGTCAGTTCACTGAGGTAGTGTGGTGCAGTGGAATGAACACCAGTTGACTGAAAAGATCATAGGAGCATAACAGTAACACCAGTCTTCTATGGACTATAGCCTCAAATTTTCATCCACCTCTGGAGGGTTTGATGGAAGTTACATCCTGTCTTAGTAAGCAATTGCAGGAACAACAGGGCCTGGTTGCTCAGCTTATGGCATAAGAATATCCCCTCTAGGTGACCATAGCATGTGTACTAGCTTCCCAGCCAAAGAAACATTGCTACTGCTTTTATTATTTCCCCACCCACTAATGCAAGGGCAAACAGAGCAGACAGGTCTTTTTAGTCTTGTGTGAGGTAGTCTTTTAAGACCTTGCTATGGACCCCTTCAGCATTCCTTTATGATCCAGTAATGCTGGTCTTGCTATTCCTTGAACATAATTCTTTATAAATCTCCTAACTTGGTGCTTTTTCAGGGGCTGTCTCCCACAGCTATAGTGCTCTCTTTACTTTCACCCTCCTGGCTTCCTTAGTTTTTAAGACAGCTCAAATTTCATGGTCATGTCTGCTGCTAGTGCCTTACTCCTGAAATTTCTTATAATAAGGTACTTAAAGAGGACTTTTAGTTCATTACCTGAAAAAGAATTCTACATTATCTTTCCCTGTGCCTTACCTCTATATATGCTTATTCTTTTTGTTCTCACATCACCCTCTAGTTGCTTTCTCAGGTCCTCACCCTGGCTCTTGTCTCTTTCCTTCCTTCAAGATCATAGAGGTAACCAGGTGAACCTTTACACTGTTGTCTACCCTTAAATCTCTTACTCCTTTTTCCTCTCTTGCTCATTTCCAAATCCCATCCTTGGATTACTCTGTCTTCTCCCCTACATGCATCCTGCTGAAAGCAAATGGAAGAAGTCACAAACTGTGCTAACTGGGTTCACTAGAGTTTACCCATAGTTAACTAAAGTTCTTCTCATCTGGACCATCACTGATACTCACCAATCCTTTTACTAATCCATGACTGATTCTACCCTATTCCTTTCTGCATCTAGTCTAAATCTCCTCTTCTTTCCTTAAGCCATCTAAATCATTCCCTCTACCTAAGCCAAGGGCCTTGCCAAATATTTAACTGAGAAAATTAGAGCCTTCCATTGTGAGTTCCCGCTTCTCTCCAGCTCTCTGTTCCAAGTCACCTCAGCATCTCCCTCTTTCTTTTGTTGTGGTCTCTGAGGAAGTTGTCTATTCACCAACCACTCTGCTTATGCCCTTATTCCTTCCTGCCTTTTCTGGGAACATTCCTTCTCCCAAAATTTTCAGCCTCTCCTTATTCACTGGTATCTTGCCTGCTGCCTAAAATTATCTCCAGATTTTCATCCTTGACCCAACAACAAAAAATGTCATTTAACTGTACCATCCCAACAAACTACATTTCTCTTTCCCTTCACAGTCAGACTTCTAGCCAAAGCTATCAGTGTCACTTACCGTTTATTCACACCCTTTACAAAATGACTTCTGCCTTGTCCTCTCCAATGTTAGCTATGTTCTATTAATTGCCAAATCCGATGCCTTTGTCTCTGTCCTTATCCGGCTTGTCTTTTTTATACCATCTGGTACTATTGAACATCCTCTCCTCCTTAGGTTTTCTTGACACTACTCTTTCTTCTTTCTCTTCCTACCCGATTTATCTATTTTGTTGGATCCCTCTTCTTATTCAAACTAAGCTTCCATACTTGGGAATACCTGAGAGTTGTGGCCTGGGTCCTCTTCTTTCTCTATTCAAACATACAAGCTTGTAGTAATTCTTGACTCTTCACTCTTCCTTACCCCACATATTATATTCCATCAGTTCCTAAGTCTTATTGATTCCACCTCTATATCATACCTTGTATCTGTCCCTGTTTCTTCACTTATACAGGTACCATCTTAGTTCCAGTCTTTATCATCTTTCACCTGGACTATTACAATCCTCCTAATTGGTCTCCCTGTCTCAGATATCTTCCTTCTTCTATCCATTTTCCACACAGTTGCCAAAGTGGCATTTTTAGAGGAAAAGTCTGAGCATGTCACTCCCCTCCTCAAAAGTTTCAGTGGCTCCCTATTTACCTAATAGCAAATATAAATTCTTCTGCATGAAATTTAAAACCCTTCACAACCTGTCATTTTCTTACCTTCCCAATGTTCTTATACTTTACACCCCTCTGCTTATTATTACAGTCCAGAGACAGTGGCTTCCTGATGTTCCTCAAACAAGACACCCCATCTCCAGAATCTGGGCCTAGTCTCTCACCTGCTCCTCTATTTGACCAGGCTCATAGAACAGACACAGCCAGCTTGTACTAAAATATAGTGTTCCTACCATACACCATGAAAATGAAACTCAAAGATAATATAAAGAGGTAGACTATGTTGATTTGCTGTCTTGATTTTTCTTTTTTTTTTTAGTCTAGGAGGTTGCAGGCTTGAGCTTATTTTATTTTCATGGCTAATCAAAACTTACTGGCCAGTTGGAACTGGGCTCATTTAAGGATAGCTAAGCCTACATCTCGGGATGTAACTACTGGTAATCTAAGTGTGAGAACTGGCCTCCAGGAATAAGATTTTGTCATTTACAGAGAATTAAGTAAACAAATACATATAGCTATAGTTATATGTATATAATTTAATACAGAAAATGCATGTTAAGAAATTAGTCAATATACATATAAGAAAAAACCTAAAATATTTATAAGCAGTTTTATTTTGCAATCATTTTGTTTTTATGACTCTTAAGATGTAACTTGATCATTTAAAGAAAATGAATAAACATCTGTTCTCCTGTCAACAAATGAATAAGCATCCACTGTACAAACCTACTTGTACCTAATAACTAAAAAACAAAGTTAACTTCTTTACACTGTGAACTATTTCATTAAGTCAAATAAACCTAACACTTACCTACTTCACATATGCCCACAATTTTTCATTTTCTCTATGTCAAGTTAAAGCGCATGGTGCCCAAATAAAAAGCATACAAAAAAAGCTAGTATGCTTACACTAGCTATAGTAAATAAACTATAATGCAAAAAGAGAAAAAATCCAACAGGATTCATTTTAAATGGGTGATAAATAAAAAGAACTGTACAGTTTGTTAGAATACTTCAAAAAGGGAAGTCTGTTTCTTGATTAAACCTATAACCACTTCATCTTTTCTGTCCATTTACAGGGCTTTAAATTGATCAGTGAAGTTTATCTTCTGATTACATTAATCTATCCAGATATTATGGTGCAAAGCTGGCATAAACTGAACGCAAAAAATGAAGCTCATTCAAATGGAGTCCTTTATGGACAATCAGTGACTTATTTAACACACAGAAGTTTTTCTTTCTTCTAAAACAAATGTAATGGGCCAAAATATTTGAGGAAAAACACACAAAGGTACAGCTTTTAGAGGATTAAGTCAGCATTTACCAGAAAGAGTGTTTTTTTGTTTTGTTCTGAGGTGGAACATCATTTATATAATGCAGTCCATAACATGAATCTGCAGTGTATCTATGTCTGGCAGAATTTCTCCACACTTGGGGCACGAATGGATTGGAATATTCCTTTGCTGCTGCTGTTGTTGTTGCCGCCAGCTTCTATCATCAGTTCCTGGGAACAAAGCATAAAAAGCTTATCCATCCTACAGGTTATTTGTTCTAAGTAGAGTGTTTCTTTAACATACTCATTTTGATAAGCTTAAGCTTAGAATTTAGTAGTCACTAGCAAATGTAACCAAACTTCTAGTAATAGTTTTTAGTGGGTTTGACAATAATGTGGTTTTATAAAAGGCTTTACCAATTCACTGATTTATAGCTGAAGTTATACTATACACACAAATTAAAATAAAAATCACAGACTCTAAAAGTTGATGGGGACACTAGAGACCATGTAGCCCAACCTCTTATCTAGTACATAAAGTATCTTTTATAACATTCCTGAGAGACACCTGGCCTCAGCTCAAACATTTCTGGTGACAAGGAACTTACTGTTTTATACAAAGTAGCATTATACTCTGCTTCTGAATTTCTATTGGAACCTGAGTTCCGACTAGAAAATGGAAATAACATATGTGTAATAATTAGAAGACTGCTAAATAAATTATGACATTACAGTGGAAAAATATGGCACTCTAAAAGAAATGAAAACCATGAAATGTGGAAAGCCATGAATGATGCAGAGTGAGATCAGTTGGACTGGAACAGCATACAAACTGATTATATTGATGTAGACATTTTATATTATCTAAGTGGCAGAGGGCTGGCTTTAGTGATCGGGAGGCTTGAGTTCACATGCTGAGCACATGTTAGCTGTGAGGCCATGGGCAAGTCATTTAACCTCTCAGTTCCCCAGCCACACCCCACTACTATCAGATAAAGATCTATCTGGGGAGGGAGTTTCCAAGCTGAAAAACCCATACATCTAAAATGCCAGACTTTACCATTCCTTCCTGTCCCCCACCCACAAAGGGAAGCAGAGTTAAAAGGAATATCACTTTGGATAGACTTGGAAGGGTCCACACAACAAATACAACTTTTTGTCAATTTCATAGAGCTTTAGAGTTGCAAGGGACCTCAGAGACCATTTAGTCCAACTTGTATTTGAACAAGAATTCTTTCAACTACACGTTTGACTCTTGTTAAAATTATTACTAAATAACATGATGGTTTTATTCCTTGTTTTATACACTTTGTGTTATTAATCTTGTGATGCTTTTTAAAAAAAGGGCTAATGACCTTAGACAATCACAGGCATACATGCATAAACACACAACCCCACACACCTATTAAATTCCCTCCCTTCTCTTAATACCTTCTGTGAATATACTTCAGGCTATATTTTTGTGATTAATTTTGCCCTTTAAAGCTGCCTTTCAGATTAATTTAAATCTTATTTTACATAAGTAAAAATGTTTGATAGAGGCACTAGGGTATGAAGCATACATATAGTAGGATTTGTCCTAGATCTGCCCCAAGAAGACTCTATATTCTAATAGGAGGTGTTCATTAAATCGTTGCCGAATGAAAATTTTGTCAACAAAATAAGTTTTTTCTCTTATGGCATAGTAAATTAAGTGATAACTTGAAGCTTGTCCAGCATTGAAAAAAAAAGTTTAAAAGCTGATACGCAATTTAAAAATGGGATTTCTGGACTCTTAACAATCATCACTAAAATTGCCTTTCAGCTACCATTTGATTATCTTCTGGATTACATTTCTCTGCTACTTATCTAAGTAAAATATATGTTCTATAAGAACAAGGGGAGACTTGTCTTTGTACTTCCCCAGTGCATTACACATGACAGACTTTCAGCAATGTCTAACAGAATTTACAAAACAAGGATAATACCTTTCTCTCCCCTAAATCTAACCCAAAATTCAAAAACTTAATGATTTTTGGAGCTGATACTTCAAATTATCTGTAACTTACCTCTCTGAACAAGGTAGGGTTGCTGGTCTTGTTCATTTGTTGATCTGGCTCCATGACGGCTTTGCAGTTCCATCAAAGACTGTCTGCTAATTATAAAGATGAGCACATACTGATTTTTTAGCATTTTGAAAGATAGAAGTAATATTAAATTTTAAAGAGAACTAACAAAATCAAGTAGATTGTAGCAATGTCAAGAAATCAAATAAAAAAGAGGAAGCATGAAATAATGGACAGAGGTCTAGTCTGAAGTCAGAAAGACCTGATTTTGAGTCCTACCTCTGAAATAAACTGGCTGATAGGTGGTAATAATGGAGAGAAAGTTGGCTTTGGAATCAGACCCGAGTTTGAATGTGGCCTCAGACATTTACTAGCCATGTGACCCTGGGCAAGTTACTTAATCTTTCTCAGCCTCAGTTTCCTCATCTGTACAATGGGGATAAAACCACTGCTTACCTCACAGGGTTGTGTGAGACTCCAATGAGATAACATTAAAGCACGATATAAATGCTAGCTACTCTACAGGCTGTGTGACTCTGATTAGTCTCTCTAAAGTGCTCCAAGCAATTTTCTGAGACTCTAAGTAATAGAAAAGTTGCCACTCTACATTATTAGAAGGAATTGTCATAGTAGGCGTTCTCTGCACTGATGAAATCACACGTGTTTCATCCAAGATCCTTCAAGATCCCTTCTCACCTCCAAAATGAAGCCAAAGGCAAAGAAAAAAAATCTATGTTCTTATAGAAGTATTAAACAATATTACTTAAACATGGCATGGTTTCAATAAATTAACTTGAAGTATAAACTCAGACATCTGGTAATGTTTTTTCTTTTATAACACTAAGTAGATGAAGTGTTTTTTATTCATATACAGAATTAAAATTTTTATTTAACATCTACATTGTAATTTTTTTTAAGTTTTAATTCATTAAGATTGCAAAATATAGCCCCCAAATCCAAAATGATGTTTTTTATATCTCTAAAAGAAGGCACCACAGATAGGCAAAAGTCCTCAATGAGTAAATCTTATATTTTCATAATAAAAGCATCACCAATCTAAAAGCCTGAGTGGTAGGAATGGCCAACAGTACAAGGAATCCAGCAGGTAGTTCAAAAGAGACTGAATTCTTATCAAAATAATTTCTCTACTGTAGCCCCTCTTACTTCTTTTAGCACATCAAGTCTCAACATCTCAGTACTAATCAAGCATGTGTGTACTAGCCTAGTAAGAAAAGTGCCAGTGAAATGGGCATAATTCAGTTAATGTAAGTTAGCATTTTACCAAGAAAATAAACAGCAGATTATAAGTACTGAGTATGCCATGATACAGTAGAGGGAGTACTGGATTTATATCTAGAGGAAGTGGATTGAAACTGTTTTGCCACATAATTCTTAGAATTTTCTCCCTCCTCACCTCTAATTCTTGGAATCCTTTGGCTCAGCTCAAGTGCTGTTTCAGAAAGAACTTTGCTAATTCCCTCAGGTGTTATTGTTCATAGCTACCTCCCCCAAATTAACTTGTATCTATTTTCTATTTGCTTATTTGTGTACATGCTGCTTCTCTCCAGTAGAATGAAAGCTTTCCTTATCAACTATAGGTATTGGGGATGGCCCCAAAACAATCAAAACCCCCAAGCACAAGACATAGGGTAGTCTTCTTTGCATCTAATGGAATCTTTTCAGCTCTCACAGATAAAATGAATGAGATGGTCTAAAATGTTAGGTCAGCAATTGAAAGCTACTATATTAATATATAAGGTAAATGTGTCATAGCCAATCATGCAATTCCGTTTCTGTTCTTTTTTAAAAAATAAAGAATGCCAGGAATTGTGTAATGCACCTGCATCCCTGCTGGTGGGTAGGCTGGAACTCCAGGAGCTCAGAAGTTGTGAGCTGCAGTGGGCTAAACTGGCTGGGTGTCTGCACTATATTCACGACTGACTTGGGAAACTGAGAACAGGGTGGTCAGCAGGATATTGATGGTGGAGCAAACCTGCTCCAGAGAACAAAGCAGGTCAAAGTTCCTGCACCAAATCCAGGAGAAGTTTAAGCACGGCTAGCTTTAGAGAGGTAGGGAGACCCAATCTTTAAAAACAGAAAAAAGGGAAACTCTAGTGAAACCAAATAATCCAGTGCCATTCCCCAAAAGTAAAATAGCTAACTTTTCCCATTTGCTTAGGACTTAAGTGTTCATACCGCACCTTCCTCATAATAACCCTTTAAGGTGTGTAGTAAAAGTATTTGTTATTGTTGTTCAGTCATTTTTCAGTCATGTTCAACTCTTTCAAGCCCCATTTGGGGTTTTCTCAGTGAAGATACTGGAGTGGTTTGCCATTTCCTTCTCCAGTTCATTATACAGATAAGGAAACTGAGGCAAGCAGGGTTAAATTACTTGCCCAGTAATAGTAAGTGTCTGAGGCCAGATTTAAACTCAGGAAGATGAATCTTTCTGATTCCAGGCCTGGCACTCTATCAATTGCACTGCCTGCAAAGTATTATCAGCCCCATTTTACAGAAACTGGGGCTAGGATGGTTAAAGGGCTTATCCATTATCACAAAGTAAGCGCTTGAGGAAAGAATGAAACCTAGGCCTAGGCACTCCAAGTCTAGCACTTACACGACTATACTATTATGTCTCTTCAGAACATGCATACACACACACATACACAAACGCATGTGCGTATGTGCGTGTGCAGGCATAAACCATCCTTAGACTTTTTAAAGTTTATAAGCAGTTTCCTCTTACAGGGGAACAAAGATGGTTCTGCTGAATAGAGAATCAAGCTCCAAGTCTGTATTGTAATTTATCTCAAGTCTGCTTTTCACTTTATCTTACCTGCTCCCATCTTCAAAAACATTGTTTTCTTTCAACAGAAATGCCAGCTGCAATGCCAGTTGTTCCTTTTCTTCATGAATCTTCTCTCTTGCTGCTCTCTCAGCATGGAAGTCAGAACAATAAACCTCCATCTGGTTACAAAGAAAAAAAATTTGAATTCAACCCATTATGCCTTTCTGTGCACTACAAACACTAACATATGGCTCTTGCTGCCATCTACAGGATAGCTGAGAAAGACTAGTATAATGACCATTGCCCATTATCAGCTCTTCTCAGCTATATTAGCACAAAACACTTGGATAAAAGTATCAATTATTAATTTTGCTATTGAACTTAAACTTTTTAACTTTTCTACCCCCACTATCATCCTTTTTCCACCAATACAACTCACAACCCTTTCAGGCCTTAACACATCATTTTGATAAGTTTCTGTGGCCAAAGTTCACCAATAACCCTCTGGTGACCAACCTTCTTATACTAAGACTCTATTAACTTAGCAAGTTAGTTTTTTTCTGACAACAGATGTATAAAATGATGGCAGATGAATGTATGGAAGGGGTAGAGAAGTGTACATTGTGCCACTATCACTCAGCTAGCAAGAATGGCTATCCCATCCCCTTCCTCCACATATAGATTTGGGGCCCTCTTTGCCACCAAACCTATTTTCCCAAACCTAATTACTTTGTTCTGTGACTTCCCAGAACAAATCCCCTTAATAAAAGGATTTATTCTATAAAACTTAAGACTCAGTCAAAAGGCCATACCCAAGGACGTAGAAGGCCACATGTGGCCTCAAGGCTGCAGGTTCCCCACCTCTGCTCTAGATCTATGATTACCTTAATCTCCCATTACTACTGAAAACTTAAGTGGGTGAAGAATGCTTCTGATGCCATGAATACCACCTCAGTACTAACTCTTTCCTTCATACCACTGGTGCCAGAAGGGTAGGGATTCTAGGATTCAGTTTGAAGGCCTCCTTAACTCAGGGCCAACAGCTAGGTCAACTTACTGTCATGCTTCATCGAACTAAGAAAAACAACAGACTGTATTGCTTAACCACTGAGAGGACAGACACAAAGTTGCGGGACAGGACTAAGATCTCAGGTACCAGACCAAACCAAGAGTAGAGAGCATATACTACATAGGGTACCTTGTATATCTTATGGATACTGGTCATCCTGACCATCTGGAGAAAAGACAATGAGTTGATATTGAGTGTGAGTTCCGTCAGTCATCTAGCAACTCAACTCCCATGTATTTATATAACCAATTACACGTTCCAATTGCAATGCAGCCTCTCAACTATTGTTCCCTGACATTTGAAGAAAAAAAAAACAGGCTCATAAGAGTAGTACTCAAGATCATGAAGTGAGAGGAAGTAGTAAACTGACTACAGATGTTTCTGAAGTCCTTGACAACATGGTACTCATTACCCAAACTCCAGATTATACAGACTGGTACCAGAGAAAGTGTCACCATTCCTTCCAGAAGTATAAGAAAGCCTGGGTCTAACAATAACATCAACAAATCCCAATTCAGGAAGTAAGGCTAGTAAAATGAATAAATGCATAAAAATACTAGTGATAAATATTATGGACTCAGTGATGCTCAATATACTGAAAAGAAGAAAATAAATCCATATCACATAAAAGTAAAGCCTCAAAGAAAATTGTACATTTGCCAAAAACAATACTGGAATTCTAAAACGGAATAAAAATAAGAGTTTAAAAATGATCACGTGAATGAAATGAGAGATTTAGAAGAAAGAACAGGAAAGGAATTGAGAATGTTAGAGGAAACAATTAGAAAGAGAATATACCTAGATCCCAGGTAATGTAAGTAATGAATCCCCTTAAGTGGCTTCATTATTTAAATTCAAACTGTGTATTTCCATTGGGTTGGAACAAATTACCACATTTTACATTAGTATAGCTTTGAATAGTGTGATTTCACTATTCATACAAATACACGTGACTACTTCAGAGGATTTATTATTGGCACCAATTAGGACCTAATTTATAAAGAACTTAAGTTACAGGTTGTACAAAACCTTCTAAAGTAAGACACCTTGAAAATTAAATTAGAGATCAATGATTCCAACTACAACATACATTGGAACAAAATCAAAAGACAAGTGAAGGAGAGATCTAGGAAGGATCAGACTACCTGAAAACCTAATCTGTAACAAAAAGCTTAGGTACCATTTTTCAAGAAATAATTAACAAAAATTGCCTAGATTTATTAAAAAACAGAAGGCAAAGTGAAAAAAGAAAGAATCCATTGGTCATCTCCTTGAAGAAACCTCAAAATTAATACTCCCAAGAATGTTATAGCCAAAGTCTTGACCTTTAAAGAAAAAGAAAAAAAAAACCTGTAAAATAATCAGGAAAAAAGAGTTGAAGCAAATGACATAGCATCTAAATACTTTAAAAGTTAACTGAACTATAGGGAGAAATACACTGTAAAACTAATAGTGGGGAACTTTTGGCAGCTTCCACTATAATGAAGAGAGGAGCAGGGAATATGATATTCCAGATGGCAAAAGTAAAAAAAAAAATTACAACCAAAAATAAAGCTGAATGTAATCATCAGGGTGGGGGGTGGGGAATGAACCTTTAATAAAATAAAGGACTAGGGGGCGGAGCCAAGATGGCAGAGTAGAAACAGCTCATCCAAGCCTCTCTGCCCCCAGATTCTCCACAAACTATGTAAAAAAGGACTCTGAAAATCTTCTGGAGCCCCAGCACCCACAGAACGACACAGAGAAGCTAACCTCCCGCTGGGGACAGCCCAGCACCCTGCAGGAAGGACCAGCGCAGTGGTCTGGGAGCCGGCAGCGCGCAGAGCGCAGGAGCCGAGCCGAGCCCAGGTCCACGTGAGCCGAGGTTTTAGCCCCAGGGCGGCAGGGCCAGCAGCCGGCTGGAAGAACCCCAGAACACCAGGAACTGTGGAGACGCCAGAATTATCAACATAGACTTGCCTAGGACAAAGTAGAGGTTAGTGTCCTATGGACTTTGGGACCTGTATTTGGGGAATGCGTCAGCTCCCTCCCCTGGGGGCTAGAAGCTGCTGAGGAGACACGCCACTGTGTAGTTTTCAGAGGCATTTCCGGCTCCCAGCCCACAAATCGTGGGGAGATCCAGCGATCAGTCTTGGGGGGTAATCGCTCTTGCTTTAACCTCCCTGGATCTGGATTGTGATCTAGGGTGGAAGTTGTGGGTGGGTTTACAGCTTGCCAGAAACGGAAGTTGCCCCCCTACACGTTCGGGACGAAAATTCCTCTAGTTGGCCTTAAAGCCATAGTGTGGCAACAAGCTCAAAAGTCAAGCAATTAAGTGGCAACATGCCAAGGCAAAGGAAACAGAAAAATGCAACCCTAGACTCCTATTTTGGGGGCATAGAGCAGGAAAAGGACTGTGAGGTCAGAAGTCCTGCTCCAAAAGCCCAGGGGAAAACATGAGCGGGTTGCAGGCCATAGAGGACCTTAAGAAGGACTTTAAAAATCAAATAAGAGAAGTGGAGTAAAAATTAGAAAGAGAAATGAGAAGGATGCAGGAAAAGTATGAAATGAGGGTCAACAGCCTGACTGAGGGAAACAACACCTTAAAAAATAGACTGACTCAAATGGCAAAGGAGGCCCAAAAGGGCAATGAGGAGAAGAATGCCTTAAAAAGTCGAATTTGCCAGATGGAAAAAGAATCTCAAAAGTTCACTGAGGAGATTCATTCCTTCAAAGTTAGCCTGGAGCAAATGGAAGCTAATGACTTTATGAGAAATCAAGATGCTGTTAAGCAGATCAAAACAAATGAAAGAATAGAAGGCAATGTGAAATATCTCATGGGAAAAACCACTGACCTGGAAAATAGATCCAGGAGAGACAATTTAAAAAATTATTGGACTACCTGAAAGCCATGATCAAAGAAAGAACCTAGAAATCACCCTTCAAGAAATTCTCAAGGAAAATTGCCCTGATGTTTAGATCCAGAGGGCAAAATAGAGGTTGAAAGAATCCACAGATCACCTCCTGAAAAAGATCCCAAAAAGAAAACTCCCAGAAATATCATAGCCAGGTTCCAGAATCCCCAGATCAAGGAGAAAATACTACAAGCAGCCAGGAAGAAACAATTTCAATATTGTGGAAACACAATCAGAATAGCCCAGGACCTGGGAGCTTCTACACTGAGGGATAGAAGGGCATGGAATATGATATTCCAGAGGGCAAAACAACTGGGAATGAACCCAAGGGTCACCTACCCAGCAAAACTGAGTATTTTGTTTCAGGGGGAAAATATGGTCATTCAGTGGAATAGAGGACTTTCAAGCATTCTTGAGGAAAAAACCAGAATTGAATAGAAAATTTGACATCCAGACACAAGAAGCAAGAGATGCCTGAGAAGGTAATCAGGAAAAGAAATCAAAAGGAACTTATCAAAGTTGAACTATTTACATTCCTATATGGAAAAGCAATATCTGTGACTGATGATATCTTTCTCACTATGAAAATAATGGAAGGGGGTGTGGTCATATGAATACATATGTGAATGTGTGTGTATATGGTTACAGTTATATATGGATAGAGGGCATAGGTTGATTTTGTTGGGAAGGGAGAGTACTCAAGGGATGAAATTATGAGGTGAGAGAGAAAAGTGGCAAGAGGAGATGGGGAGAGACATGGTGGGGTAAACTATCTCATGTAGGGGAAGTGGGTGCAAAGGAAGGGGAGAATAAGGAAGGCTAAAAAGGCAAAACCACATTCACATTGAATTTGGTTCAGGGAGAAAATGACATACATACTAAATGGGATATCTCAACCTGCAGCAGGATAGGGGGAAGGGGGATGAGAGGAGGGATGATGGATGGGAGGGCATCCTTGGGGGGAGGGGAGGTTGGAAGTACCCACTATAGAAGAGGGACAGGATCATGCAGGGAATGGACCAGGTGGGGGGTGGGATGAGTGGGAGGGAATTATAAGCAGCCTTGTACAATATATCTACTATGATAATGTTTTGCATAGCTAGACATGTACAACATATACTGAATTACTTATCTCCCAAGAAGGAATGGGTGACAAGGGAGGAAGGAAATGGATCTGAAATTCGAGGTCGTAACATTAAATGTTTCAAATATATATAAATACTATTATTAATACTCTTTTGCTTGTAATAGGGAGATAAGATGTGCAGGCATTGGGACACAAAGATTCATCTTCCTCTAATGGAAAAGTCGATGGGGGTATGGGAGAAGGTATGGGAGAGAGCAGATTGGAGGAAGCGATATCTTGTGGGACTGCTATTCTGGGAGGTTGGGTAGGGGAATAATGGGGGGAAAATGATTGTAACTCAAAATCTGGCGGAAATGAATGATGTAAAACAGAAGTTAATAAAGTATTTGTTCAAAAAAAAATAAATAAAATAAAGGACTTCAAAGTATTTCTAGTGAAGAAACTAGGAATACGTTCTGAATTACAAACGTAAGAATCAAGAGAAACAGAAGGGAAATACATTTGAATTAGAAAATGAAGAATTGTTTACCTTCTAAGAGGGGGAGAAGAAGCAAGTATCCCCTCAATACCCTAATGTCTTCAAAAGTCTCGGAGAAACGAATAAATCTGGGAGCTGTTTGTTATATTTTTATTTTCTTAAGACAAAAAAGGTGAAAAAAGAAGAAAATACAAATACATTAAGGAAGAAAGGAGGAAGAAGGCAGTGGAACTATCACAATTTTGCTGTATGAGAAGATTACACAAACATGGAGGGAAGGAAGGGGTGAGGGAAACAGGCAGCAACATTAATCTTACATTCAACTGAACTGGTCAAAGGAGAGGTGAACACACAGTTCAGTGTAGAAATACCTTAAACATAAGAGGGACTCGGTAAGAGAGAGAGTGAAGAAAGAGGGAATTAAGAAGAAGAGAAGTTCTAGGGGGGCATCAGTCATAAGCAAAGCAGACTCTTTCTGACCATGAAGACCGGACCATGAAGAGGGGAATAAAAGGAAATATTAAGAACTTGTGATTATGGAAAAGAAAAGGAGTAGTAGAACAGAAGCAGACTGTATCACTAGTGTTGTGTACACTCCTTCAACATCCCCTTCTTGGAGGGAAATGTGTAATTAATAGTCATAACAGTGATCATAAATGTTATAAACTCACTCATCAATGGAAGAGGGTAGCACAATGTATTAGAAAGAAGAATCCTACAATGCTGTTTACAAGAAACACTCAAAACACCAAGATGTATCCAGGGTTAAAATAAGGTACTAGAGTAAAATCGATTCTTCAGTTAAACTAAAAAAAGCAGTGATGATCTCAGACATAGCAACAACAATAATAGACTGGATTAGAACAGATAAACAAGGAAACTTAAGGACTCAAAGAAAATTGCATATTAATCACATACACATTAAGCAGCACAGAAGTAATATCAATATTTACTATATATACGCCAAATGGACATAGCATCTAAATACTTAAAAGTTAACTGAATTACGGGGAAAGATATACTGTGAAACTAATAGTGGGCGACCTTGATATACCCCTCTCATCCCTAGATAAATATAACCAAACAGTAAGCAAGAAAGGACCTGAATAGAATTTTAGAAAAGTTAGAATCAATAGGTATCTCATAATTATTTCTCAGCTATGCTTGGCATTTCTATAAAAACTGACCATGTACTAGGGCATACAAACCTCACACATAAATGTAATTACATCTTTATCTTTTATGGACTACAAATGCCATGAAATTATATTTAAAGAAAGGATTAAAAATTAGTTGAAGGAGCGGCTAGGTGGCGAAGTGAGTAGAGTGTCGGCCCTGGAGTCAGAAGGACCTGAGTTCAGATCCCGCCTCAGACACTTAACGCACACACAAACAAAAACCTAGCCGTGTGACCTTGGGCAAGTTATTTAACCCCAATTGCCCTTCAAAAAGAAAAAAAAATTAGTTGAGACTAGATAAAATAATCCTAAAGCATTTTTGAGTCAACAAACAATAGAAAATTTCATCAAAGAAAACGAGACAACATGCTAAAACTTTTAGGATACAGTCAAAGCAGTCCCAAGGAGGAAAATGTGTATCTAACATGTATATTCCCAAATGTATAATGTGTATCATACTTCCTCCCCCTTCAAGTAGTCACTGTATTTTATTTGAAAACACTGATCTATATTTTTCTTCACAACTTGAACTGAATATAGTATTGCCCCTTTTAAAAAACAAAACAAAACAACCAAACCACTTGCCTAATAGCCATATAGCCTCATCCCACCTTGCTTGCCCCACCGTGGTGGAGGAAGGGGAGATGGGGGATGAGAGGCAGACAAGAGTAGGTATGATCCACCTGGGAAGTGGGGGGGAAGGGTACAGGAAGAGGGAGAAAGAGAAACAAGAAGGAAAAAGATTAAACAAAATATGATATCTATGCATGACTCCTTCCTTATTCCAAATGTTAAGGAAGAAACTGTTGTTGAAAAGGAGGGTTTGCTGCTCATATTATCCAGTGGACAAAGGTGGGAGCAGGCACACTGGAGGTAGGGGTATGGAAGGGAAGCAAGGAATAGAGGATGGGTAGCAGACACATAGCACAGATGTAAAAAGACCTAAGGCATGACAAGCATATCTGTCCCCAATGAAGTCTACATTTTTTTATTGCAGGTATGATCGATAATCGTAGTTGGGTTGTTTACCTCTCACCCATACCCCCAAGCTATATATGGATTTTACCTGAAAAAAAAAAATCAAACAATTCACCACATTGTCAAGTGACTATCAACACATTCACAAACTTTAATACTGGAGCAAAAGAGGGAGGGAAGTAGGTAGCAGATGTTTAAAGAATAGCTCAAGAGATTGCATTAGGAATAAAAATATGGACATTTATGATTTATGTTGTTCAGTTGTTTTAGTCATATCCAACTCTTTGTGACCCCATTTGGGGTTTTCTTGGCAAACATACTGGAGGGGTTTGAATTTCCTTCTCCATCTCATTTTACAGATAAGGAAACTGAGGGGGTTAAATGACTTGTCCAGTTATATAGCTTTGTGTCTGAGGCCAGATTTGAACTCAGGAATATGAGTCTTCCTGACTCTAGGCCCACCTGACTCTAGGCCCAGCACTCTAGCCACTGTGCCACTTAGCTGTCCCTTTATAATGAATGCTAAGTGAACAGGGATTTCTCTCCCCTTCTCTTCCACAGGCTAAGCCAATTAAAGACTATATATATATATATATATATATATATATATATATATTTATGTGTGTATATATGTATATATGTGTGTATATATGCATATATATACACACATATATACATATATACAGTCTTTAAATATAATGTATTAAATGTAATTAAAGACTGTGTATATATATATATACAGTCTTTAATTACATTTAATACATTATATGATTTTTATTAAAAAAAATCAATGAACTGGGTATGCAACTAAAAAAACAACTAGAAAATCAACATATTTTTAAAAACATAACAAACTACCAAAATAGAAATTCTGAAAACCAAAGAAGAGATGAATAAAACTGGAAGTTAAAAAAAGATGCAATGACCATTTAAAACTAGAAGCTATTTAAGATAAAACAATTTTAAAAAACAATTGGCGGGTCTGATTTTTTTTAAAGAAGGAAAATCAAATCACCAGCATCAAATATTTAAAAAATGATTCACAAGAAATGAAAATTAAAGGAAATTATTCAAAATAATATTGCTGGATCTAGGCCAAGATAGTGGAGTAATCCAGCAACCCAGCTGAACTTGCCCAATGTTCCCCTCCAAACAACTTTAAAATGACACCCCAAATCAAATTTTGGAGCAGTAGAGCCAACTAAAGGTTGGGGCCAGCCTAAAACAACTTAGGAGTTTGATAGAAGTCTATAACACCAGGGTGGAGGTCTGTCAAGTACATGTACATTGTAGCAGCACCAGTGGCAGGCCTTGGAGGCAGTGGTAGCAGTAGCAGCTTCAGGAGCACTCAGCCCACAGACGGTAAGGGGATTGGAAAACTAGTCAGAAAGAGATTATAGGCAACCCTTTGGGGACATTGGGTGCAGTTGGTACTTATTGTAAACTCTATTGCCCACAAGTAGTTCTGGGTCATAGTTCCAGGGCAGAGAGGAGCACTTGTGGTCAGTTAAAACAACAGAGACCCTGGTCTAAGTTCAAAGGCAGAGAAAAACACTAGTACTTGTGGCTGCAGAAGAGATGATGACTTGGTCACATTTCCAGGACCAAAAAGAACACTCATATTTGTAGTTACAAGGAGAGTAAGGGCCCTTCCTGGGTAAAGACCAGAGACTGTGAACAGTTAGCATGCCTCTTCCTAGATCACAGTACCTTGAAAGCACCGAAAACTTGCAAACCCACAGAACTGGCTCTGAAAACAACAGCAGAAAAAGCCTGAAGCTTGGGACAAAGTCTCTCTACCCTCAGGTGAGCAGAGCCCAATTTTAACATAAAGTTCAAAATCAAGAAATAAGCTGGAAAAATGAGCAAACAGCAAAAAACACATATAAATAAATTTTTTTTTTAAATAAAAGGACTTGACCACAAAAAAAAAAAAAAACCTAATAAGGTGGCAGGGAAGACCAAAACACAAACTCAGAAGGAAACAATAACATGAAAAGAGCTACAAGCAAAGCCTAAAAGAAAAATGCTAATTGGACCCAAGCCCAACAAGAATTCCTGGAAGCGTTAAAGAAAACAATAAGAGTAGTAGAGGAAAAAGTGGGGAAAGAAATGAGAATGATGCAAGGAAATTATGAAGAGTATTAATGTTTTGGTTAAAGAGGCACAAAAAATTACTAAAGAAAATAATACCTTTAAAAACAAAATTGGCCTAAAGGCACAAAAATTCACTATAAAAAAGAACTCCTTTTTTAAAAAAGCAAAATTAGCCAAACAGAATTGTTGCTGTTCAGTCATTTTGGTCATGTCTGACTCTGTGACCCTATTTTCCATTTTCTTGGCAAAGATACTAGAGTGATTTCCTTCTATAGCTCATTTTACAGATGAGGAAACTAAGGCAAATAGGATAAGGTGACTTGCTCAGGGTCTAATAGCAAGCATCTGAGGCTGGATTTGAATTCAAATCTTCCTGACTACTGTGGTACCTATCTGCCCCATGGTCAGATAGAAAAAAAAAAAAGAGGTACAAAAATCTCACTGAAGAAAATTATTCCTTAAAAATTATACCTGGGCCAGTCAAAGCAGGTGACTTCATGAAACATCAAGAAACAATAAAACAAAGTCAAAAGAATGAAAAAAATGTGAACTATCTCAATGGAAAAACAACTGACCTAGAAAAAAGATCAAATAGAGAATATTTAAGAATTATTGGACTACCTGAAAGCCATGGTCAAAAAAGGAGCCTAGA
Organism: Gymnobelideus leadbeateri; assembly: GCA_011680675.1. NCBI lineage: Eukaryota > Metazoa > Chordata > Mammalia > Diprotodontia > Petauridae > Gymnobelideus > Gymnobelideus leadbeateri. Next base: position 23,613 of record WOXC01011979.1, read on the forward strand.
CATCAAATTTCAAGAAATCATCTGGGGCAGCTAGGTGGTGCAGTGAATAGAGAGCACTGACCCAGGAGTCAGGAAGACCTGAGTTCAAATACAGTCTCATACACTTGATACACTTACTAGCTATGTGATCTTGGGCAAGTCACTTAACCCCAATTGCCTTGCCTTCCCCCCTCAAAAAAAGAAAAAGAAAAAAAGAAATCATCAAAGAAAACTACCCATGCTATCTTAGGTCCATAGGCCAAACTAGAAATGGAAAGAATCCACCAATCATTATCTGAAAGAGATCCCAAAATGAAAATTCCCAGGAATATCATAGCCAAGTTTCAAGGCTCCTAGGTCAAGGAAAAAATATGGCAGTCAAAAAAGAAACAATTCAAATATCATGGAGCCACGGTCAAGATTACACAAGATTTAGCAGCTTCCATGTTAAAGGAGCAGAAGACTTAGAATATGATATTCTGGAAGACAAAAGAGTGAGGATTACAACCAAGAATAACCTACTCAGCGAAACTGAGTATAATCTTTTGAGGGAAAAAAATGTTTATTTAATGAAATAGATGACTTTCGACTTTCAAGCATTCCTGATGAAAAGACCAGATATGAACAAAATATCTGACATGCAAACACAAGATATGAAAGAAGCATAAAAAGGTAAACATGAAAGAGAAATCATAAGAGACAACATATTTGAACTGTTTACATTTCTATATGGGAAGATGAAACTTGATGGCAACTCTTAAGAACTTTATTATTATATTATTTTTTATTTTTGTTATATATAAATTTTAATAAATAATACAAGTAACAAATAATAAATATCCTTTATTTATTATTATATTATTTATTAGGGATTTACATAGAGGGCATGAGTCAATTAATGTTGGGACGATTTAAAAAAAAATGTGAGAGTGAGAATGGGGAAGGGAAACATAGAATGGAGAGATTTTTTTCTCACATAAAAAAGGGCATGCAAGAAAAAGCTTTTACATAGAGGAGGAAATGTGGGTGAGCAATACTTAAACCTCCCTCTCATTGGAATTGGTTCAAAAAGGGAATATACAAATACACACTCATTTGGGTATAGAATTCTATGTGACTCAATAGGGAATTAGGAGGAGAAGGGGATAAGATATGGGGGGGGGTGATAAAAGGAAGAGTAGATTAAGGGAAGCAGTGGAAGAAGCAAAACAGACTTCTGTGGAGGGACAGGATAAAAAGAGAGAAGGATCAACAGTAAATGGAATTGAGAGAAATACATGGTTAGGGATCATAATCATGAATGTGAATGGGATGAGCTCACCTATAAAACAGAAGTAGCTAGTAGAAACCAGAATCCAGAAATGTTATTTACAAGAGACAAACTTGAAACAGAAAGAGACATATACAGAGCTACTGCAGCACACACAGGATTGCAGTTAGGCGTTGTCCAGCCTGGCACAAGATCCTGCCACCAGCCCTGGGGAACTGTATTTTCATAATATGGATTTATGTAAAGTGAGAACTGTCTGTATCCCCAAATTGCTATGAAACTGTGTATATGCTTTGACCCACCAATACCACTACTAGGTCCATACCCCAAAGAGATCAAAAGAAAAGGAAAAGGACCTATTTATTCAAAAATAATTATATCAGCTCTTTTTTTGTGGTGATAAAAAATTGGAAATTGAGGGATTGTTCAGGAGTTGGTAAATGGCTGAACAAGCTGCAGCATAATAATTGTGATGGAATACTATTGTGCTCTAAAAAATGGCAAATAGTGTGGTTTCTGGAAAAACATAGGCAAATTTATATGAACTGATAAAACAAGAATTGAGAAGAACCAGGAGATCATTGTGTACAGTAATAACAATGTTGTAATGATGATCAACTGTGAAAGAAATGGCTATTCTTATCAATATAATGATCCAAGACAGTTCCAAAGAATTCGTGATAAAAATTGCTATCCACCTCCAGAGAGAAAACTAATGAACGCTGAGTTTAAACTGAATTATAACTTTCTAGCTTTCTTTTATTTTTTTTGTTACTTTTTTTTTTTTTTGCAATATGGCTAATATGGAAATATGTTTTGCATGACTTAACAGGTATGACTGATATCATTTTGCTTGCCTTCTCAGTTGGTGCCTATCAGAGGATAGGTAAGAGGGAGGAAATTTGGAATGCAAAATTTAAAAAGAAAAGAATGTTAAATAAATAACTAAATTTTTAAAAAGAGAAACTATTATTCATCTATATGTTAACAGTAGTGATAACTTAAATGATATGGGCGAATAGTTATAATATGCAACATCCAGATTAAGAGAACCAGAACTAGAGGGTTTTAAAAGTCCAATCCTAGGAAAAGAAATTGAACAAGCAATAAATGAACTCTGAAGAAAAAAACATATGGATTTACTAGTGAATTCTACCAAATATTAAAATAATAATTATTTATAACATTATGTAAACTATTAGCCAAGGCAGGAAAAAAATTATTATTAAATTCTTTCCATGACATATATTTGGTCTTGATTCCAAAGCCAGGGAAAGACAAATCAGAGAAATAGAATTAAAGACCATTATCCTTAATGAATATAGATACAAAAATTTTAGATAAAATATTAGTAAAGAGGTTACAGCAATACATCAAAAAGATTGTACACTAATACCTTGTAGGATTTATACCAGGAATGCAGGGTTGGTTCAGTATTAGAAAAATTATAAACATATTATATTATTATCCTATATTAATAGTCTACATTAATAAAAAATTAAATCACATCATTATATTAAATGGAGAAAAAGCTTCTGACAAACTACACTAGAACACATATAAACAAATGGGCATTTTTCTAGTATCAAAAGCAAAATCTAGTATTATATATAATGGGGATAAACTAGAAGCTTTTCCAATATGATCAGGAGTAAAGCAAGGATGTCCATTATCACCAGTATTATTTAATATAACACTAGAAATACTATCAATAGAGGCAATAAGAGGGGGAAAATCAAGGAAATAAACAGAAGCAAAGAGAAAAAAAATTACTTTAACAAAACAGCAGTATATTAAATAAATCGTCAGCTTTCCTATAAACTGCTAGCAAAACCCAGCAGGAAAAGATAGAAAAAAATTTTATTCAAAATAATAACAATGTAAAAAACAATTAGGTGTCCACCCACTAATGCACATTCAGGAAGAATATGAATACAAAATTCTCTGTGAGTACAAAATACTCTTTACAGAAATACAGACCTAAATAATTGGAAAAATATAAACTATACTTTATTTAGACCATGTGACTACAATAAAAATAACACAAGTACTTGATTTTCCTTATTCACTATCCTACCAATCAAATTGCCAAAGGATTACTTTATAGAGTTAGAAGATTAACAAAATGTATGAGGAGCACTAAAAGGTAAAGAATTTCAAGGGAAATAATGAAAAAAGTAAGACGGGGGAGCATAGCAGCACCAGGTCTCTATACTACAAAACTATTAGGTATTGATTTAAAAATATAGGGGATCATCCATAGAATTAGAAGCACAGTGTTTGATAAACCCAAAACTCAGACTAGCAGGGTAAAGATTCATTGTTTGACAAAAACTTCTGAGAAACTGGAAAGCAGTCTGGCAGAAATTAGGTTTAGACCAAGACCTAATACCACATATCATAATAAACCTCAAGTGGATAAATGACCTAGTTCTAAAAAGGTCGAATCATAAATTAGAGAATGAAGGAAGAAAATATATTTTGCATCTATGGATAGAGAAAGAGTCCATGAACAGACAACGGAGAAAGATGATCAGAAAAGACAAAATGAACAATTTCAATCATATAAAATTAGAAAGTTTTTGCACAAACTAATACAGTTAAAATTAGAAGGGAAGGGGTTAACTGGCAAAAAAAAAATTTTGTAGCAAGCTTCTCTATCCCAATTATATAAGAAACTGTTTCAAATATATGACAGCCACTCCCCACTAGATAAATAGTTAAAGGATAAGAACAGGAAGTTCACAAGAAATTCTTTATCATACTACTTGGGGAGCAGTTCTTTCAAAACCTTTCTTCTTGGGCCTTTTACACTATACCATCCCCTCCTTTCCCGTCTCTCACAGCAAGGGATTTTACTTTATTTTGCTGAAGAAACTGAAGTCATCTACCATGGGCTTCCTCTGTCCTTTTATTTTATACTTTGAAACCACTAATCCTACCTTGTTCTCTTTTGCCCTATACTTACTCTCTACCCCCTTTCTCCCCCGATTCCCCTGGCCATGTTTGTCTGTGATGAAAAGGTGGACCTTTTGTCCAGTATAAAACCAGTACTTGTGTCCTTCTCCCTATCCAACTCCATACATAACTTTAGTTTTTCCTTTCTTTCTGGCTCCTTGCCTGATACCTCTTATCCCCAGATCTCCTCAAGTTCTGTGATTCCTTCTGTTGATCATACAATCTCTTTTCAAGATATTAGTCTGTATCTCTTTGCTCTTTCACTATCAAACTCCTAGAGAGAGCTTCTACTGCCCCACTTTTCATTCATTTCTCAACCTATTAAAATTCAGGTTCTGATCCCATGACTTAAACAAATGATGTGAAATGTTAGATATTAAGGTTTCTTCTCAGTTCTCACCCTACTCGACCTCTCTGGAGCTTAAGATACTGACAACCTTCCCTGCTCAAAGCAGTGAAGAACTTGGAATATACATTCCAGAAGGCAAAGAATATCTACTTCCTGCCAAGAACGCAAAACTGAGTATAACACTCCAAGGGGGGAAAACGGACCATTAATGAAACACAGGTCTTCCAAGTATTCCTGATTAAAAGACCAGAACTGCACAGAAACTCTGAAGTTCAAATGCAGGAATGAAGAGAAACATAAAAAAGATAATCAAGAATGAACAATAATAAAGGATTACACCAAGATTGTTTACATGTCCCTTCAGAACCCTATCATCATCAGGGTGCTAAAGGGAGTCCAATTAAACAAGGCTTGAGAATGCTTCTATTATGTCTTAATGATCTTAAGAAAAGAATGGAGAGAGGAGAAGAAGAATCCACTGCAGGGAGGGGGAAGGGAAAGAAGGTTAGGAAAAATTATCTCACATAATTAAGGTACACAAATACAGAGATAGGGTGGAAGGGACTGGCTGATATTTGAACCTCACTTTCATCAGAACTGGTCAAAAGAAGGAAGAACACATACAAATTGGGTATAGAAATACATTTCACTCAACAAGGAAATAGGAGGGAAAGGGGAAAAGATAAGGAGAATTTGAGGAAAGGAATTTTAAGGAAGGGATTAATTCTAAGCAATAAAAACCCCTAAGGATGCACAAAAATATTTATAGCTCTTTGAGGTGGCAAAGAATGAAAATCTGAGAGGATGTTTATAAACTGGGGAATGACTGAACAACTTATGGTATATGATGGGATACTTTTGTGATGATCTTTAATCAACATCATGGCCAATCACAATTCCAGAAGACTAATGATGAGACATGCTACCCACCTCGAGATATAGAGGGGAAAGACTAAGTATAGAATGAGACAAATATTTTTGGATATGGCCAATGTAGAAATTTGTTTTGATCGACTATATGTTTGTAATGGTTTATGTTTTTCTTGTGTTCTCAACTGGCAGAGAGGGGTGGGATGGGAGAATGAGAAGGCAGATTTTAGCTGATTAAAATAACTAAAATATTTAAAAAGAAAAAGGAGGAAATAAAGAAAATATGTGAAACAAGGCTGATGTGTCTAAAAGAATGACAATAAGAGGAAGCTCTTAAAGTTCTAGATTGTATCAAAGGACATAAAATACAAAATACAAAAATTAAATGATATAAAATTTCACTTAGATTTTCAATACCTAAGCAGTATATCTATATTAATCACCTTGTATTTCACCAATAATCAGAAATCAAGTGGCCTTTACTTTTTTCTTATTCTTTTTACAAGGAAAAGGATAATAGGGGGCGGAGCCAAGATGGCAGAGTAGAAACAGCTCTTCCAAGCCTCTCTGCCCCCAAATTCCCCACAAACTATGTAAAAAAGGACTGTGAACAACTTCTGGAGCCCCAGCACCCACAGAACGACACAGAGAAGCTAACCTCCCGCTGAGGACAGCCCAGCAGCCCTGCAGGAATGACCAGAGCAGTGGTCTGGGAGCCAGCAGCGCGCAGGAGCTGAGCCGAGCCCAGCCCAGGTCCACGTGAGACGAGGTTTTAGCCCCAGGGCGGCAGGGCCAGCAGCCGGCTGGAGGAACCCCAGAACACCAGGAGCTGCGGCGACTCCAGAATTATCAACATAGACATGCCTAGGACAAAGTAAGAGGTTAGTGTCCTATGGACTTTGGGACCTGTATTTGGGGAATGCGTCAGCTCCCTCCCCTGGGGGCTAGAAGCTGCTGAGGAGACACGCCATTTTGTAGTTTTCAGAGGCATTTCTGGCTCCCAGCCTACAAATCGTGGGGAGATCCAGCGATCAGTCTTGGGGGGTAATCGCTCTTGCTTTAACCTCCCTGGATCTGGATTGTGATCTAGGGTGGAAGTTGTGGGTGGGTTTATAGCTTGCCAGAAACGGAAGTTGCCCCCCACACGTTCGGGACGAAAATTCCTCTATCTGGCCTTAAAGCCATAGTGTGGCAACAAGCTCAAAAGTCAAGCAATTAAGTGGCAACATGCCAAGGCAAAGGAAACAGAAAAATGCAACCCTAGACTCCTATTTTGGGGGCATAGAGAGGGAAAAGGACTGTGAGGTCAGAAGTCCTGCTCCAAAAGCCCCAGGGAAAACATGAGCGGGTTGCAGGCCATAGAGGACCTTAAGAAGGACTTTAAAAATCAAATAAGAGAAGTGGAGGAAAAATTAGAAAGAGAAATGAGAAGGATGCAGGAAAAGTATGAAATGAGGGTCAACAGCCTGACTGAGGAAAACAACACCTTAAAAAATAGACTAGCTCAAATGGCAAAGGAGGCCCAAAGGGCATTGAGGAGAAGAATGCCTTAAAAAGTCGAATTTGCCAGATGGAAAAAGAATCTCAAAAGTTCACTGAGGAGATTCATTCCTTCAGAGTTAGACTGGAGCAAATGGAAGCTAATGACTTTATGAGAAATCAAGATGCTGTTAAGCAGATCCAAACAAATGAAAGATTAGAAGGCAATGTGAAATATCTCATGGGAAAAACCACTGACCTGGAGAATAGATCCAGGAGAGACAATTTAAAAATTATTGGACTACCTGAAAGCCATGATCAAGGAAAGAACCTAGAAATCACCCTTCAAGAAATTCTCAAGGAAAACTGCCCTGATGTTTTAGATCCAGAGGGCAAAATAGAGGTTGAAAGAATCCACCGATCACCTCCTGAAAAAGATCCCAAAAAGAAAACTCCCAGAAATATTATAGCCAGGTTCCAGAATCCCCAGATCAAGGAGAAAATACTACAAGCAGCCAGGAAGAAACAATTTCAATATTGTGGAAACACAATCAGAATAGCCCAGGACCTGGCAGCTTCTACACTGAGGGATCGAAGGGCATGGAATATGATATTCCAGAGGGCAAAAGAACTGGGAATGAACCCAAGGGTCACCTACCCAGCAAAACTGAGTATTTTGTTTCAGGGGAAAATATGGTCATTCAGTGGAATAGAGGACTTTCAAGCATTCTTGAGGAAAAAACCAGAATTGAATAGAAAATTTGACATCCAGACACAAGAAGCAAGAGATGCCTGAGAAGGTAATCAGGGAAAAGAAATCAAAAGGAACTTATCAAGTTGAACTATTTACATTCCTATATGGAAAAGCAATAACTGTGACTGATGAAATCTTTCTCAGTATGAGAATAATGGAAGAAGGGTGTGTGGTCATATGAATACATATGTGAATGTGTGTGTATATGGTTACAGTTATATATGGATAGAGGGCATAGGTAGAATTTGTTGGGAAGGGAGAATACTCAAGGGATGAAATTATGAGGTGAGAGAGGAAAGTGGCAAGAGGAGATGGGGAGAGACAGGGTAGGGTAAACTATCCCATGTAGAAGAAGCAAGGGGAAGTGGTTGCAAAGGAGGGGGAGAATAAGGAAGGCTAAAAAGGCAAAACCACATTCACATTGAATTTGGTTCAGGGAGAAAATGACATACATACTAAATGGGATATCTCAACCTGCAGCAGGATAGGGGGAAGGGGGATGAGAGGAGGGATGATGGATGGGAGGGCATCCTTGGGGTGAGGGGAGGTTGGAAGTACCCACTATAGAAGAGGGACAGGATCATGTAGGGAATGGACCAGGTGGGGGGTGGGATGAGTGGGAGGGAATTATAAGCAGCCTTGTACAATATATCTACTATGATAATGTTTGCATAGCTAGACATGTACAACATATACTGAATTACTTATCTCCCAAGAAGGAATGGGTGACAAGGGAGGAAGGAAATGGATCTGAAATTCAAGGTCGTAACATTAAATGTTTCAAATATATATAAATACTATTAAAAAAAAAAAGGATAATAAATCATGATCTGTAGCTAACTATGAAGCTATCATTGAGAATATAATTTTCTCCTTCAATTAATATTAAAAGTTCTAAAATAGTAAAATAGAATGGTCTAATGGCCTAAATACATGAGGACAGTAAAATGTGTCAATAATGTGAAGAATGCCCTTAAAGAGACTTTGCAACTTGCCACCCATCGCTTATAACTGATAGTCTTTTAGGCAACTCTTGCATGCCACAGAATTTTAGCTCACCATGATGTTCTGATTTCCAAATCTAAAGTCAGACCTGGGAGTTTAAATCATGCTAAAACCACATCTTAAAAAAAAACTTCTGGTTAGAATTCCCTTTCTTTAGCGTGTTCTTGCTAATGGGATCAAAGAGATCTAGTAAAGACCTTTAGCTTCAGCAGTAAAAGATCAACTACCCCAACAGGTTGCAAAAAGAAGGCCTAATTATGATAATACATTTGCTCTGCTGGGGATTCCCAGGTTAACTGTCTAACAGAATAGCCCTGATTAGATAAGGTTTTTTCAAAGATATTAGGTATGTTAGATACCAGATTTACTTTTTTACTATTGAGAATAGGAATCATAAACAGAATAGTTCATATTCTAAGACACTGGAAAGTTTAGGAACTCTTTCAATATCAGTATGTGCTAAGAGAACAGTAAAGGACCAGGGAGGAATAGTTTGCCACCACAAAAATAGATGCTCTTTACCTCTTCTTAGTAATATATATAGAGAAATCATCCCAGCTGTTTTAAAGACTGACAATATGGATATCTGATTTTAAAGTACACTGATGACAGACATATGAAAGTACCAAATATTATTAATTACTGCCAATATTATTATGGTTTTATTTCACAATGAAATAAACATTAGTTTGGGCAATGTCTAAATTTACTAAGTGTGAGATATTATCTGTACCTGAGCCCGGAGGACAGTCATGGTCTCCAGGTCTTCCTCTTGCTTAGCAATAGTCTGTTTCATCTCATCCATTTGCAATTGTTTCGAAGCCAGGGCTCTCTCTGCTAAATCAAGCTTTTCATTTAGTTCCTTTATCACCGAGCTGTCAACTTTTTCTGCCTGTTAGAAAAGATTCATTGAAGAGAAAATAATGAAACCATAAAATATTTTCTAGTCAAATAAGAGACAAAATATGTGTGTAAAAATCATTGGTTTCTAGTTATTTTGTCTCTTAACAACAAGGGTTGCCATCTTTTCTTTCACAGTTTCTTAGAAATATTAGTGAATATCAACTTAGGACCCTTGACTTCCTGGAAAAATTTAGTACTTAATCTCAGCCTAAAAAAGATAAACAAAACTAAATCACAACAGCTAAATTCCTTTAAGTTGATTGACTTAATTAATGTAATTAAGCAATTAATTCATGTAATTAATGTAATGTAATGAATTCATATTATTTTAAAATATAATTTCTTTGTGTAATCAGTAGAAAAAATGTTTATGTTAAAAGGGGACAAGCCCAAGTGAAAGGACATTTCAAAAAATAAACTATAACTCTATTGGGCTAATGAGAATCACTAAAATTATAATTTGGTAAGAATGACAACAAAAAAACTTTCTCCAATTAAAGTTGTCATAATTGAAAGCATTACACTATGAGAGGCATTAGCTTGGTTAAAGTACTCTAACAGTTTGGGCAATCAACTGTAAGTCAGTTTCCATAAAGACAGAAAACACTTCTAATCCCAGCCACCTCTCTCACTGTTCATGACATTGATCACAAGAGGCGTATGTGGATGGACCACACAAATCTATCACAAATATCAGAAATATTAAAATATCATCAAGAGTTGGTCAAAAAGTGTCATTTTTGTACACAATAGCATATTACACACATATGAAACATATAACAAACAATACTAAGTCATTAAAAATTATAAACTTAAAAATAACTTTTGATGAAAAACTTAGATGTCTAACTGAGCTATGTCACATGCACAACTGACACACACAGAATCATATTCCTCTTTACTTTTTCATTTAAATACCTCTTTTCTTTTCAGTTCTTCAATTGTTTTCAGTGCATTATTATGTTCAAGAAGAAGCTTGTTGTGTGTAGTCTGTAAAATGGCAAATTTGGACCTATTTCAACAAATAAAAATATTAATTGGAAGACTGGAAAAAAATCAGTGATTTTATTACATTCTCTCCTCTTCCCTTAAAGAGCAAAATGCCTCCCCTAACAATGATATAAATATACATTAGTATTTCTCTCCTCCTTTCTCCCTCAACTTCTTATCTACTAGGAAAAATAGCTCCACCCAGAAAATTAAGGTAAAGGGTTCAATTCTTCCTCCACTCTACTCTTATGGTTCTTTCCTAATGAAAAGCGTTATCCCATCAGAAGAGTTCCCTGTTACTTAAGTATGGTAGTTAAAAGAGGAACCTTGTACAAACTCATTCCCCAAATTCCATTCTTACAAAGGAGTTTATCGTTCCATTTTTATCAGTGCTTTCATTTATTCCAAACTCACTTTTCATCATCTGTTTTGGCTTGTTCCATTTTGATTTCTGACCGCATACTCTCCACTTGTAGCTCTAACTTTTTGTTGATATATACTAATTCTTGCTTTTCATCCAACTCTGATGGGGTTGCAGAATTTTTTCTTTCAAGGGCCTGACACCTGAAAAGGGCAGCGCAGAAATTTTAACTGGAATAGAGATGGTTCTTTCACTTCTAAGCCATCTGGGTCAGAATGGAACTCAACTTGTGGCCATGCATAAAATATCATTTAAACTTTTGACATGTGACTTAAATACATTTAAAATTCTAAGCTTATGTAATGAATGTAAAGCATGTATATAATGTATAGGGATTTATTTAGTTGTTAAAAAATGTCATCTCCCATTTGCCTTCTTACTAATCAAAGTTTTATTTACTAACTCACTCTGCCATTACCAAAAGAAAATTTCACAGTTAATACCACATGAAATACTAACCCACTTTAAACTTTCAGTCACTTTTAGGAGATACTGTGGTTATTTTTAAACAATTTTCAAAAACCACAGCAGTTATTAGTAAGATGTTCCTCCCAAAGTGGTTTAGACTTGGCAATACTGTTCCTGTTCTTGTAAATTGTGTACCTATAATTCAAAGGTTATGACTACAACTTGATAAATCTCTTTCAAGAGACAATCATATAGTTATCTGCAAGCATAGGGAAAAGGAAAAAGCACTTTTGTTCTCCAAATATGTACCAGTAACCTTGAAAATATCGGTATCTGAAGCTGTTAGGTGAACACTACTTTGGTTTAGCTGGAAAATGAACTTAATAAGTCCAACAGTCTATGTGCTATTAAGACATGAACGAACTTCTCTAGTCCAAGAAGAAAACACAAAAATACTTAAATGTAATCAGTTTTAACAGTAACTAGTGCTCTATGCAGAAGAATAAAAAGATGTACTTAAAAAGAATTAAGGAATTTTAAAAATCATTAATAAACTTCTCATATCACTCATTGGCCTTAATAACTGACCCATAGTGAAAAGATTTTTCTAATTAAAAAACTACTACTGGGGAGGGTCGGTGATGCAGTGAATAGAGCACTGGCCCTGGAGTCAGGAAGACCTGAGTTCAAATCTGGCCTCAGACACTTGACACAAAAACTAGCCATGTGACCTTGGGCAAGTCATTTAACTCCAATTGCCCTCCCCCCCCCAAAAAGCAAAAAAATTAAAAAAACAAAAAATAAAAAACTACAACTTCTTCTCTTCCCTTTAGACGAATGTTATTGCTAACAAAGATCTCTCCTCTCCTCTGCCTGGCCCTTACTTGAAGGTGTTCTGCCCAAAGGAAGGGAAATTTTTGATGGCTGAGAGCTATCTAGTTAATTTGGGGTTTACTGGCTAGATTCCTTTTCCCAACTCACTCTGGATCTCAGGTACAGGACAACAATAGGTCCTTGTCCAAGTGCCATTTAATGGTTATTTTTTTTTTAAAGCAATTGGGGTTAAGTAACTTGCTCAAGGTTACACGGCTAGTCATTATTTATTCGTGGGTGCTCATTTTCTGAGGCCGGATCTGATCTCGGGTCATCCAAACTCCGAGGCCGGCACTCTTACTCACTGCTCCACCTAGTCGCCCCTTTAGGGCAATTGGGGTTAAATAACTTGCCCAAGGTTACACGGCTAGGTTTTTGTTTGTGCGGATTAAGTGTTGGAGGCCGGCTCCGAACTCAGGTCCTTCTGATTCCAGGGCCGGCGCTCAATTCACTGCGCCACCTAGCCGCCCCTTAATGGTTATTTTTTGGGCCCTCCTGGCTCAGAGTGAATGTTAATATTAACTGTATCTCTTTTGGTCAGCAACCCTGAGGGGCTTCCCCTCCCAGTTTGATTTTTTTTTAATTTAAGGGGACATCCCTTGATTCACTTCTTAAAGAGGTCTATTCATTGAATGGGTATTGCCTCTCTCAAAGTGAGAACTTGAAAAGACCTTAGCTTGAAAGGGCAAAGGTCTCCCCACTGCATCCAGGGCCATCTTCAGTCATCCTGATTAATATCTGGCCACTGGACCGAGATGGCTATGGAGGAGAAAGGGAGGCTGGTGACCTTGCACAGCCCTCCCTGATTCAAATCTAAGTCAACTACAAGTCAGGTCATCATTTCCTTGATGTCATGGTCCTCTTCAAGAATAAAGGACAAAGGGGAGGCTAGGTAGTGCAGTGAATAGAGCATAGGCCCTGGAGTCAGGAGGACCTGAGTTCAAATCTGGCCTCAAACACTTAACACTTACTAGCCATGTGACCTTGGGCAAGTCACTTAACCCCAATTGCCCTGCCTACCTCCCTGCAAAAAGCAAAAAAAATAAAAAGAAAAAGGATGAAGGACACCATACAACCTTCTCAGAAGGTATATCTTACTCATTAAAATACCTCACATGGAAACACTTTTATACAAACACACACAAACACACAAACACACACACACACACACACACACACGGAATAAAAGGTTACCAAAAGTCATAACAGCTTTTCACTTATATGCCTGAAACTATTATGACATTAAGATTTTCTGACTTTAAAATGAAGAATAGGTTTTTCCCTTTCCTACTACTACTATTGTATTAACTCAACATGTTTCTTTTTATTTTCCAAATGCAGTCAGCTCTGTCCTTTATTCTTACTTTTCCTGAAGCCTCTTCTTCATCAGCTCAGCTTCATTGAGTTTAGTGTGAGCTTCTTGAAGCTCTTTAAACAAAGCTGTCACCTGGAGGTTCAGTGTTTCCACTTCACTTCCAACCTGTCCAACAGAAAGTTCAAACATGCAAAGGTCATTACTCCAGGTTTGCTTTCTCTTGAAAACACAAAACAAAACAAAATTCATTAGTCTGATTACCAGTTTTTTGTAAATTTGAAAATAAAAATATTAATAGTCATGGAACTGTTTTCAATGTCAGTAACTCATAAATACTTGTTAATGTACTTTTAAAATAATGAAAGTAATTTTTGGAAACAGCTCTCCTTCCTTTACATCCTCAACTTATTCTATCAGAATAAATGACTACATTACAACTTTAATCACAACTGTGGTTCAGCCTTAAATTTCCAGAAATACAACTCTGTTTAACCAGCCCTTATTTATCTGGATCTTATTTTGTGACTATTTTGTGACTCGCATCAATATGGAAGACTCTTCTCCATATAGGAGAGTAATGTCTTTTATGAAATCTAAGAGGAGTCAATAACTTTTTTTTTTAAAAGCAATTGGGGTTAAGTAACTTGCTCAAGGTTACACGGCTAGTCATTATTTGTGTGTGGGTGCTCATTTTCTGAGGCTGGATTCGATCTCGGGTCATCCCAACTCCGAGGTCATCGAATAACTTTTTACAATGAGCTAATTATTGAGTTAGCAGTACTGGAAACTTCTGTAACTTCTTGGTGAGCCTCCGTGTTTCAGCTTCCTTTTCCAACTTTAGATGGTTAAGCAGAAATGAGGTTTTTATTTAAATGCTGTATTTTATTGTATACCACAGAAACTTCTGTGGCTACATAAACTTCCTTGTTTTGGCCTATAGGCTCTTTTAAGTCAACTTAGAAACCTTTATAAAATGTATCCACCTTACCTAAATCTTTTACCTTTGTAGCAATAAATAAGGAGAAAGTCTTTTTTTTTTTTTTTTGCTTTTTGGAGTGGGGAAGGCAGGGCAATTGGGGTTAAGTGACTTGCCCAAGGTCACACAGCCAGTAAGTATTAAGTGACTGAGGCCCGATTTGAACTCAGGTCCTCCTGATTCCAGGGCCTGTGCTCTATTCACTGTGCCACCTAGCTGCCCCAAGGAGACAGTCTTAAGAAACTTTCTGGACTATCTCTATTTCCTGATATTTCACTTGTGTTTGGCCCCCAACTAATCCAGATACTGAGTTATATATAAATTCTCAAGAAAACTCCCATTTTCACAAGACCTGCCTTTGTAATTTTCCTAGTCTCTTAAGAGATTCAGAGGAAAGCTACAGCATAGGCCTGACAGCAGTAAATACCTAGGCCAGGATTTCCTACATTTACAAGAAAGAAGATATGGCTCAATGAATTTTGCACAAAATAAAATTCAAATCAAGAAAACTTGAGAGTAGTGATAAATATCTAGAGTAAATAGAATGTCTGTGTTCTCAAAGCAGATAATATGTTCTAGGGGTATAATCAGAAATATAATGCAGTATTCATCTTGTAGAGTATCTATGAAACATGTTAGAGAAACAGTTTTTGAACTCTGTTACCCACAGTCTCTATGCTTTGTTCCTTTTCTTCTCCAGGACCCTCTTCAGTCTGGGTGCCATTCTCAGAATGATCTCTTGCCTTCTTTTCTAAATCTGTGAGTCTGAGAAATTCCAATGTTACTTTCATTGAAGTCTGAAGAGGAATGACAATTTCAGAAGTGCCAACTGGAACATGATTATACTATGTTTAAAGACTACCATGGCCTTGCTCTTTTAGGACAAAGTCGGCCAGCCCTGGGACAGAACTTTTTAAACTCATCACTTTTAAAATATTTTATTTATTTTTTGGGGGGGAAGGCAAGGCAATTGGGGTTAAGTGACTTGCCCAAGGTCATATAGCTAGTTAAGTGTCAAGTTGTTTGAGGTCGGATTTGAACTCAGGTTCCCCTAACTCTAGGGCTGGTGCTCTATTCACTGCACCACCTAGCTGCCCCAACCCTCATCACTTTTTACCTGGACTATTAGAATAGTCTTCTAATTGGTCTCCCTAACTAAAATTTCTTCATATTTCAATCCTTCCTCCACACAGCTGCTAAGATATTTTCCTAAAGTATGAGTCTGACCATGTCATTTTTCTCTTCCATAAATTCCACTGGCCCCTTGGATCAAATATAAAGTCCTTTATTTGACATTTAAAGTTCTTTATAACCAGGTCTCTTCCTGCTTTTTCAGTCTTCTTATAATTTGTTCCCCCTTACGTAATTCTATGATTCAGCTATTCAAGTCCTATTTGCTGTTCCTCTAATATGACACTCTTCTCTGTGCCTTTGCCCTGGATGTTTCCCATACTTAGAATATTTACTTTCCCTCCTCAATGCCACTTCTCAGAATCCCTAAATCGCTCTAATATTCAACTGATATGACAGTTTCCACAGGAGGTCTTTCTTGGTCCCTGGAGCTGTTGTAGCCTTCCCCTCCTAAGGTGATCTTCTAACTACTCTGTACATAGCTGATACAGACTGATTTATCTACATGTCTCCCTAGAAGAATGTAAGCATTTTGAGGGTAGAGAATGATTTTGCCTCTCTGTGTATTCCCAGTGTTTAGCACAGTGGTTGCTTGGTACATAGAAAGCATTTAATAAATGCTAGCTGACTGAAAGGACAGATATAAAAATTTTCACTTCATAATAAAATTACATTAAGTAACCTTCACTGGTTATTTCTTTCTTTCTTTCTTTTTTTTTTTTAAAGCAATTGGGGTTAAGTAACTTGCTCAAGGTTACACGGCTAGTCATTATTTATGCGTGGGTGTTCATTTTCTGAGGCCGGATCTGATCTCGGGTCATCCCAACTCCGAGGCCGGCGCTCTTACCGCCACCTAGCCTGCTGCTCCTCACTGTTATTTCTTATAAGTTTCCAACATTAAATTAGCAACATTGAACTCCAAAACTGTTAAACTGTTACCATGGTGCTTTGGAGTGATGGGCATCTCCTTTACCTTACTCCTTGGTATATTTCAATTTAAACTGAAAACAAAACTTTAGTCTTCTTTCCTGTAGATTAATTAGATTCTAAAATATTATTACTAGTGATTCAACAATATTCAGAGGGGAAAAAGCCCTAATCAGTGCAGAGAAATCTTGACTTAGAGTTACCATCATACATTTAGAGTACCACCATACATAACCTACCTGAAAAGAGCTAGATCTCAATGTCAGTCGTCTTATCTGGTAATCACCTTATGGATTTCTATGGTCCTTTTGATCAGAGGTTGACCTTCACTAGCTAACTCATCATATTTGTAAATTCCTTAAGAGTAGACTGTTGGTTTTATCTCCCTTTCTACCCCCAGCACTTAATACAATGCCTTGAACATAGTAGGTATATAACAAATGTTTGCTGAAACTGAATTGATTAGTTCTAGGCACATCCGTTCCTGCCCCATGGGTTTGCTATAAACTGGCATATGTTTAGGAAATTCACATTTTATTTAATGCTAGTCTCAGTAAAACTCTCTTGGCCCCAAATAACATATTTCAGAATCAGATTTAAGTGCCTTCTTTATAACTTGGTATTTTGGGTTATATATCCACTTTGTGAAGAGGTTCTATAAAGGTAACTTTATATATCTCAGTTTAAAACAAAAATCACTTTAGTTGTATTCTGTCATTCTTACAAATACCACATTAGGTCAGAGTAATAGAGTCCCAGTGCTTTCATTTTTTGGTTTCAGATTTCCCTTGTTTGAGGATATCAGGGAGGAATTATCATTAATGTTTCCTAAGAAGCAAAGAAAACAGCACTGTTACTTCCAGCTTGGTACTAAGGCTTTTCTAGTTGATAAGATACTGAATGAAAGTTGGTTCATTTCTTTCTCAGAACAGAAAGTTAATGTTATTGAAAATGCTTTTATACATTTAAACCGACTGTGTGAATATACTTTAGACAAATATAACAGTTGTATTACAAAGATAACAACTGCTTATTTAATTTGATGAAATAGTTATCACCAGGTAACAATGTTCAGACATGAACATCAAACTTGAAGCAACAAATGGGTATTTCCACATACAGAGGACTGAGGACAATACACCTTCACGGTTCTCTAGCTCAGGGGTTTTTGACCTGGAGTCTGAGAAGCTAAAAATATTTTGCTAACTGTATTTCAGTATAAATATAATCCTGTGTATTTTATTTTATGATTTTAAAAATATTATCCTGAGAGGTGACTTGTAAGCTTTACCAGACTCCAAAGGAGTTTAGGATACAAAATGTTAAAAATACTTGCTCTAAATAAACTCCACTAAAAGAAAAAAAAGAAAAAAACGTTTACAGTCAAGAAGTATAAAATGTATTCTATATAAGAAGAGATAAATGCTATTACTTAGTGGTAATATTAGGTATGTAATATATAATAATAGGAAGGAGGAAGGGAATAAGCACTTATATAATCCCTACTATGTCCTAAACACTGTGCTAAGGAAGCACTTTACAAATATTATCTCACTTAATCCTCACAATATATTATAATTATCTAAGTATATAGTAAATATTATATATTTAATATTAAATTCAGAGCCAGTCTCAAACAAAATTCTCTCTATACTTATAGTTTGGGAACTTCTCAGTCCCAATTTGTCAGTGACTACAGGGCAGTAGCGGAATAAGGAAAAGGACAGAAAAATGCTCACAAAAATCTTTTAAAAAAATCACCTGACTCTTAAATACTGAGTTGGGGACAAAAAAAAAGATACACTTTGTGGAAGTGGAATTCCATTGCTCTCAAGGTACCTTTCAAGGCTGATGTGGTGCCCTTGGTGAGACAGTGAGTTATTCACCCTAACAGGTAGACCTAGATCACTGGCTATAATCTGAAGGACTGAACCCCACTTGGGTGTCCATAGGACAACAGAGAGTAATACTTCATTTGAAGATAGCGGCTATATAAGATAGTTTCTCTATACTGATCGTGCTAAAATAATACAAATAGTAAATTTATGTGTTATGGATCTACTTAAAATACACTTTGATAACTAATGGCCATTAAGGACCTAAGGAACAAAGAACCACTGGAAACATCCCCTTTCAAGAACTGGAAATTTTGTCTGTATGTCTATATAGAAATTTTGTCTCTCCGACCACTCCCTAACTTTGAGTCTTAAGGAGAGCTGTTTAAGTCTCAAGGAGGTTACATGACTTGCAGGTAGTTACAAAGTTGCCAATTACAGTAAACCCAAACATTTCTGACCCCAAATCTGGCCCTCTATCCACTAGGCCTTTCAATCTTTTGAAAAATACATACCACCATCAAACAATAATTAGCCTTAGTAATAGGGATGTAAAAACCAATGATTATTAATTCACTTCTTTCCTGACTTTAAACATTTTTTATTTTATTTTTTGCTTTTTGGAGGGCAGTTGGGGTAAAGTTTATTTTATTTTAAAAAGATTTACTGATGTTCTTTTGTTTCTAAATCAATCATTTTAGGATATAACTTTCTTTCCTTGCTCTATCTTCCATGAGCCCTTTCTAACAAAGAAAAAAACCAAACAAACCAACCAGTTAAATGTAACTAATTGGAATACTGACTGAATAGGTAACATTCCATACCCACAACTTCCTGCTTCTCCAAATAAAGAAAGGAGGTACATTTTTTTCATTTCTTCTCCAGCTTTGCTAATACGTTCATTGGTTCAACCAACTAATTAGAGTGATGTAACCAATCACATAATATGAAGGTACCAAATAGAGCTTTTAAAGAAATGCATTTTAGAGTCTTGTGATAGGGGTCCAAATTAAATAGGACATCAAAGACCTTCCAGTCCAACCTGTACTTCTACCAGAATCCCTTCTCTAACTCCCTCAACAAGTGTATCATGAAGCCTTTCATTGAAGACAATTGTACTTCTGTTTAGCTTTAAATGTTAAAAAAATATTTTATTATGTGAAGAGCAAATCTTCCTCTCCACAGCTTCTAACAATTTCCTACTTCTTTCCTATGGGGGGCCAATCAAAAAGTATCATGCTGTTGGGGCATGGGGCATTGATAAAATTTAGTAGCTAGTCTACAGAGTGTCTCTATTTTATTAAGGTGCTGATTAATAAGCAGGCTACAGGGAAAATATCAAAAAGCCCCGAGATACCCCAACCCTGACTGTCAATAGAAGATTAAAGTTGAAATAACTAACTTAAACCTTTTCTATCTGAAGTTATTTTGGGCAAACTGAATTTTCAAATTATATTTAAGTGGTAGTATTAGCCTCACCTTTGTGAAATTAATAATCATATGTTAATAGATATAACTATCAGAAAAGTAAAGCTATTTTATATCATCACCATCACACATTTGTAAAACTTTAAAAGCATCTTCAAATACATTAGCTCAATGGAATCTCACAATAATGCTATTAGGCAAGGAAAACAATTCTTACTCTAGGAAAATAGACTTTTGTACTTCACATCTATCTATCTATCTATCTATCTATCTATCTATCTATCTATTTGCTTTTTGGAGGGACAACTGGGGTTAAGCGACTTCCCCAAAGTCACACGGCTAGTACATGTTAAGTGTCTGAGTCCAGATTTGAACTCAGGTCTTTCTGATTCCAGAGCTGGTGCTAGAATACACTGGAATACACTGTGCTACCTAGCCATCCCTGTATTTCACATTTTAAAAAAAAAATTCTTTTGTAAAAATTAAGAGGTCCTGAAAGTATTCTAAACATAATGTATATATGTTTTATACCTGTCTTTAGCTGCCTGGAGTGCAGTTTCAAGTCTTTCCACCTTCTGATTTCCTTCCCTCAGGCACAGTAGAAGCTGACTAACAGTTAATTCCTCAGATTCCAAGTAATTCTTTGCTCCATCCACAGATTTGTTCCTATGTAGAGAAGAAGTGTTTTTTAGTAAAATTAAAGAACGAAGTTAAAACATCTGGATCAGGAAATAAAAGTGTTATAACTTAAAACAGATTATTTCTTTTAAACATGGTCTATTTACTCACTGACAGTGTTTTTTTTCTTTTTACTGTTTCTTTTTATTTGGTCACTGATACAGTTTTAATTCCCATATCAATCTCTTCTACTGTTTTTAAAGGAAATAGCAAAGTGAATACATACAATGCTCTTACAACACCCACGCTGGGCTTACTCACCCAGGGGCGCTGTTTCCCTTTTCTCGCAGCACTTCATTAGCATTTTTCTTGTGCACTTAAGTTCCATTTTGTAGTCTAGTTTTTTGGTACATGTTTTAGCTCCCCTACTACATGAAGTTTCTTGAGGGCTAGAACTACAACTTCACTATTTTTGTTCTCCTCTCAAATCAGTTGTGCAAAGAGAAGGCTTTCTGGTTAACTAAGGGTGAGCTCTGCGGATTACAGAATTGGGTAATAAACTGAAGTCAGGACCCTGAAAGGTTCTGTAGGCTTAACATTTTGAGTTAGGTTTTAAGAGATAGGTGAAGATTTAGGAAGCTGTAATAGGTTAAATCCCTGGAAGAGGTGAGGGTCTGCCAAAAGAAAAATATGTTCTGAGAAGGAACTGGAATCCTACAGTAAGCTGAGAACAGTAAGGCCCCAGGAGATCCTATAAAGATCCTTTATATTAGATAAAGGCAATGAGAAGATAAATCTAGATCTTTCTTACAGAATAGCAAAATGGGACATGGATAATTATTTATCAATCGTCCAACATTTATTAAGTGCCTACTATGTGCCAGATGCTCTGCTAAGTGCTGAGGATACAAAAAGGCAGAAGACAGTCCCTGTCCTCAAGAAGCTTACATTCTAATAGGGGAGGTAACATGAAAACAAATATATGAAAAACAAGCTATACAGGACAAACAGGAAATAATTTATAGAGGGAAAACAATGGAATTAAGAAAATTTTCTAATTACAATGTTTGATTTTAGTCTGAGTAAAATGGTTTCTTCTTGTCAATTTTAATGATGATGACAATTTCACAAGAAGACAATAAATAGAACAAAGGAATTTGTAGTTACTAAAGTACCTTAGAATAAATGTAGCTAAGAAGGAAAATTTACCCAAAAGTTTCAAGCAAAAATTGCCTTCTTTCCCCTTCTTTTTTTGTGCTAGAAAAGTCCTCTAACAAAAAACAAGGAGTCATCAGAGGAAAAAGGAAAAAAGTTGAGGAAGGTATCAACAAAAATACTGTTTAGATTATTAATCAATTCAGATTATTTAGTTCATTTTAAACTAACAACTCATAAAGACTTTGAGCTTGCAAGAAAGATAAGAAATACACAGGTAATATTACATTTAGAATTTATAATAGTACATTTAGAATATAGGCCTATAAAAAAAAAGAATATAAAATGTCAGGTGACAGGATGGACAAATCACTTCTAGTTGTGAGGAAGGGGGGGGGGCGCATAAAGATCAGGGAAAGTTTCATAGAGGACATAGCATCTGAACTGGGTTATTAAGGATGGATAAGATGTCAGTAGGCAAAGCTCTGATATTAACACTAAATGACATTTATTTCTAAATCATTAAAATTACAGAATTAGCATCAGAAGAGCCTTAGGGGCCATCTAGTTCAACACTCTCCTTAACAGTCCCCTCTACCTGACAAAAAGGGGTCATCCTGCTTTTGCTTGAAAATCTCTACTATGGGGCAGTGAATAAAGCACTGGCCCTGCAATCAGGAGGACCTGAGTTCAAACCTGGCCTCAAACAGTTAACACAAAAAATTAGCCATGTGACCTCTGGCAAGTCACTTAACCACAGTTGCCCTACCTTCCCCCCCAAAACAAAACAAAACAAAAAACTCTACTAAAAGAAACCCTTCAAGGTAAATGATGCCACTTTTGGATTATAAAATTGTTAGGCAGTTTTTCCTCATAGGAAATCTAAATCTGACTCTAAAATGTCTACCTATTGCTTCTAGTTTTGTCCTCTGTGACTAGGCAGAATAAACCTAATCCTTTTTCCACACTTCCCACAATCCACGCTTCAGGTATTTTAAGAAAGTTATATCTCCTCCTAAGTCTTCTATTCTTAAACTAAATATCACCCATTTCTTCAAACCACCCTCATATGACATGATTGCAAGCCATTTCACTACTCTGGTTGCCCTCTATCCTATTAAATGTGTCACTCAGAACTAAATGGACACAATACTCCATTTGTGATATGAACAAGACAGACTACAGTAGAACTATCCTGGACACTGTTCTCTTAATAAAGTCTAAAATTTCCTTAACTTCTTTGACTGCCATCACTATTGCCTAATATGAAGTTTACAGTACACTAAACCTTAACCTTCTTCAGATTAAAGTACTGTCTATCTAGCACTGCTTTTCTCATTTGATACTGTGTTCAAAAATATCAACTTCACAAATATAACAGTTTTATTCATCTCTACTGAATTTTTTTCTTCTAAGTCAATATTCTGGCTTATCAGGATCTTTTTAAAATGCTGACACTGTAATCCAAAGTGTTAGCTATTCCCATGTGGTGCAGCCTTATCTCATTTGCAGATTTTTATAATGTATTAAAAAAACCAAATTGGAAGAGCAGATGGACTTCATATTTACCTGGAGAGGCTTATACAAACTGATGCTGAGTGAGAAGAGTAGAACCAGGAGAAATTTCTATATAATCACAGACACAACATATGTGTGATGACCAACTATGATAGACTAGACTCTTCTCAGCAATGCAGTAATATAAGTCAATCCCAAAAGACTCATGATGGAGAGAGATGTCTACATCCAGAGAAAGAACTAGAAAGAACTGAGTTTGAATCCTGATTGAAGCAAACTACTTTACCATTTTTCATTCCATCTAGTACAATTTGCCTTTGTAACCTGACTAATGTCTAATGTTAAAGTATTTGCAGATCCTATACTGGATTGTATGCCGTCATGGGGGGGAGGGGAGGGAGGGAAAGAAAATTTGAAACTCAAGGAATTATGGGATTGAATCTTGTAAACTAAAAGTAAACAAACAAATTAATAAAGACAAAAAAATTAAAAAAAGAAAACCAAACTGAGGGCATCTAGGTGAATAGAGCAGTGAATAGAGCACTGGCCCTGGAGTCAAGAGGACTTGAGTTCAAATCCAGCCTCAGGCACTTAACACAAAAACTAGATGTGTGACCTTGGGCAAGTCACTTAACCCCCATTGCCCTCCACCCCACCCCAAATAAAATAAAAAACCAAAATGTTAAATAGCACAGAACCAATGACAGACCACTGTAGCACTTCAGTAGAGACCATCTTGTATCAGGATTGACAGTAAGAAGTCTACTAATTCACTATTCGGCTACTCAAACATTTTGAGAAAAAGAGTTTCCATTATATGTTTTCTTTTTTTTTCCTTTGCAAGTTGGTTTTTTTGTTGTTGTTTTTATTTAGTTTTAGTTTTCAACATTTATTTCCACAAGATTTTGAGTTACAATTTTTTTCTCCCCATCTTTCCCCTACCTTTCACCCCAAAAAAGCAAGCCTACTGAATACTGAAAACCCCAATATGTTCTCTCTTATTTCCTTCCCCATTACCCCCCTAACATTCTAGTAGGGCAAGATGGGTTTCTATACCCCAGTACCTGTATATCTTATTTCCCAGTTGCTTGTAAAAAACAAATTTTTAAACATTTGTTTTTAAAACTTTGAATTCCAGATTTTTTCCCTTCTTCCCTCCTCACCCACCCCCACTGGGAAGATATTTTCCTGTAGGGTAAGATACCCAATTGAGTGTGTATGTTATTCCCTCCTTAAGCCAAATTCAATGAGAATCAGGTTGTCCCCCTCCATTGTAACAGTTTTCTCTTGCCTCTTTTATATGAGATAATTTACCCTAATCTATATCTCCCTTTCTCCTCCCAATAGATTCTTCTCTCACCTCTTAATTTTATTTTTTAGATATCATCCCTTCATATTCAACTCATCCTGTGCCCTTTGTCTATGTATACATGAACATACATATGCCCACACTCACACATCTACATACACATATACCCTCCTATACATATATGTATATATACATATATATACACATACTATATATATATACATATATATACACCTATGTATGTATGTGTGTATATGTATATATATATATATATATATATATATATATGTATTCCCTTCAACTATCTTCATACTAAGAAAAGCCTTATGAGTTACAATTATCTTTTTTTTTCTATGTAGGAATGTAAATTGTTCAACTGTAATTAATAAGTTCCTTATGATTTCTCTCGTGCTTCTCTTGCTTCTTGTATCTGAAAGTCAAGTTTTCTGTTCAGCTCTGGTTTTTTCATCAAGAATGCTTGAAAATACCAACTATGACAGACTGGACTCTTCTCAGCAATGCAGTGATATAAGTCAATCCCAAAAGACTCATGAAGGAGAGAGATGCCTACATCCAGAGAAATAACTAAAAAGAACTGAGTTTGAATCCTGATGGAAGCAAATTACTTGATCTTTTTCTTTTCATTGTTTGGTTTTATTTCCTCTTTACCATTTTTCATTCCATCTAGTACAATACACCTTTGTAACCTGACTAATGTCAAATGTGAAAGTATTTGCAGATCCTATACTGGACTATATGCCATCATGGGGGTTGGGGGAGGGAGGGAAGGGAAATTTGAAATTCAAGGAACTATGGAATTGAATTCTGTAAACTAAACAAACAAATTAATATAATAATAATAAAAAAAGAATGCTTGAAAATCCTCTGTTTCATTGAATCACCATATTTTCCCCTGAAACATTATACTTAGTTTTGCTGGGTAGGTGATTCTTGGTTTTAGTCCTAGCTTTTTTGACCTCCAGAATATCATATTCCAAGCCCTTCAATCCCTAAATGTAGAAGCTTCTAGGTCTTGGGTTACCCTGAATGTGTTTCCACAATACTCAAATTGTTTCTTCCTGACTGCTTGCTGTATTTTCTCCTTGACCTGGGAACTCTGGAATTTGACTATAATATTCCTAGGAGTTTTCTTTTTGGGATCTTTTTAAAGAGGTGATTGGTGAATTCATTCAATTTCTATTTTGCCCTCTGGTTCTAGAATATCAGGGCGATTTTGCTTGATAATTTCTTGAAAGATGCTGTCTAGGCTCCTTTTTTTTCATCATGGCTTTCAGGTAGTCCAATAATTTTTAAATTATCCCTCCTGAGTCTATTTTCCAGGTCAGTGGTTTTTCCAATGAGATATTTCAGATTGCCTTCTATTTTTCATTTGTTTGTATCTGTTTTTTGGTATCTTGATTTCTCATAAAGTCATTAGCTTCCAATTGTTCCCATCTAATTTTGAAGGAATTATTCTCTTCAGTGAGTTTTTGACATTCCTTTTCTGTCTTGCAAATTCGACTTTTTAAGGCATTCTTCTCCTCCTTGGCTTTTTGTGCCTCTTTTGCCATTTGGGTTAGTCTATTTTTAAGGTGTTATTTTCTTCAGTGTATTTTTAGATCTCCTTTAGCAGGCTGTTGACTCACTTTTCATGATTCTCTTGCATCATTCTCATTTCTTCTCAATTTTTCCTCCACATCTCTTACTTGATTTTCAAAATCCTTCTTGAGCTCTTCCATGGCCTGTAACTAGTTCATATTTTTCTTGGAGGCTTTTAATGCAGGGATTCTGACTTTTCTGTCATCCTCCCACTCCATGCCTTGATCCTTTTTGTCCCCAAAAAAGGATTCTATGGTCTGTTTGTGCTTTCTCTGCTTGCTTATATTGCCAGCCAATTACTTGTCTTTTGAGCTCTTTGCCACGGCAGAACTCTGCTTCTAGAATGGAGAGGGAACTATGTCCCAAATTGCTGGGGTTTTGAAGCTGCCAGAGCTATTAGCTGGGCACCCTCTCTATAGCCCCTACAAGTTCTGGCTCACTGGTCACACACCCCAGGACCACCACCCAAGACCATGATCCAGATCCAAGCAGGTTAAAGCAAGAGTGATTACCCTCTGAATGGTCACTTCATCCCCCTATGATCTCCAGGCCAAGAGCTCCCGAGGCAGCCAGGCTGCAGCTGCTGGAGTCACCTTGCCTCTGCTGCTTCTTGCCCTGGGGGTAGGGGCTGGACTGTGCTCTTCAGTACCCCCCTGTTCCAACAGAGTTCCACACTGACCTTTCACTTTTTCTTTGGTATTTATGTGTTGAGAAGTTTGGAACCTACCACAGCTACTGATGATTCATTCTCCTTAAGTTTGCTCTGGCAGCTGCTGGTTGGGGATGCCCTGGGGCTGAAACTGTGTGGCTCATGCTGGACTGCATTTAGCTCCCAGCTTGGTGTAATAGACCCTTCCTGTCCACCTTCCAGGCTTACTTCAATGGGAGATTTGTTTCTCTCTGTCACTTTGTGGGTTCTGTAGCTCTAAAGTTTGTTTAGAGTAATTTTTTACATGTATTGGAAGTGAATGGAGTGGGAGCCCATGCCAAGTTTGTGCTTCTACTCTGCCATCTTGGTTCTGCCCCTGCAAGTCCATTCTATATTTTCTCTTTTAACTAAGTCCCCCTCCCTCTCCCCAGTCCAGATTTCTCACATTTCCGTGTCCCTACTTCAGTCATTCTTAGTCATGTCCAACTCTTCATGACCCCATTTGGGGTTTTCTTGGCAAGGATACTATTGTGGCTTGCCATTTCCTTCTCCAGCTCATTTTACAGATGAGGAAACTGAGGCAAACAGGGTTAAGTGATGTACCCAAAGTTATACAGCTCATAAATGTCAGATCAGATTCGAACTAAAAAAGATGAGTTTTCCTGACTCCAGGCTCAGCACTCTATTGGACCACCTAGCTGCCCAACATACCCCCACATCACCCATCTAATCTTTAGTTGGGACAGATAATATACTCATGTTTATGTGGCACTTTAACATCTAAAAATTACTTCTGTCAGGATAAGCTAAATACCAGTACCTCCATTTTGCAGACAAGGAAACAGGTAAAGTGACTTCCCCATGGTCATACAGCTGTTAAATTTTATAAGCAGGATTATAAACTTAAGGTTTCCCACCTCCAGGTCCATCATTCTTTCCATTAACCAAGATACTTCTCAGGTTATACAGGCCATCCTCCTCATACAATATACATTAAAAGTAATACAACTCGGGGCGGCTAGGTGGCGCAGTGAATAGAGCGCCGGCCCTGGAGTCAGAAGGACCTGAGTTCAGAGCCGGCCTCAGACACTTAGTCCACACAAACAAAAAAAAAAAAACCTAGCCGTGTAACCCTGGGCAAGTTACTTAACCCCAACTGCCCTAAAGGGGCGGCTAGGTGGCGCAGTGAGTAAGAGTGCCGGCCTCGGAGTTGGGATGACTCGAGATCAGATCCGGCCTCAGAAAATGAGCACCCACGCATAAATAATGACTAGCCGTGTAACCTTGAGCAAGTTACTTAACCCCAATTGCTTTAAAAAAAAAAAATACAACTCATTCAAGTGCAAGATTATAAAGTCCTTAGTCATCCTACTGTATGAGTAGGATTAATAAAGGATGGGAAGAGACAAATGTTAGGATATAAAGACGCACCCTTTTCAGATACTGGAGAATTCATTGGCGTAGATATCAGGAGACATGGATTCTACTCCAATTTCTATCAAAGACTTATTGATTGAAAGTGAGTTGTTTCACCTTTTTATCCTTTTTCCTCTCCTCTGGGGAACATAAAATACCTGGTCCTCTCTCTTTAACATACATTAGCTTATCTTTAAGGCAATTCTAAATACTGTTATAGTTTTTTTTATTCATTTTTACTCTTACAGTAAATCACATTTAAACACACTATTTTCCAAGGATGAGTAGTATAAATACATGAAAAGTGACATTTCTGCCCAACAAAGGATGAAGTCAAAATAATTAAAAGGTTTCTCACTATAATGCTTTTTTGATGTATTTTAAAGTAGCTAGTCATTATTCTACCTACTTGTCAATGGGATCAGGAGTTACCAATCCAGGACCATTCTTGATTTCTTTTAGAGCTCCAGCTTCATCTCCTTCCTGTGAAATGAAAAAAAAAGGCAGTTTTAACAATGAACAGATATCAAAGATAAATGCTTTATCTTTACAATCAAATGAGGGAAACTGAATAAAGAATTTTAAAGACATTCAATTCAAGGAAAAATTCTTAGTATTTAAAATGTTTAATTCATTCAAAGGGAATAGAAGCTAACTTTCCCCTTTTTATTCAATATTACAATGAATTATGGTCCTTTTTGCATACTCAGTAGGTAAAGGTGTAAATTTGGCCCTGTAAAAGAGAAACTCTTGCCACCTTCTCTAGTAGTCCCTCTTTCCCCTCAAGCAAATAAGGCACACATGCTAGTTTTGTCTCCTTCCAACTCCCTCCTGTCTTTCACATTTTAGGAAAAGAGATAGGTGAAAGTTACTATAACCAAAGTGGAGGAGACAGACTTTTCACCCTATAAGGTTAACAGAGTAGGATGTCTTTCCCAAAAATGGTTCTTGTTAGATACATATTATAGGCTGCATGATCTTCAGGGCACAGGAAAGACTAAGACGCTACACTGACATCAAAATATATTTACATTACAACATGTACAAAGAAAAAATCTTCCAAAATATTAAAATGTTATGTTATTTTTATTGTATGGGTTTTTTCAGATCATTAAGCAATATTTCCAATTCACTGAAGCAAGACAAATGTTTTTATCCTAGCTTTGAGGGCCAATATGATTATTATTCACCTGTGAAGAAGAGTGTCTTACTAATCAAGAGCTTCAAAAGAAGGAATTTCATTTGAGAACTAACAGAGTGGGTGGTTTTTCTGAATTTATCAATTTATTTGCAGCAAACAAAGCTCTTCAGAAAAACCCATTAGCTTTTAGTAACCTTCAGTAACTTGCAGAAAGGCTACAGGTACAAAGTTTAACTTTATTTTCAAGTGGAGAGTTATAAAATCTCTTTAATTTTATGGCTATAAATCATCTGAATTCGGGTGGTTTAGATGTATTGATTACAGAAGTTATTTTCAAATAATACTTATTGTACTTTATTTGCTGTCTGCTTAGTTTACTAAACTAAAGTCATACCTTAGAGACTCTTAATATGATCTTAAAAAAAAAATCAACAAGTATTTTTTAAGTGCCGATTTGCCAAGTACTATACCAGCATTTTTGGTTGCCACCAAAATTACTAGTTCTTTGGAACATAGGTTGTTTTTCTTTATTTCTTTCTTTTTCTTTTATGGAGGGGGGAAGGCAGGGCAATTGGGGTTAAGTGATTTGCCCATGGTCACATGGCTAGTAAGTGTTAAGTGCCCGAGGCCAGATTTGAACTCAGGTCCTCCTGACTCCAGGGCTAATACTATTCACTGCACCACCTAGCTGCCCCTCTTTCTTCCTTTACACATACACCCACATACTTTAGTTCTTTTATCCTGACAAATATTTTATCTTTTCTCCTTTAAAAGATATTAACACTGTCTTAAAAAAGACAGGAAAGATGATAACTAATCTTTCTTCCTGGGGATCGTTTAGACCCACTATCCAATCTCATCTCACCATAATAGAGCAGAGGCTCCCTCAGAGTTTATCTTCATTTTTTGCTACCTAACATGTTTGCTATTTATTTAGATACTATAATGATACATGTTCCCCAAAAAATTTTTGAGGAAAAAAGCATGTGTCAGACATGCAGTATCTGTTATTATATTCAATTTTGTGATACTACGTAAATCCTAGTTTGAGAGAACTAGATAAAGATCGTCTATTTAATATCTGATGCCATTCTGGGAGCCCAGACTAATAACCAAATCAGAATAGTTCTTAATGTAATGCATTTTTAAATTAAATTATATAATGTTTCTTTGCTTATTATTTAAAAATAAACCAACTCTTCTTGTTTTGAAAAGTAACCAATATCTCATCTCAAATATTTTAGAGTAGTTTTTAAAATGGGGAATGAATTCCCCACATCAAGTAGGCCGTACTTAAGTTTCTCATGCTACCAAAAAGGGGCATCATTTATCTTTCCTGTATCAGAAAGAAAAAGTGACAAAACACAGTTCTCTTGTCTTTAACTGGTAACTTACAGCCATTCTAATTTCAACAAATGAGTCTTCAGAGGAGCCTGTGTTCAGCTTGAGCTGTAATTCTGATACAATGCCAAGTAAGTCCGCCTTCTCAGCTTGAAGACGAGTAACTTGTGTCTTTAATTGCTCCATTTCCTGGTCTGTTACGGTCCTGGGAATCTTGGAGTCACTAGTGATGTCCTGAAAATGACAAATTACGCTAAGCAGATTAGCAAATAGAACAAAAAACAGATCACCAAGTTTGATACATTCCAAGCATTAAAACTCATTTCCCAGGCCATCTCTTTCCCCAACTAGAAATCTTGACTTTCATTTGGCAATTTTAAAAAGTACCACATGATAGTCATGTAAATATTGTTTTCAAATACAGGGAGATAGAAACCGTTTTATGCTCAGAAAGAAAAGGCTGACAGTCTAGAGTGGCAAAAAAGAATGCCGTACCTAGTCAGGGGAAGCTAGGCTCAGATGCTAGCTCTGCCACTTACTACCTTTGTAACCATGGGCAATCCATTTAACTGCTCTGGGCCTCCGTTTTTAAATTTATAAAGTAAGTATATTGGGCTTGACCCCTAAGGTCCCTGTGAGCTTTAAATCTATGATGCTGGAAATCAACTGGATAGAAGCTGTGCTGGACATTGGAACTCTGGAACGTTCCAATTCAAATTTTAATTCCAAACCCAACATCTATTAAGTATCTACTATGTATAAGGCTTTGTATCACTGGTGATACAAAGATAAAAAATGATAATCTTTGCCTTCAAAAAATTTATAATTTAATAAATCTAGTTCCAGAAAATAAAGACAGAAGCTGTCATCCTGCAGGCACTAACTCATCACATTGCAAAGACCATACAATCAGAAAGAGCCATAGTTTACTATGTCAGTTCTCTCCCTAGCCTCAAAACCAATTATTGATATTCCTGTTTAGGTAAAATGCAAGATTATTTGACATTCAGTAAAAAAAGATATATAAAGTTAACCAAAGAAGACCTTTGCATGCTAAGATCCTGCACTGAGGAATGTCTAATGATATACACATGTTGGCTGTTTCAAAACTCTGTAGTTGTCTGACCCATCATGTATTGATTTAACATTTCTTTTCTATATTTGTGTCTTATACATGTGTTTTCATCTTGGAATTTAAGTTATTAAAGGCAAATCTTCTGTAAACCTTAAAAGGCTATATAAAGGAGGAATAATTCTATATAACCCCTTTTGTATACTGCCTAATCTAGGCTAGGGAATATACAATTAGGGATGTAAATGCTTTCTAATAATTTTAATGTTATTCAATGAAGCTTCATGGGGCAATTAAAACCTCAAGCTACTAAGGTCCTGAAAACTTTAATTGAGGAAAAAAGATTGAAGCAAAAGAACAGACAAATGGAGAGCATGGCCTAAGTAATTAATACTTTAAGGGAATTACTTTATGAAAGGGAAATTTAGGCCAAAGCATGGAGAAAATGGAGCTGGAAAACAAGGTTTGGAGGAAGAAAAAGATGACAAAGTAGAAACAAAGATGATACTAGCAATTACTCCCCCGAGGAATCTACCACCTCACTACTGGGTCCTCCTTGTAGCTCATTTCCATCGGCTTCCCGTTTTAGAAGAAGCCATCCAGGCTCTAGCTTCTGATCTCAATGTCCCTCAATTCAGGGACTCTCTTGAAACTTGTGGGCAACTGCCCAAACAGACTAACTGTTTGTGGAATCTTCCCCCTCAAACTACAATGTGATTGGCTCACTGAGAGCTAAAGCCAACTGTCAGCTCTCTTAAGGCTAAAGGAGGAGAAAGATAAACTTGATTTTCTTCTTCTAAAATAATATGCTATGTATTGCTCATATTTTCCAGGTGAAATTGCCATTTCAACTTGACATTCCACAAATTTAACTAATGACAAACTCCAAAGTAGTAAATTATGTCTTTTGAAACATAAGGGTTGAATTATCGGATGCTGCAAATGTGATCTCTGCTGAGTCACTGACAGGCCAGCTTCTAGGAGATGCTACACATTTTTCTTAGTCTGTGGGCAGGCCATTTAACCATCAGCTTTTCAACAAAATGCCAGTTCTACCTTTTACTGTCTATGTGATCTCTGAGCATGTCAGGTAACCTTGTTGTTTACCTCCTCTATAAAGTGAGGTGTTGGCCTCAGTGACTTTTAAAAAAATGCTTATTATATTTTCTTTAATTCATGGAATAAAACAATCATTTCTATAACATAGTACAATAAAAAGATGATTGTACATGAAACTGCAGATCTACTAGGCACAACTTGCTATTCCTTTCAAATATACGCCAGAATTATCAGGGAAATGGCTTTTTTTTTCTTCCCTCCTCTCCCCCACACATCCTAGAGATGGCTACCATTAGACCTCAGTGACTTCTAAGGTTCCTTCCAGCACTAACTGTATGATCCTGTGTGATCACTGTTATCGTGTATAACATTCAAGCTTCCATCCTTTCTACTGCTCTCTCAACATTCCCTTTCCTTAATTCTCTCTCGTTCATTCATTTGCTGTTTCTTCCCCATCTGTCCAAAAATTAGTAGTTGATCAAATTCATGGTAAAAGCAAAAATATAAGCATGAACTCACTTGACCCCCCTAAATGGTGCTTTACCGAAACCTAATACTTTTTTTTTTTTTGCCTTTTTGGAGGGCAATTGAGGTTAAGTAACTTGCCCAAGGTCAGGCGGCTAGGTTTTTTGTTTGTGTGTGTGTTAAGTGTCTGAGGTCGGATCTGAACTCAGGTCCTTCTGACTCCACGGCCGACGCTCTACTCATTGTGCCACCTAGCCGCCCCTGCAACCTAATACTCTAATCTTTATTGGGAGAAAAATTCTATGTTTTGTGTCATGGATTCCTTTGGCAGCATGGTGAATTCTATGGACTCCTCAGAATAATGTTTTAAAATGCATAATATAAAACATAGGATTACCAAGGAAACCAGTTATATTGAAATATAGTTATTCATTTTCTTCTTAATGTTTATATACTTCTGAATTCCTATTCTAGATTTTGGGAAAAACCTTAGAAAGGAGAATAATCACAGGATCATACACTTAGGTCAATAAAATCCCATTCATGATTCTTTGAAATAAGGGCAAGGACTTCAGGAGACAAATCCATTTTCAACCCCAACTTAATGGTGTCATAAGTGAGGTACTGTCTTATCCTGAGGACATGCTGTGTCTAATTCTTAATGTATACATGGCTACAAGCTTGGGTAAGAAATTTTTTTCTTCAGGTTCTTTGAGCTATTTGTGCTTTGGTAAGGTTAGCTTATTAAGATTAATTAAAGGATATTAAATGACATTTTTAAAAAGCTTTCAAACTATTTTTAAAAACTTAAGAAAACAACCTTCAAGTTTTAGATTTATGTAGATAGGACAATATGAATAAACAAAAAAACCTAATTTTAAAAAATGCTGTCATGTGACTTTCAAAGACATGCTTCTATTACCAAGGAGAGGGAGTCCGAAATATCCTAGATGGAATAGGAAAATGTGGGGGTTTTTTTGGTTTGTTCATTTTTAAGAGACTGGATCTTCCCTAGCTATATTCCAGTGTGGATACATGGTCATCCACAGGCCTGACCCTAATTGCTGATTTGCAGGAAGCTTTGACCTGTTCCTTTTCTGACCTGAGCTGCTTTTCCCTTTCACAGACAAGCTAACCTGGGTGAGGATGCCCTTTTCAATCTACTTTGGCTTTACTATTGCTCAGAACTCCAGACCTCAAGCCATGGACCAGTCTCTTGGGGAGGCTACAAGGACCAGAGGCCTGGAGGCATGGCTTGTCATTTGTAAATTGTACAAGCAACATTCCCTAAAATAATTTAAATATGCTCCCCATTATATTGTTTATACATAAATTTCCTCAGGAAAACTTCTGCATAAATAATACAAAAGTTAACTCCAGCACAACCAGAATGATCAAAGATTTTAGTCCATGACAATACAGATTAGATTTTGTTAAATGAATTTAAAAAAAAATATGAATATAGTTTGCTTACCTCAAAAGACCTTTCCTGTTTCCCTTTAAGGTTTTCAATTTCTGCTCTCAGAGTTTCATTTTCATTACTCAAAGATAACAAGCTCTCCTTGACTTCTTTGAACTTCAACTCAAAACACTGACGCTCTTCCTTTTGTTTTTCTGTCCAGGCTGAAAGCTCTTCAAACCGTCCCTTCATCGTTTGGTTATTTAGCTTCATAGCCTCTGTATACAATGAGGGTATCAGTTGACCAGAGAAGTGGACCAATATAGTAATTTGAAGGATAAAGTCACCCAATTAAATTTCTCTATAGATAACTCTGTTACTTGGATATAAAAGCTCAATTTAGGCTCAAGGGACAGCAAGAAAAAGGCTTAATGACCTGGTTTAAAAAAAAGGTGGAACTATTTCAGTCTTCAGAGCTTCAGAACACTAAATGATAGAGCCCCACTATGAATATGAGATATTCTACAGTAGATTAAGTATTGGTTCAGGGGTCCTAGACTGGATCCCTGAACCTTTTTGAAATAGAGATAATACAGACCTTTTTTTTCCTTAAAAAGCTGGCATTTATTTAGAATGTCTTTTGCTTTAAAAAAATTTTTTTAATGTACTACAGATGAACACTCTTAATTCTAACCTATGTTCAAATGCTAAACGACAGAGAGAGGTCCAGCCTCATCAAGTGGACTATAAGAAAATCCAATTCCTAGGTCTTTATAGTGAGATTATAGTTCCCAAAGGCACAGGGAAGCATGAGAAATAAAGACAAATTTAGAGGCCAATTATTTTTCACCTTTTAACTGGTGGTTCTCAATAAGGAGCTCCTTCATCTGTTTCAGCATCTCCTCTGGAGTGAATGTATCCAGCTCTGGATGAGCCAAATTCTGAGGTCCATTTCCTGTGCTTGCCTTGGGACAATCCTCATTTTCAGTTGTGTCACTCACTGGTTGACGGGACATTGTAGCAGCTCCTATAAGACAATCACATTACAAAAATCCAGGTTCTTCTTCCCATATTCAAGGGCTATATTCTAAAACTCCCCTCAAATACAGAAAAATCTCAATATTTATTCCCTAACATAAAATGCTTTAGAGGGTAGTTATTTTTTCTTCCAAAACTCTCCTTTTTTCAAGGCATTTTCACTTCTGAGATCAGAGAGAAAGCCATGTTTACATGCTAATGGTCTTTAAAAGTTTGTTAATCTTCCTTTTAACAAGTTATACTTTGTACATTGGGGCAAAGTAGGGCAGGAAAAGAAATAGAACTACCAGGGTAGAAACAGCATTAGCAAACAAAAGGTAGCAAATATGAGACATATGAGATATTCTTAAGTATGAGAAACCATAAATACTGAATCAGTATCGATAGTTTCCAACATCATAAAATTTTAAATGCTCATATCTGGGTCTTAACAAACATCACCAAACCAAAATTTACCATCCAGATTCATAAATTTATATACTCCCATCTTATACCTTCTTGTGAAATTTTAGCTTGTTTGGTTGAAATTCTGTTTTCCTTCTATTAAGACAACATTGCGTGCCTAAGCCTTCAACAAGTTACAAAATAGGGAGAAAAACAGATTTTAAAGTTGAAAAAATTTCTCAAGGACAAGACACAGAAGTCTCAATGGAATTTCACTAACTTGAAAGTTTTATATATGTATTGTTTACATATTTTGTAGACTTATCAAAGTGGCTGAATGAATGTACTGCAGTTTTCCCCAGCTTTATTTACTAGCCTCTCCTATTCCCTGGGACTTAAAAAAAAACAAAACACAAACCCCAGACAATTGTTTTCAAATTAGTCCAGATTCTCTTGTAGAATATCCATAAGTCTTAATAGTAAATTGTGGAGCAAATAATTTAAACTATCTATAATTCGTTTCTGCATCTTAGACTAGAAATAATAAACATCTCTTTTCATTAAAGTTTTCTTCTACTGAGACCCAACTCAGATGCAACTTCCTCCAGGAAACATTCCCTGCCTTTCTATAAACCATTTGCTCAGCCTTCAGGTTTTTCTCTCTTTAAAAAAAACACAACAGTTTATTTTAGTTTATTTTGGGGAACAAGAGTGAGCAGCTATTGATAAAGCAGGCAAAGAGCTAAGTGGAAAATGATTACGAACTTTAGAATTTGGTAATATGTGGATGCTTAAATCTCCTCGATTATTGTGGACAATTAACTATACTTTGAACCTAGTACTCCTGCCCCATGCCCTTTCAAAGATGTCACTCATCTACTTTTTTAGCTGCATTCTAACTACTTCCATGTCCTACCCTGTTCAGTGTCAAAAGGCTGAATAGATTCAAGATATTCAGGAACAGTGGCTCTGGAGGTTTTAATATTCATGAAAGCCAAGCAAACAACTTTGAAAGAAAAAGAGTAGGAAAGGTTCTGGGAGGACAGGGTGAAAACAAATGGAAGTCTAATTCCAAGTCTGGATAAAGCAATAGAGAGGTAGTATTTTCTAAGATTCTTCTTCCTTGGAGACTGGCTTACTGACTAAAACTCTGCATGTGGAAAATCAATCCTCTCCTCCCTTCAAGAGCTTCCAATCCCCACTACTCTCCCGGAAAAAATGAGGAGAAAAATTTAGGGAAAAAAACCTTCCCATCACTCCTGATTTTGCCCAATCTTCCTATCTGTACATAGTCTTTCTAGGTACAACTAGGTTAGTGCTTAAATTCTTTTTAAAAGTCTGTGCTTTATCCTAGGTTGCTTAAGTTTAGCCAAAATAAGGTGTAGTAGTTATATTTAGGGACACAACATGGCCTCATGAAAAGTACACTGGCTGGTGAGTTAGAAAACTGGGGAACCAATTTTGGGTCTTAGCTCTACCACTGGCTAATTTCCTATGATCATGTAAAGTAATCTGGGGCTTCAGATGCCTCATCTCTAAAATGAAGGGATTGGACTAGACAAGATGTTCATTTTAGCACTAAAGTTCTATGACAGGCATTCCTAAGAGAAGTAATGTTTATAGTGCTTTAATGTTTGCAAAATGTTTCATATATATTATCTCACTAGACACTTGGAAAAACCTTTGGAGGCAAGTACTATTATCAGGTTACCAATGAGGAAACAGGATCACAGAGGTTAAAAAGGGACTTTCCTGGGATTACACAGCTGTCAAGGAGACAGGTGCTAAACTTGGGTGTGTCCTATCTACTGTGATCCACTATAGTTCCCTGGGCCTTTGCTTTATTTCTCTAATAGGAACACAGTAATCTTCTTAATGGAATTCAAGGGTTTTACATAATCAAATATTTTGGTTAGTGGAATGTTAATTCATAGTTAGCAGGATTTAGAGCTGAAAAGGATCTTAAAAATCACAACCTAGTCCAGCGACTCAAACCTTTTTCATGACCTGGACACAGGTCATGATGGGCCTCTGATGGAGCTTATGGATCCTTCTCAGAAGAATGTTTTTAAAATGCATAAACTAAAATACAGAGGATTACAAAGAAAACCACTTAAAATAATACAGCTATTAAAATATTTAAACAAGTTCATACACCTCAGGTCAAAAGCCCCAGATTTAGACCAGTTCCCTCATCTTAAAGACATGGAAGGGATAATGATTTACAAACTAATTTTCAAAGGATCTGAATACTCAGCACCAACATACTGATAAAACAAGGTCATTCAGGTTTTTGCAATATTTCAAGTTCATCATAACAAGTACCCACTACCAATTTCTAGCAATATGGTAGTGTCAGTTAATAGAATACTAGCTAATAGAGAACTTAAAATATGAATACTTGGCAAGTGTCTCAAGGACTGCTTTCATTAGGGCAATGGATAAGATTAAATCCTTACATTTTAAAAAGTTTACAGACAAGAATACCAAGAGTACCAATTCATTTATAGCTCTAATAGCAACAGTTCATATTTATATACTGTTTTAAGGTTTATAAAGTTATTTCCCTTATGCCTCTTTGAGGTAGGTAGTGAAATATTATTATTCCCATTTCATGGATGAGGAAACTGAGGCACAGAGAGAAGTGACTTCCCAGAGGTCAGAGAGGTGTCAATGCCCATAAATGAACCCAGGTTTCTTGCCTTCAAGTTCACATAATATTTTTTTCCACTACAATAGGACAGTGGCCTAATTTTGTTACTAATTCAACTTTAACTTAACAGTCTTCAGCATAATGGCATTTAAAGGTTAATTAATTCAAGTACACAATTTTGTAAGATTTTATCAACATGAAGTCAATTAAAGCTACCCAGTGGGAAAAACTCCTAGAGGTATTCAAACAAAACATTTAAAGTTTTTAAAGTTCAGAGTTCAAATTCCTACCTAACCCAAAACTACCTTCTATAGTATCCTGAGAAATTGTCATCTAGACTTGTGCTTAAATACCTCTGGTGATGATGAGCTCACTGCCTCTTGAAGCAGATACTGATTCTACTGCTGGACAGTTCTACCTGTCAGCAAGATCTTCATACTGAGATGAAATCTCACTTTCTATGACTTCTACATACTATTCCTATTTTCCTCCTCTAAAACATAAGTGTCAAACACCTGAAGCTGCATGGAGCCACAACACCCCCTTAGAGCCCGTGGAACCAGATTAAAATGTAATTGGGAAATATTTAACAAAATAAAAATACAATAAAACATAGATATTATGTTTAAACTAAGCAATTATAATAAAAAAAAACTTTTTAGATGCTAAATCCATAATCAAAAAGCATCTTTAGGCCAAGTCATCATATTACAAATTGCAAGGCCTTGGTCATAAGGGGGACAATGTTAAAGAACACAGTAAGTAAATACTTAAATGTTTGTTAAATTTAACTGACTCCACCTCTACTCTTAGAAAAACAGCTCAAGGCAAGTCAGGAGTTCAAGTAGTCATCTTCATTTAGTAGAGGGACCATTTATTTTTATTTAATATTATTTTGGTATAAATCTGTGAATTCATCTCAGTAGAGAACTCTAATGTGTGGAAACTCCTTCTGCTCATGCAAATCCTTATTTGTAACTTCACAGTTTTAGAAAGCTGCCTCCAAGTTTAAGTGACTTGCCTATGGTCATACAGCAAACCTGTTTGAGGCAGGACTTAAACCTAGGTCTTCCTGACTTTAAGATGAGTCCTCTAATCCATTTTGATCTGGTTTCTTATTTTTCCTGTGGTAGGTGCATATAATGAATGCCTAACCAATGTATTAAAGCGTCAGGATAGGGACAGGGCCTAGACTAGGAACTCCCTGGATGGAAAATCTCTACCAATGTCAGTTAGCTCCCTTTCTGTCACGTTGTCTTAAAGAACTGTCTAGGGGCAGCTAGGTGGCGCAGTGAAGAGAGCGCTGGCCCTGGAGTCAGAAGGACCTGAGTTCGGAGCTGGCCTCCAACACTTAATCCACACAAACAAAAACCTAGCCGTGTAACCTTGGGCAAGTTACTTAACCCCAATTGCCCTAAAAGGGGCGACTAAGTGGCGCAGTGAGTAAGAGTGCCGGCCTCGGAGTTGGGATGACCTGAGATCAGATCCGGCCTCAGAAAATGAGCACCCACGCATAAATAATGACTAGCCATGTAACCTTGAGCAAGTTACTTAACCCCAATTGCTTAAAAAAAAAAAAATTAAAAAAAAAAAAAAGAACTGTCTAGATCAGTGGTATCAAACTGTACTGGATATAAGCTCCTTGAGGCCACACATTGACTTAGAAAACCACAAATGAGCATTATCTGTGTTCTACTATATATACATATGCGCGCACGTGTATGTGTGTGTGTGTATTATATAACATTTCCCAATTACATTTATTTTTAAATTTTTACTTATTTTCTTTTTGTGAGGCAGTTGGGGTTACACAGTAAGTGTCAAGTATCTAGTCAGAGGCCATATTTGAACTTCAGGGCCCTAGCTGCCCTTCCCAATTACATTTTAATTGGGAGTTTTGTAGGCTATGAGTTTGACACTGGTTCAGGGCACTGAAAAGTTAAGTGACATAACAAGGACTTTAACATCTTCCTGGCTCTGGGGCAAATTTTCTAGCTAGTGATAGATTATCTCTTTGGTAACCCATGCAGAAGCTTAATTAGCATTTTATCAGTTACTTTGAGATTCTTAAAAGAATTTATTAAGCATCTGCTACTATATGGAGGCACTGTGTTAGAGAGAGTATACAAACACAACAATGAAACAGTCCTGCTCAAGGGGTCTACATCCTGTTGGGGAGGAAGGAAAGAGATACATAAGTGAATAAAAAATGTATACTCAGGGGCAGCTAGGTGGCACAGTAAATAGAGCACCAGCCCTGGAGTCAGGAGCACCTGAGTTCAAATGAGGCCTCAGACACTTAACACTTACTAGCCATGTGGCCTTGGGCAAGTCACTTAACCCCAATTGCCCTGCCTTGCCCCCACCCCCACTCCCTCCTAAAAAGCTAAAATGTATACTCAATAACAGGCCTGATGCAAAAGATGGCCCTGGAGCTGAGAACTGAAGGGAGCCAGAGATTCTAAGAGACTGAGGTGAAATAGGGTGTGCTGGGCATAAAGGAACAAAGGTGTGGAGGTAGGAGAAAGAATATCATGTGTAAAAGCAAGCAGCTCAGTTTGGCAGGGACACAGTTCTCCCAAAGTAATATGGAACAAGTACGGAAAGGCAAGTTAGATCCTGTTTGGGAAATAACAAAAGTTTGTATTTCATTCTAGAGCCAGTAGGGAGCCCCTGGAGATGTGAGCCAAGCAGCTACCCAGGCACAGTTGGGTTTTAGGAATATCACTTGGGTCAAAGATGGGCTGGAATGGGGCAAGCTGGAGCCAGGGATGCCAGTTAAGGGGCTATTATTAAAGAGAAATCAAGACTATCTGATCAGTTTTTCTTCTGGCTGCTAAACATTCACAGATTTTTGTGAAAAGTCAAATATAGGTATTCTTATCTCCACTGGGATGTAAGAAGAAATTCACAACCTTACTTTATTCATTTTTAAAGAATCTATCGGGTGCTTAAGGCCGCAAGTGGGAAGGGTTTTTTTGGGGGGAGGGAAATTGCTTGATAAGGCATCTGCAGAGATGCTGCTCCCACTAAACAGCGAGCTCCTTGAGGGCAAAATCAAACTGCGTTGTTTTCCTTTTTGTCCACAGCATCTAGCAGAACTTCTTGAACATACTCAATAAGTCAGTGGCCAAGTCTTGTCTATTCCATCACCACTTCTCTCGAATCCATCTCCTCTCTACTCAGGTGGCCTATACTCTAGTTCAGTCTTTATCACATCCTGGCTGGACAGCTGAAACAGCCTCTTCATTTCCCCTCTGCCTCAGTTCCTCCTTTTTCCACTCTACTTCTGCACTTCCACACTGACCCCTGCCTCCATGGAATTTCACTTTTCCTTTAAAGATACCGGGACCACCCTGGATGCCTGGTTGGGTCAAGACAACAGGACTCCTGGTGGCTTGAGTACAACGCAGCCAGGAAAAGCTCTAGGAGCTCTCCAGTGGTTGGCTAACCACAATGGGCAACTCAGCCAAGGGAGCAGCGCTCAGTACGTCTTGTGTTAACTGCTGAATGACCTGCAAGTGTTCATTTTGTTCCACTATTGAACTTAAACCATCAGAGGACTGTCTGGAGTCAGACCCAACATAGAACTATGTCGCTCCTCTGCTCAGGAGGAAAAATGTTATTTGCTCAGGAAACTTTGCTGACTCCCTATCACCTCTAGAACCAACTATAACTTTCTCTAGACCCAACCTACCTTTCCAGGATATATATATATGTATGTATATATACATATATATACACACATATATAATGTGTGTATCTATTCTATATATGTGTGTGTGTGTGTGTGTGTGTGTATATATATATATATATATATATATATATATATATATATATATATCTGTATATATTACTTCCTTTTACAAACTCTGTGGTCCAGCCAAACTGGCTTTCTTGCTCTTCCTCAGCCAGGAATTTCCATTTCCCATTTTAAGACTTTTGTACAGGTTGACCTCCATCCCTGGAATGTACTAACTCCTCACCCTCAGAATAATGTCTTTCAAATCTCAGCTTAGGTGCCATCTCTAGTGATCACAGATTTAGAGCTAG
This sequence comes from Gymnobelideus leadbeateri, assembly GCA_011680675.1. Taxonomy (NCBI): domain Eukaryota; kingdom Metazoa; phylum Chordata; class Mammalia; order Diprotodontia; family Petauridae; genus Gymnobelideus; species Gymnobelideus leadbeateri. The sequence goes on from WOXC01011979.1 coordinate 66,353, forward strand.
AAGATAATTTAGAGATTATTTAATCTAACTCTCTCCTTTTATAGATTTGGAAACTGAGGTCTAAAGAAGTTAAGAGGCTTGTCCAAGATCACATGGGTGACTGTAAATAACAACCAGGATTCCAACTAGGGTTCTCTGACTCCAAAAAAAACCTATTTTTCCATCTTACCATGTGCTGTCTCCTACACAAGGCCTTTCCATAGTTTCACTGAAGTTCTATGGCAGGCATTAGTTTCACTGCTACTATCTTTCCTCCCCTCCTGCCCCCTATTAACTTATATTTAACTTGCATAAACATGCAAAATATATCACGTTATTAGGTGTTCCAAAAGCTTAGTGCAGGTTCTAAACTATTAAAGCTTAATGTACTAAGACTTTTGGGATATCTTGTGTGTTTATGTGTATACATACATGTATGTATATAATCTATATACACTCAGAGAGATAGAGGGGTGGAAAAATAGATTAATAGGAAGATAGATAGCCTGTAAGTGACATGAGGTATTTCTTTATTCCCGAAGGGTTCCAGAGGAGCATTACTTTTTATGTCTGGCAAAAATATGCCCTGCCCCCACACCACACACACACACGGAGAAAATATATGCATGTGCATGTTGTCTCCTTGGATAGAATATAAGCTCTCCTTTCAATTTTTGTCCTTGGTATTCCCAGCACATAACACAGTGCCAAGCACATTAATAAATGCCTGAGTTGTTCATTTTTGTATTTAATTGGGTTCATTAGTTGGAGATTTTTTTAAACTTATGGACTGAAAAGGAAATTCTTTTATTTTGATTTTACCAAAAGTGGGAGCAGAGAAACACCAAAGACTCTTCACAAGACAAATGAATACCATTATTGTTTTCTGAGCTGCACATTTTTTTAAAAGTTCATTTGTTTATTCAGGCTCATGACAGTAATCTGGTCTTGCCCATCCCAGTTAGAACTTTCTAGTACAATCCAAACTGGACAGTGACTTGCAGACAGGCACAGCTTTCAAGTTTTAGATTTTCTCCTCACTCTCAACCCCAGGGTCTCTGGCTCTGAAAGGTGGCCTTTTATTCACCAAAAATCAGCAGCACTTTACATTTCAAAATTTTATTACTCCGATCCTGATGACATTTTTAGTAAGGCAGGTTTTATGGACCTCACTTTACAGACAGCTGGTAGAAAGTACCCCAGAAGTCAGCTTTTTAAACTTTAGGTGGAATAAATGCCCCTCCCCCTGCATCCTCCCTGCAGCCCCTCTGGTGCTGGTCCCCTCTGACTCCCCTCCTTATGTCAGGCGGTCTTGTTTTCCCTCTCCCTTTCCGAGCAGTCAGATCCCATTGCTGGGTCCCTAGTCCACAGGGGCGCGATCCCTCTCCCAGGGCCACCTTCCATGGGAAGCATCGTTTCTCGGGTCTGGCCAAAGCATCCCCGTGAGTGGGCACCAGCCCTGTGGGGCTGCCAAGGCGGCCACCAAGGCATGGCCCTCGTCCCCTTCCACGGCCTGGCCCGCCGGGATTGGTCCCCGGCACCGAGTGGCCAGTCCGTCCCCGACCACCGAGCGCGGGCGCAGAAGCCCCTCTCCCCAGGCACTGCCTGGCTCGGGCGTTCGGGGAACCTCTAGGGGGGCGGGTGGGGGCCGCGAGTCTCCGGCTCCAGGAGTGGCCTCCCTCGGGAAGCCGGCACCTGCCCCGCCCCGCTGCACAGCCCCCACCCCTCGGCTACCCGGACTTCCGATTTCCTGAAATCAAGGGGAATTGGAGCGCACCTGTCACCTAGAATTACCCCCTCCCGGTACACTGGAGGACCCTGAGCCCCGGCAGATGAAATGACAAGGCCAAGGTCACGCCGCAGGAAACTGCGGACGAGGGCTCCGAACCCTAGACCTAGGACAGCGAGTCCCGCGCTCTTCCTGCAACCCCTTGGCTCCTCCCCGCCCCTCCGGGGCCCACCGCACCGGGACGGCGACAGCCCCTGCCAGGTCCTCCTTTCGGTCGTGGACGGGTGGCCCTGCCCCTCTCCCGGCTTACCGGCGGGGTTGATGCCAGTCTTGCTGATCGGCCGGGTCACTGCTTCCTCGGCTACATCCCAGGAGGCCAGGGGGTGGGGGCCGACCAGAAACACCGCCCACCGGGCCGACTGGCTGGCGAGGGAGCTGGGAAAGACCCGGTGAGCCGGCGGAGCGCGTTTGTTGTGAAGCCCCTGGCCCCGCCCCGAGCCGCTCAGCTGACTGGCCTGAGCCCGCCCCCGCCCCGCCCCGCCCCGCCCGGGGAATTTCCCCGGCTCTTCCCACCCTTGCGACTTCCCTCTCGCGTTGCACCCTCTGCTTGGACTTTCGCCCTTTGGCACCCATGGCCTCCCCAGCAGCTGCGCGGAGCGGAGGCGCCGTGGGAGCTCGTGGTAAGAGGAGAGGGCGGAGACCCTGGAGGCCCCGCCCCATCCAGCGCGCCGCGCAGGGTGGCCACGCCCCTTCCCTGTGCGTCATTTCCCTCCTCCCTCCCCCTCCGGCCGAATCCTTCTCGATTTCCTGAAACCCTGGGTATTCTTCCGTTTCCCCCAGGCCTGAGCGAGGGTCCCTGCACCTGGCCAGAAGAGCCAGCGGGAGTCACTGCATGCCGCAAAATGACCTAGCTCCTGCAGGGCATGAGCTAGAGGGCACCCAAAACCTAGAAACCCTTGTAGGCCACCCGAGGAGGATCCCCCTGCAAAAGTGACCGTGTTCACGCAAACTTGCACGCATGCACATGGCGCACATACATGACTCCAGTTTGGGGTTCTCCTTGCGTGATTTTCTGATCTCATTAGTAGTAACTATTATATAACCGCGGTCTACAAGAAGCTTAAAACAGTCTGTCCCTTTCTCCTTTCCACGGAATTTTGCTCGTAATAGTCTGGTATTTTTGTTGTCCCTCCCGACCCCCGCCGACCTTTTATCAAGCATTTATTTTATTCACCTTCCCGCCATTTCTTCCTCATGTTCCCCCTCTCCCCAGCAGAACAATAATCTAGTAATAGATATCCATGGTCAGAAATCCCTTAGTGGTCGTGTGTAGGTATGTAAGATCGGGGCTTTAAAACCAAACAGCCCTGTGATCTCTAGAGAGCGGTTCTTGAGGCCTGGAAGACCTCTTCTGCATGCTGGCTTGGTGATCCCGGGCCCGGGAGCAGCTTAACCTCTCAGTGCTCCGAACAACTCTGAAGACTCCTTTCGTGCCCCTTTTGTGTCCCTAGCACTTAGCATAACCCCGGCACAAAAGGCCCAGCTCTTCGTGGGTAGAAGCAGTTTCCTCACTTGGGAGTGCAGTGTACCAGAGAAATCCCAGGTCCTGGTACTATCTCTAACATTTTATTAAGAGTAAGCAGATCACTGGATCTCCTAGCTAGTCTGGCAGTTGGACGATTTAGTTGCTTAGCTTGCCGTGAATTAAATTGAATCTGGCAAACCATAAATCCGTTGCTAAACTCCTGATATTTATACTGGTGAGGGGTAAAGAGAAAGTTCCTAAACAAGAGGGCCCAGGAAAGGCAAGGCAGCAAGGCAAAAATCATTTAATAAGCTCTTACGTGCCAGTACCCTAGCTAAGCCCTGGGGGTACAGATACCTGCAAAAAAGTACAGTCCCTGCCCAGAAGGAGCCTGCATTCTAATAAGGGGGGAAACAACAGCAAGAGGAAGTTGAAAAGGAGGTGAAGGTAGAGAGAAGTACTGGAGTCTAAGAGTCAGCAGCACAGCCAGGAGGAGAATGAAACAAGGCCAGATGGCCTAGGGCCTTAAGTCTTTCTCCAGAATGAAGGCCTCTAGAAGGAACTTTCTACAACAGTAGAAAGGGACAAGTGTAGCAAAGGATATGCCAGGGCCAGAAAGCCCCAAGCATCTAGGAGAGTACCAGGGCCAGAAGATAGGTAGTTGTAGTGCCAAAGTCTACAGAATCAGAGGCTCAGTTGGGAGCAGGAAACCCTAACTATAAATTTAATTTTTTACTGCATTGCAAAGCTAGTGTAATTTCTGAGACTAAGAAAACATAACACTCCAATAAAAAAAAATAACAATCTCTGAATTTTAGCTTCAATTATCTGAATATTTCAGGCAAAAGTGACTTCGAGGAAGGATAACCCTAGGGCAATGAGGAGAGGATGCTGTGAAATTTGCTACCCTCAATCTCAATTTATTTTTTTACAGATGCTATCAGGTGAATTGAACATGAATGGAAGCTTATAAGGAAAGGGAAGTCATTAAAAGGGGAAAAATTCTCAAAATATGAAGCATAAGGGTGTGTGTGTATGTATAAAGTAATGGGGACATTGACTTTGATTTGATGGGTTCATTACAGACGTTACATGGTTCTGACATCTTTTTAACACCAGCTGGCTGAAAACTTCCTGACTCCGGGAATGTTGGCTGGCTCTATATGCCATGCCTGTTTTTCTCTCCCTTTGCTTCTCTGTCCCCTAGCTTCTATGATTTCCTTCAAGTCTCAGCTAAAGTCCCACCTTCTGCAAGAAGACTTTTACAATTCACCTTAATCTTAGGGCCTTCCCTCTGAGGTTATCTCTAATTTATCCTATATATCTTGTTTGTACATAGTTGTTTGCCAGTTGTCTCCACCATTAGGCTGTGAGCTCCTTGAGAAGCAGGGACCATTTTTTACCTCTCTTGTGTCCTCAGCTTAGCATAGTACCTGTTGATGACTCCTCCTCGATCCCAACTGTAATAGCAGGGCTGGAGCCTGATATACTGTCGTTTAAAGTTTTTTTTTTTAATTTTTTTTCTCAATCACATGTAAATAAAATTTTTTAACATTTGGTTTTTTTTTTTAATTTTGAAAAATTCTCTCCCTCTCCTCCCTTTACCCCTCCTTGAGAAGGCAAGCAATTTGATATAAATTATACATGTGTGGTCATGCAAAACATACTTCCATATTAGCAATGTTGCAAAAGAAAACAGACAAAAAAATCAAGAAGAACAAAATTTTTAAAAATATGCTTCAATCTGCCTTTAGATGTCATCGTTTCTTTCTCTGGAATGGACAGAATTTTTCATTGTAAGTGCTTTGGATCATTGAAATGCTGAGAATAGCTAAGTCATTCACAGTTGATCATTGTATGATATTGCTGTTACCACATATGATATTATCCTGGTTCTGCTCACTTCACTTTGCATCAGTTCATGTAAGTCTCCCCAGACTTTTCTCACAACATCGTGATTGTTATTTCTTATAACCCAATAGTATTCCATCATAATCATATAGGACAATTTGTTTAGCCGTTCCCCAATTGGTGGGCATCCCTTTAACTTCCAATTCTTTGCCTCCAGAAAAAGAGCTATTATAAACATCTTTGTACATATAGGTCCTTTTCCTTTAAAAAAAAATCTCTTTGGGATACAGACCTAGTAAAGGTAATATTGGGTCAAAGGGTATGTACAGTTTTATAGTCCTTTGGACATCATTCCAAATTGCTCTCCAGGATGGTTGAATCAGTTCACAAATCTACCAACAGTGAATCAGTGTCACAATTTTTCCACAGCCCCTCCAACATTTGCCATTTTCCTTTTTTGTCATGTTAGCCAACTTAATATGTGTGAGGTGGTACCTCAAGAGTTCTTTTAATTTACATTTCTCTAATCAGTAGTGATTTAGAGCATTTTTTCACATGACTATAGGTAGTTTTGATTTCTTTGTCTGAAAAGTGCCTGTTTATATACTTTAACCATTTATTAATTGAGGAATGACTTATAGTCTTATAAATTTGACTCAGTTCTCTATGTATTTGAGAAATGAGGTCTTTATCAGAGAAACTTGATGTAAAATTTTTTTCCCCAAGTTCTCTGCTTTCCTTCTAATCTTGGCTGCACTGATTTTGTTTGTGCAAACCCTTTTAAATTTAATATAATTAAAATTATCAATTTTACGTATCATAATGCTCTCTATCTCATTTGTCACAAATTCTTCCCTTATTCATAGACCTGAGAAGTATAATATTCCATATCCCCCTAATTTGCTTATTATATCATCCTTTATGTCTAAATCATACACCCATTTTGACTTTATCTTGGTATATAGTGTGAGTTGTTGGTCTGTAACTAGTTTCTACAAAGCTACTTTCCAGTTTTCCCAGCAACTTTTGTCAAATAATGAGTTCTTGTCCCCAAATCTCGAATCTTTGGGTTTGTCAAACACTAAATTACTATGGTCATTTACTACTGTAAATTGTGTACCTAATCCACAGATCCACCATTCTATTTCTTAGCCAATACCAGATTGTTTTGATGATTACCACTTTGTGATACAGTTTGAGATCTGTCTTCCTTCATATTTCTTTCTTTTTTAAAAATAATTTTAGACTCAAAGGTCAGAACACAAATACAGAAAAGAGAAAAAAACATATCATAAGCTTAAATACAAAGTAAGAAAGGAAAAAAAAGCATGTCATGAGCATAGCAGAACACAAAACAGGATTCAAAATATATAAGAATAAATTTTCATTTCAAGAAAGTCTGTATGATAAATTATACACGTGCTGAGACCTGTTCATCTTTTCTTTACTTCCTTGTAAGTTTTCTTTTGTTATTTGCTGTGAATTTTTTTACTTTGTTCTTTTTTTCCTCTCCCTCACTGCCAACATTTTTTTCATTGACCACTTTAATATTCTAGACCTTTTCTTCTTCTAGATGAATTTTGTTGTTATTTTTTCTAGCTCTACAAGGTATTTTTTCTTAACTTTATTGGTGTAGCACTGAAAAAGTCAACTAATTAGGTAGAATTCTCATTTTTATTCTATTGGCTTAGTCTACCCATGAGCAATTAATATTTCTCCAATTGTTAGATCTGACCATATTTGTGTAAAACTATGTTTAATTGTGTTCATGTAGTTCCTAGGTTTTTCTTGGCAGGTAGCCTCCCAAGTATTTTATATTGTCTGCAATTATTTTAAATTGAATTTCTCTTTATTTCTCTTCCTACTGGACAAAGTCCATAACTCTTTATGTATTTGAAAAATGAGATCTTTTTCAGAAAAACTTGCTGTAAATTTTTTTCAGTTATAATTACTATTTCCTTTCTCCTTATTTTTCCTTATTTATCTAACTCTCTCTGTCCTTTTATCCTGTCTGTCCTCAAAAGTGTTTTCTTCTTACTACCACTTCCCTCAATGCTCCTTCCCTTTTATGAACCCCTCCCCCTTCTCTTATCCTCTTCCTTCTTACTTTCCTGTAGGGTAAGATAGATTTCTATACCCAACTGAGTGTGTATATTTTTCCCTCTACCTCCTTTATCTTCCCCTCCACTGTAAAGGCTCATTCATGCCTTTTTTATGTGAGATAATTTGCCCCATTCTACCTCTCCCTTTACCCTTCTCCTAGTACATTCCTCTTTCTCATTCCTTAAATTTATTTTTTGTAGATATCATCCTACTCTTTTCAGTTCACACTAGTGAGCTCTATGTAAACTCCTAACTGCCCTAATAATGATAAAGTTATTAGGTGTTCTAGGTATCATCTTCTTATAGAGGAATATACATAGCGTAACCTTATTGAATCCCTTAGCATAGCTCTTTCATAGTTACCTTTTTATGCTTCTCTAGAGTCTTGTTATTTGAAATTCTGCTGTTTAAGGAGTTCTCTTCAGTGGATTTTTGTTCCTCTTTTACTATTTGCCCAATTCTGGTTTTTAAGGTGTTATTTTCTTCAGTATCTGTGTGTGTGTGTGCCTCTTTTACCAAACTGTTGACTGTCTTTCATAATTTTCTTCCATTACTCTCATTTCTTTTCCCAATTTTTCCTCTGTCTTTTATTTCATTTTTATGTTCAGCTTGTATCCAATTCACATTTTTTTGAGGCTTTGCTTGTTTGACATTTTTTTTTTCTGGGTTTGTGTCTTGATCTTCTCTGTCATCATAGTAACTTGTTATGATCAGATTCTTTTTGTTGTTGTTGCTTGTTTATTTTTCAACTATTCCTTGACTTTTAACTTTGTGTTAAAGTTGGGCTCTCTTCCTGAGTGGAAGGGGCACTGTCTCTAGCTTCAGACCTTTCTTGCTGTTGTTTTTAGTGCTAGTTCTGTGGGTCTATAGGTTTTTGGTACATCCAAGTTGGTATGATAATAGGGAGAAGTGTGGTCATGCTCTCCTGGAGTGTATTCTGGTCTATACCCCCATGAAGGGGCCTCATTCCCCTATAGCCACCAGTACTATCACTCTTCCTGGCCCTGGGATTTTGACCAGGTACCAAGATCTCCTGTAGCCACAATTGCTAGTGTTCCCTTCTGTGTTAGAATTGAGATCAAGGTCCCTACTACCCCATGAGCAACTATAAGCACTCCTCTCCTCACTGGAGCCATGACCAGGACCCATGATCCCCTGCAGCTGCAAGTGCTATGGGTCCTTTTGCCCCTGTCACTGCCAGCTGGAACTGTGTATGGCCAAGCAACAGGATCCTGAACCCAGTACCAGCAAAGGGTCCCTTGCAGTTTCTTTACAACCAGTTGTCCAAACCCCCATGTGCCCCAGCTGTGGGTTGGGAGCTCTAAAAGCTGCTGCTGTTGCCAATGCAACTCTGTCCAACGCCCACTGCTGGCCCCACTACTAGGTCTGTGCTGAAATGTCTTGCTGGCTCTAGGATTGACCACCATCTAGATGTGAAATTGTTCCTGCTGACCTCCTAAGTTGCTTTGAGCTGGACAATTATTTCATCTGACCTGTTATTGGGTCAGCTGCTCCAGAATTTGAATTGAGGCATTATTTTAGAGTTCTTTAGAGGGGATTTTGGGAGAGTTCAGATGAATGATTCTACTCTGCCATCTTGGCTCCTATACTGTACATTAGAGTTGGCTTTGTATTTTAACCTGAATGACTGAGATGGTTACCCCAATTCTCTATATAACTTTTGAGCAGATATATTCCAAGATCTTATTAAGATTGAATTAATTAAAAAATGCTTTTAGTTACTCATCAAAACAGTTATATAAGAGTATATAAATAACATTGTAAATACTATGGTATATCAAAGAGAGACAAACATAAACTTCAGAAAGTAAGAGATATAAAATTTAGAATCAGAGGAATTGAGTTTTTTTTTCTTTAAATTGTTAAGACGATTTTTAAATTAATTTTTTATTCTGAATTTAACACTAAAAAATGGGCATTTATATATACAAAGAACAGAACAGGGAAATTGTATGTGCAACTGTAGATAGCTATTATGTATGGTTCACTTTTCTTTTTAAGTAAAAAATAATTTGAACCTTGTTTTCTTTTTTCCCCAAACTTTAATTTTTTTTTAATTAAACAAATGCTTTATTAACTAATGGTTTACATCATTCATTTCCACCAGATTTTGAGTTACATTTTTCTGCCCTTTTTTCCCTACCCACCACCCCAGAATAGCAGTCCCACTAGATATCTCCTCATCTAATCTGCTCTCTCCCATATCTTTTCCCATATCCCCTTCGACTTTGCCATTAGGCAAGGTGAATCTCTGAGCCCCAATGCCTGGACATCTTATGAAACATTTAATTTTAAAACTTCGATTTTCAGATCCATTCCCTTCCTCCCTTGTCACCCACTCCCTCTGAGAAGATAAGCAATTCAGTATGTGTTGTACATGTATAGCTATGCAAAACATTACCATAGTAGATATATTGTAAAAGACTGCTTATATTTCCCTCCAACCCGTCTCACCTCCCACCTGGTCCATTCCCTACTTTGATCCTGTCCCTCTTGGAAAGTGGGTACTTCCAACCTTCCCTTCCCCTAGAATGCCCTCCCCTCCATCATCCCCCTTTTCATCCCCCTTCCCTCTACTCTCCTGCAGGGTGAGATATTCCCCCCTCTCATCCCCTTTTCCCCTACTCAGGAGAGTGAGTGGGGGTAAGATATTCCATTTAGTATGTATGTGATTCTCTCCTTGAGCCAACTTCAATTAGAATATGCTTTTGCCTTTTTGCCTTCCTGTTCTTCCCCTCCTCTGCAACTACTTCCCCTTGCCTCTTCTACATGAGCTAGTTTACTCTACCCTGTTTCTCTCCATCTCCTTTGCCACTTTCCTCTCTCACCTCTTGACTTCACCCCTTAAGAATCATCCCTTCCTTGGGGCAGCTAGGTGGCGCAGCGAGCAGAGCACCGGCCCCAGAGCCAGGAGGACCTGAGCTCGGATCCAGCCCCAGACACCCAACACACAAACAAAAACCCAGCAGTGTGACCCCGGGCAAGTCACCCAACCCCAACTGCCCTCCAAAAAAAAAAAAAAGAATCATCCCTTCCCATCAAATTGTCCTCTATCCATGTATACTATGAACATATGCCATGTACCCTTCTTCAATTATTTTCATAATGAGAAAGGTTTCATCAAACACAGTTATTGTTTTTCCATGTAGGAATGTAAATAGTCCAACTTTGATAAGTTCCTTTTGATTTCTTTTCCTTGATTACCTTCTTAAGCATCTCTTGCTTCTTGCGTCTGAATGTCAAATTTTCTATTCAACTCTGGTTTTTTCCTCAAGAATGCTTGAAAGTCCTCTATTCCACTGAATGACCATATTTTCCCCTGTAACAAGATACTCAGTTTTGCTGGGTAGGTGACCCTTGGCTTCAATCCCAGCTCTTTTGCCCTCTAGAATATCATATTCCATGCTCTTCGATCCCTCAGTGTAGAAGCTGCCAGGTCCTGGGCTATTCTGATTGTGTTTCCACAATATTGAAATTGTTTCTTCCTGGCTGCTTGTAGTATTTTCTCCTTGATCTGGGGATTCTGGAACCTGGCTATAATATTCCTGGGAGTTTTCTTTTTGGGATCTTTTCAGGAGGTGATCTGTGGATTCTTTCAACCTCTATTTTGCCCTCTGGATCTAAAACATCAGGGCAATTTTGCTTGAGAATTTCTTGAAGGGTGATTTCTAGGTTCTTTCTTTGATCATGGCTTTCAGGTAGTCCAATAATTTTTAAATTATCTCTCCTGGATCTATTTTCCAGGTCAGTGGTTTTTCCCATGAGATATTCCACATTGCCTTCTATTCTTTCATTTGTTTGGATCTGTTTAACAGCATCTTGATTTCTCATAAAGTCACTAGGTTCCATTTGCTCCAGTCTAACTCTGAAGGAATGAATCTCCTCAGTGAGCTTTTGAGATTCTTTTTCCATCTGGAAAATTCGACTTTTTAAGGCATTCTTCTCCTCATTACCTTTCTGAGCCTCTTTTGCCATTTGAGTTAGTCTATTTTTTAAGGTGTTATTTTCCTCAGTCAGGCTGTTGACTGTCATTTCATACTTTTCTTGCATCTTTTTCATTTCTCTTCCCAAATTTTCCCCCACTTCTCTTATCTGCTTCTTAAGGTCCTCTATGGCCTGTAGCCAGCTTGTATTTTCATTTGGGGCTTTTGGTGCAGGAGTTCTGACCTCACAGTCCTCCTCCATGCTTTGAGCCTCTTTGCCCCTAAAATAGGAGTCCAATGTTGAACTTTTCTGTTTATTTTGTTTCATTTGCCTAGGCATGTTGCCACTTAATTACTTGATTTTTGAGCTTGTTGCCACAGTAGTACTCTGCCACCAGACAGGGGAGCTTCCGCCCAAACGTGGGGTCTTCACAACTTCCGCCAGTTGTGTGGCCTCTGTAAAGCCTCCACCCACTCTGGCAAGTTGGATACCCACCCCAAACTTCCCCCCCAGACCACAATCCAGATCCAGGGAGGTTAAAGCAAGAGCGATTAACCCCGAGACTGACTGCTGGATCTCCCTACAATTCGCAGACCAGGAGCTAGAGCCACTACTGATACTGCAAAATGGCTTCTGTGCAGCTGTTTCTTCAGCAGCTTTTCACCCCCAGGGGAGGAAGCCACGCGTTCCCCAAATACTGGTCCCAAAGTCCATAGGGCACTAACCTCTCACTTTGTCTTAGGCATATCTGTGCTGATAATTCTGGAATCGCTACAATTGCTGGTGTTCTGGGGTCCCTCCAGCCGGCTGAAGGCCTGGCCGCCTTGGGGCTAAAACCTCTGACCTGGGCTCGGCTCTGCGCGCTGCGCTGTCGATTCCCAGCGCACTGTGCTGCCTGCTCTTAGAGCGCTTTGCTGGCTGCTCCCTGCAGGGCTACTGGGCTGTCCTCAGCAGGAGGTTAGCTTCTCTGTGCCGTTCTGTGGGTACTAGGGCTCCAGAAGTTGTTCGGAGCCCCCTTTCACATTGTTTGAAATTTGTGTGGGGCAGAGCACATTGGAAATGCTGTTTCTACTCTGCCATCTTGGCTCCGCCCCCCCTAGCCTTTTTTTTTTTTTTTAATTTCAGGAATTGAGTTTTAATTCTAGATTTTCAGACTTACTTTCAGTGATCTTGAGGAAGTCAGATTCAGGGCCTTAGTTTCCTCATCTTTAAAAATCAAGGTGTTGAGGTCCTTTGATCTTTTGACATCCTTTCCAGCTCAGAATTTATGATTATATGAGGGGTAAAGTAGAAAACATGTAGATGTCAAGTTGCTAGTGAATTTTTTCCCAACTAATGCTGAATGAAACAAATTTTTATTAGTTTTAGTGATATCTTAAAATAAATGATGAATATTGTTATTTATTAATATCAGCTATGGCCATGCCATAGGAGGTACTTTTCCAGCTTTCCCTGTTACTACCATGAATTACACAGATAATGTAGATCCCACATGGAGGTAAAGTCTTATTTAGTTTTCCCAAAATTTGCTTAATTTTCACTGACAGTCCAATGGACTGTATGCCCTTTGTTTCTGCATCTGTTCATTTACTCTCGTGAACCCTATGGGGATCAAGTAAAAGCTATCCCATATTTTGTATCTATGATGTACATTGGGTACCATACAGGAGTTGAGGTGATTGTTACCCACATTTGAGGAAAACTAGATGGGCTATAAAGAGATAGTATGGTATAGAGAGTTATCCCTGGAATCAAGACTCAGGTTGTCTCTCTAATCAATATACTACCAAACCTCTCAAGTCCAGCCTCAGACATATACTGTCTGGGAACAGGTAATGATCAGTGCCTTCACTTCCTTTCTTCCTCCTTTCTTCTACTCTATAGTTTGGCTTCTGACTTCATTGTTCAATTGAACCTCTTCTCTTCAAAGTAATCTCTTAGTCGCCAAATGTAATGATATTTTCTCAATCCTCATCCTTCTCAACCTCTCTACAGACTTGGACAATATTGATCACCCTCTTTTCCTTGATAGTCTTTTCTCACTAATTTTTCCTCACACTACTTTCTCACCCTGCATGTCTCAAGTCTCCTTGAGGGAGTCAATCGTATCATTTTTATATTCATATTTCTATCTCTAGCAGTTATCACTGTGCCCAATATCTAGTAAATGCTTAATAAACACTTGATGATTGATGAATATTTTTCAACCTTGAATCACAAACTTTTTTTTATTGTTGTTTTTTGCTTTTTGGAGGGGGGGAGGCAGGGCAATTGGGGTTAAGTGACTTGCCCAAGCTCACATGGCTAGTAAGTATTAAGTGTCTGAGGCTGCATTTCAATTCAGGTCCTCCTGACTCCAGGGCTGGTATTCTATTCACTGTACCATATAACCACCCCAGTCACAAACATTTATTAAATGCCTATGATATCTGGGGAATGAAATGAAGCCTCCATATTCTGGTGGGGATTATATTGAGACATGCATTTTTTCATACCAGACTTGTGAAGAGCCTTCTTCTTTTGATGCAGATCATCCCTCAGTCCACAATTTATAGTCTCAGATTATTGCCTGGGTACACTGAGAAGTTAAATTACTTTTTAGGGTCACAACATCAGAAGTAAGACTTGTACTCAGGACTACTGAATGAAGTAAGCTCTCAAATCACTATATCTCTCTGCCTCTTACATATACATATCTCTTATATATTTTAATATGAATTCATATGTAATTTTTAAAATTTTTTAAATTTAATTTTTTTTATTTTTAGTTTTCAGCATTTATTTCCACAAGATTTTGAGTTACAGTTTTTTCTCCCCATCTTTCCTCTACCCCCCCATGCCATGATAGCAAGCTTACTGAATACACCTTCCCCCAATCTGTTCTCTCTTATATCCTCCCCCATCAACCCCCTAACTTCCTAATAGGGCAAGATGGGTTACTATACTCCAGTACCTGTATATCTTATTTCCCAGTTGCATGTAAAAAACAAATTTTTAAACATTTGTTTTTAAAACTTTGAGTTCCAGATTTTTTCCCTTCTTTCCTCCTTGCCCACCCCCACTGGGAAGATAAGCAGTTCAATATAGGTTGTACACCAAGATGGCAGAGCAGAAAAAGGACTTCCACAGGGCTCCTGCTCCCACCTCCTCCAATACATGTAAAAAATGACTCTAAACAAACTTTAGAGCTAAAGAACCCACAAAGTGACAGAGAAAAACTAACCTCCCACTGAAGACAGCTTGGCAAGCTGGCAGGAAGGGGCCACCACAGCATGCTGGGAGCAGAGCCCAGCCCTACCTGAGCCCCCAGTTTTAGCCTCAGGGCATCCTGACCAGCTGGGGCTAGGGGGGACATCGGGAGAGTCAATCACCAGCAGCTGTGGTGGTTTCCGGACTTATCAACCCATAAATGCCAAAGACAAAGTGAGAGGTCAGTGGACTTTGGGAACTAGGAGTCCAGGAGTGCAGTCTGGCCTTTGACCCTGGAGGGAGAAGTGGCTGAGGCGTTATAGCTGCTGCCATGTGGCTGCTTCAGAGCTCCTGGCCTGCAGATTATAGGGGGACCAAGTGAGCAGTCTGAGAGGTAATCACTTTTGCTTTAACCTGCTTGGATCTGGATCCCTGTCCTGGGTGGAGGTCCTCGGATGTGTGACCAGTGTGCCAGCGCCAGTAGAGGCTTCTGAGAGCGCACCCAACTAATAGCTCTGGCAGTGGAGAAAACCCCAGCAATTTGGGACAAAGCTCTCCTCTCTGAATGCAGAGTTCTACTGTGGCAAAAAGCCCAAGAGTCAAGTGGTTGAGTGGCAACATGAGCAATCGGAGGAAAAATGGCAAACACAGCAGTCTGACTTTGGATTCCTTTTTTGGGGACAAAAAGGATCAAGGTATAGAGCAGGAGGAAGACAATGAAGTCAGAACTCCTGAATTAAAAGCTTCCAAAAAATATGAATTGGTTACAGGCCATAGAGGAGCTTAAGAAGGATTTTGAAAACCAAATAAGAGAAGTGGAGGAAAAATTGGGAAGAGAAATGAGAATGATGCAAGAAAATCATGAAAAGAGAGTCAACAACCTGACTGAAGAAAATAACACCTTAAAAAATAGATTAACTCAAATGGCAAAAGAGTCCCAAAAAGCCAATGAAGAGAAGAATGCCTTAAAAAGTCGAATTTGCCAGATGGAAAAAGAATCTCAAAATCTCACTGAAGAGAATCATTCCTTCAGAATTAGATTGGAGCAAATGGAACCTAGTGACTTTATGAGAAGTCAAGATACAATTAATCAGATTCAAACAAATGAAAAAATAGAAGGCAATGTGAAATATTTCATTGGAAAAACCACTGACCTGGTAAATAGACCCAGGAGAGATAATTTAAAAATCACTGGACTACCTAAAAGCCATGATCAAAAAAATTATCTAGAAATCGTCCTTCAAGAAATTCTCAAGGAAAATTGCCCTGATGTTTTAGAACCAGCAGAAAAAATAGAGGTTGAAAGAATCCCCCTATCACCTCCTGAAAAAGATCCCAAAAAGAAAACTCCTAGGAATATTATAGCCAGGTTCTAGAATTCCCAGATCAAGGAGAAAATATTACAAGCAGCAGGAAGAAACAATTTGAATATTGTGGAAACACAATATTCAGGTTAACACAGGATCTGGCAGCTTCTACACTGAGGGATAAAAGGGCTTGGAATATGATATTCTGGAAGTCAAAGGAGCTGGGATTAAAACCAAGAATCACCTACCCAGCAAAATTGAGTATCATGTTTCAGGGGAAAATGTGGTCATTCAATGGAATAGAGCACTTTTAAGCATTTATGATGAAAAAACCAGAGCTGAATAGAAAATTTGACATTCAGATACAAGAAGCAAGAGAAGCATGAGAAGGCAAACAGGGAAAAGAAATCATAAGGAACTTATCAAAGTTGAACTATCTACATTCCTACATGGAAAAACAATAATTGTAACTTATGAAACTTTTCTCAGTATGAGAATAGTTGAAGGGAATAGAAATGTGTGTGTATATATATATATACATATATATACATACACACACATACACACACACACATATATATACACACATATACATATATGTCTATATAGGAGGGTATATGGGCATATGAATACATATATGCGTGTGTGTATATATGTGTACAAGTATACATAGACAGAGGGCACAGGACCAATTGAATAGGAAGGGATGATACTTAAAAGGTGGAATTGAGAGTTGAGAGAGGAATATAATGAAAGGAGATGGGGAGAGACAGAATGGCGTAAATTATCTCATATAGAAGAGGCAAGGGAAAACTGTTACAATTGGAGGGGAAGAACAGGAAGGCAAAAGGGAATGAGTCAACCTTACTCTCATTGAATTTGGCTTAGGGAGGCAATAACATACACATAGGGTATTCACCTCTCCATTGTAAGAGTTTTCTTTTGCCTCTTTTATATGAGATAATTTACCCTAATCTATCTCTCCCTCTCTCCTCCCAATAAATTCCTCTCTCACCTCTTAATTTTATTTTTTAGATACCATCCCTTCATATTCAACTCATCCTGTGCCCTGTCTATGTATACATGAACATACATATGCCCACACTCACATGCATATTTATATATACATATACCCTCCTATACATACATATACATGTATGTATACATATATACATATATATATTCCCTTCAACTATCCTAATACTAAGAAAAGGCTTATGAGTTACAATTATCATTTTTCCATGTAGGAATGTAAATAGTTCAACCTTAATAAGTTCCTTATGATTTCTTTTTCCTGTTTACCTTCTTGTATTTCTCTTGCTCCTTGTATTTGAAAGTCAAATTTTCTGTTCAGCTCTGTTTTTTTTCATCAAGAATGCTTGAAAATCCTCTATTTATTTGAATGACCATATTTTCCCCTATAGCATTATACTCAGTTTTGCTGGGTAGGTGATTCTTGTCTTTAGTTCTAGCTCCTTTGGCCTCCAGAGTTTCATATTCTAAGCCCTCAATCCCTAAATGTAGAAGCTTCTAGATCTTGGGTTACCCTGAATGTGTTTCCACAATACTCAAATTGTTTCTTCCTGACTGCTTGTAATGTTTTCTCCTTGACCTTGGAACTCTGGAATTTGGCTATAATATTCCTAGGAGTTTTCTTTTTGGGATCTTTTCCAAGAAGTGATTGGTGAATTCATTCAATTTCTATTTTGCCCTCTAGTTCTAAAATATCAGGGCAGGTTTGCTTGATAATTTCTTGAAAGATGGTGTCTAGGCTCTTTCTTTGATCATGGCTTTCAGGTAGTCCAATAATTTTTAAATTATCCCTACTGGATCTATTTCCCAGGTTTTTCCAATGAGATATTTCACATTGCCTTCTCTTTTTTCATTTGTTGTATCTGTTTTTTAGTATCTTGATTTCTCATAAAGTCATTAGCTTCCAATTGTTCCAATCTAATTTTGAAGGTGTTGTTCTTTTCAGTGAGTTTTTGACATTCCTTTTCTGTCTTGTAAATTCGGCTTTTTAAGGCATTCTTCTCCTCATTGCCTTTTGTGCCGCTTTTGCCATTTGGGTTAGTCTATTTTTTAAAGTGTTATTTTCTTCAGTGTATTTTTGGGTTTCCTTTAGCAGGTTATTGACTTGCTTTTCATGATTTTCTTGCATCATTCTCATTTCTTCTCAATTTTTCCTCCACTTCTCTTACTTGATTTTCAAAATCCTTCTTGAGCTCCTCCATTGCCTGTAACTTATTCATATTTTTCTTGGAGACTTTTGATGCAGGGATTCTTACTTTTCTGTCATCCTCCCACTTGATGCCTTGATCCTTTTTGTCCCCCAAAAAAGATTCTTCTGTCTGCTCTTATTGCCAGCCAATTACTTGACTTTTGAGCTCTTCGCTGTGGTAGAACTCTGCTTCCGGAATGGGGAGAGCTATATCCCAAATCGCTGGGGTTTTTGCAACTGCCAGAGCTATTAGTTGGGTGCCCTCTCTATAGCTCCCATAAACTCTGGCTCACTGGTCACACACCCCAGGACCACCACCCAAGATCATGATCCAGATCCAAGCAGGTTAAAGCAAGAGTGATTACCCTCTGGTCACTTGGTCCCCCTATGATCTGGAGGCCAGGATCTCCTGAGGCATCCAGGCTGCAGCTTCTGGAGCCACAGAGCCTCTGCTGCTTCTTGTCCTGGGGGCAGGGGCCTGGTTATGCTCTTCAGTCCTACCCTGTTCCAACAGAGTTCCACACTGACCTTTTACTTTGTTTTTGGTGTTTATGTGTTGAGAAGTCTGGAACCTACCACAGTTACCGATGATTCACTCTCCTGAACTTTGCTCTGGTGGTCACTGGTTGGGGCCACCCTGGGGCTGGAACCATATAGCTCATACCAGACTGAGCTAAGCTCCCAGCTTGGTATGATAGACCCTTCCTTCCAGCCTGCCAGGCTTCCTTTAGTGGGAGATTTGTTTCTGTCACTTTGTGGGTTCTGTAGCTCTAAAATTTATTTAGTGTCATTTTTACATGTATTGGAAGTGATTGGAGTTGGAACCCATACCAAGTTTGTGCTTCTACTCTGCCATCTTGGCTCTGCCCCTATATAAAATTTTACAAATGAAGTTGTGATATCCTTTTCATAGAGTTTACTACTTAAAGCTGCCTCTAATTCATGCCTGTGATGATCCTGGTACTTCAGCCGAGTATATTGTATAAACACTGATAGGCAGCACTGGGTAGTGCTAGAATACTGGGGTGGGTATTATGAGTTTGGCATCTTAGTCCTTGTCACTTCTACCTAGCTGTGTGATCTTAAGTGACTTATCAACATCAGGAAAGGTAGTCTGTGATGTAGTAGACAGATTAAAAGAATGTTTAGAAGGGGGTCAGGAAGAAGAGGAAGAAACATATATTAAGCACCTAATATATTCCAAATACTGTGCCATGAACTTTAAAAATATTATCTTATTTGAAGGGGAAAAATACAGCACTTTTCTTACTTGTTAAATTTAATGTGGAGATATATATATATATTTTTAAAAACCAATGTAGGGCGGCTAGGTGGTGCAGTGAGTAGAGCATCGGCCCTGGAGTCAGAAGGACCTGCGTTCGGATCCGACCTTATCCACTTAACACACACACAAACAAAAAAAACCTAGCCGTGTGACCTTGGGCAAATTACTTAACCCCCATTGCCCTCCAAAAAAAGCAAAAAAACCCAAAAAAAACAATGTAGCATTAAATTCAGTTTCTTATACAAGCCTTTCTTATTCTTTGCGTATTGAAATGTTTATGATTAAGTTCCCAATGAAAAAATTAAAAACTTTTTTACAAAATAACAAACAACAAATTCACTTATCCTTCATTTCAGATTTTAGTGATACGAAATGGTTCCCTTTCATTGTTACATTGTGAAATTATGGGGTGGGCCAGCAGAGTTCTAAGAAGCCTTCCAGTTGTTAATTTAAGATTCTAATCCTCAGATCTCTGAACCAGTTTTCTTATTTGCAAAATGAGGGTAATGAGCCACAGGAGTGTCAATTTGGAGCTGAAAAGGCCTTTAGAGGTATGTATTTATGGGAAGCACTAATAACCAGGAGAATCAGGAAAGACCTATTGGAATTGGCCCTTGAGTTTAATCTTGTAGTAGGGAGTCAAAGGTTCCAAAAGTGATGAGGAAAAGGAATATGAGTCTGGTAGGTAGCCTACATAAAAAACAGCAAATAGGCCAGGCTGCCTAGAACCCCCAAGGTATGAGGAGGAATCATGTGTAAACCTAGAAAGATAGGTTGGAGCCACCATGTGAAGATCTTTAAATACCAAATAGATGAGTTTCTATTTCAACCTAAAGTAATGATGAATCACTAAAAAAAATTTTAGCACTAGAGTGCCATGGTTTTGACTTGTACCTGGCACATAGTAGGTACTTAATGTTTATTGATTAGTCAATTGATTGACTGATTTTGGCAAGCATGTGGAAGATGAATTGTAGAGGGAGAAAGAATAAATACTGGGAGACCAATCAGGAAACTTTTATGATATTCAATGTGAAAGGAAATGATTAGAGTAGTTGTGGTTTGAGTAGAGAAAAGAAGATAGATGTGAGGAATGCTAAGAAGGAAGAATTGATAATACCTAGCAACTGCTTGGATGCAAGAGCAAGGGAGAAATAAGACTTAACAATGACACCTAGGTTTTAGAACTGGGTGAATGAGTAGTATTCTCAACAGAAACAAGGAAGTTAGGAGAAGGAGTAAGTTTAAGGAGAACAATAACAAGTTTGGGGGGAGGGGCATGTTGACTTTGAGATGTCTTTGGTACATCCAGGTGGAGATGTCTAGTAGGCACTTGGAGATATGAGTCTGAAACTCAGGAGAGAAACAAAGACTGGATATATAGAGATAGGAGCTATCTGCATAGAAATTACAGTTAAATCTGTGCAAATTGTTGAGGTCACCAACAGAAAGAGTTTATAGAGAGGAGAGGTGAGGTCCCAAGACAGAACCCTGGAGTATTCTTATGCGTGAGGGTAGGGTCATAGGGATGAACCTTTAAAGGCATTGGTCCAACAGGTAGAAACAGATTTATGACAGAGCAGCATAGCAATCACCCAGAAGGAAGAAAGTATTTTATTTTATTTTTCTTGCTTTTTGGAGGGCAGTTGGGGTTAAGTGGCTTGCCCAAGGTCACACGGCTAGTTTTTGTGTTAAGTGTCTGAGGCCGGATTTGAACTCAGGTCCTCCTGACTCCAGGGCCTGTTCTCTATTCACTGCGCCACCTAGCCGCCCCCCCCCCCAAATCAACCTTCTTAGAAAGCAACTCAATAAACTACAGATTCTGTTATCTTTCAGTTCGAATTATAGTGATATAATGCTTCTCTTTGGTTGTCTCACAACTCACAAAAGAAGTTCTTGCCCTCCTGACACCAGTGTTCTACTGAGGTTCTATTGTATTTTGCTGATGAATAGGATTGAGATAATAAGAAAATTAAAGTAATAAAGGAACATTTCTGATAAACTAGTGTCATCAGATGATAGAGTTTCTTCATCATTCACTGTTTACCCAAGTGCTTTAAGGTTATGCAACTGATTTCCATTGCATAGCACACATGCTCTAAAGTTTCTTTCAGAAATCTCATAAACAATGGCAGAATCATTGAAATGAATGAATATCCCAGGTGGGAGATAAGGAAGACTTTGCCTAATGCAGTATCTATGGCAAATGGCAAGGAGGGAGATGGATGAAAGAGAGATCTCAACCATAGAATGAATAGATTTATGGGATTTGGCAGGTGGTCAGATGTCCGGATTAAAGGGTTAAAAGGAGTGAAAGATGTTTTCATTTTTTCCAGACCTATGCCACTCCTTAATAATAGTTATGAGATGTGGGGGTGGAGTGGGATTTCAAAAAGAATTTGATGGTACTGCATGAAGAAGGCAGCTAGATGGTGCAGTGGATAGGGTCATAAAGACTCATCTTCCTGAGGTCAAATCTGACCTTAGCCACTACCTGTGTGACCCTGAGAAAGTCACTTAACCCTGTTTGCCTCAGTTTCTTCATCTATAAAATGAATTGGAGAAGGAAATGGCAAACCACTCCAGTATATCTGCCAAGAAAACCCCAAATAGGATCTCAAAGATTGAGACATGGCTGAAACAACTGAATAGTGTGTGAAAATTAATTGAATTTCTTAATTTTGACCCATTTTGTCTCACACAAAGAAAAGCTCAAGACACAAAACATCCTAAGGGCAGAGCTTGGGAGTGCAGGAGAAATGAGTAAACAGTGTGACTAGGTCTTTGGGCTATGATGGATAGGAGGAGGGTGGAAGTGATAGTCCCTTCAGACTTTGCACTCCCATTTACCCTAATTCTTCATCATTCCTCCCCCCTACCTCTGTTACCTTCTAATTCTGAAAAAATGCTTTCTGGCCCAGGGGGCTAGGGTACTCTACCACTCCTTTTTCCACTAAGAAGCCCCTCTATTCTTAACCAACAAATGTAGTTTGTTCTAGGTTTCGTCTTGGCAGGGGGCTGCATTAACAAAAGTGGCTAGGCTCCATTTCCTTACACTCTTTGACTCATTAAATGCCCATCTTGGTGACCTGGGGCTAATTGTGGAAAGCTTAGGTTTAGGCTCAAGTCTTGGGCTTCCACTTATATCTAGCATTTTTCCAAATGAGGAAAGTTAAAATATATTCTATGTACAACATGGATCAGGTATAAGACATTTATTTACTTCCTGTACACAAAAGGAACACTAAGCACAGAACTTTCATAAACATGTATTTGACATGTGCAAAACATTTCAGTAAATTCAGTTATAACTACTGTTACAATCTGCTGGGAGGATGAGACTTAAACCTCATTAGAACAGAAAAGCAACTTGGCAGGAAAGTTAATTAGGCATTTTACATTTTACCTTGGCTCTGCTCTGTCCAAAAAAGTCTGCTAAATTTCTGCTGGTAAAATATCCAGACTTAGGCTAATCCTCTTTTTTGGTGGTCAATCTCTCCAAGTATGCTAAAGTAGTCATGACAAGAGTGATAGGGTCTCCTCCTCTTGCTGCCATCTGGTTCCAACCTGATGGAACCCAGGTCTCTCAGATCCACAAAGTCACCTCCAATTCTGGACATGTCATCTCAGGAAAGATACTTGTTAGCCTAAGATTAGGAAAGAGTAAACACAAAAAAATGGAAAAGGCATCCAGGGGCCCAGGCTCAAGGTCAATTAATTGAGTTCCCTTGCACTAGGCTGCCATGTGGACATGGCAGTGAGCCCAAATGATGAGTCACCAGGTCCTTGGAGTGCCCAGAAGTTTACATGGGAGTTCTGAATGCTAAGTCCCTGGGATGGCCTGTGTGGGCTCCAAGACAATCTTCAAACCAGGGTAGCTCATTGAGTCAGGCAAAGGCTGTGGGTTTTATAGGGAGGGAATATGTTCCCAATCAGGTACCTTGGGTGAGTTTTTCTTCTTCAGCATCACACTAGATATTAGCAAGAGAGATCTGAACAAAACAAATAAGTACAACATAGAGCATGACAAATTTCCAAAAATGTCTGGGTGAGTATATGAGTCTTGATCTTTCTTCCTTTTCAGCATAGTACATAAATTGGGACGGATGCTGAAGGTTGCCAATGAATTAGGCCTAAAATTGAACAGAAAGTCAATCTTTTTTTTTTTATTTTTTTTTAAAGCAATTGGGGTTAAGTAACTTGCTCAAAGTTACACGGCTAGTCATTATTTATGTGTGGGTGCTCATTTTCTGAGGCCGGATCTGATCTCGGGTCATCCAAACTCCGAGGCCGGCGCTCTTACTCACTGCGCCACCTAGCCGCCCCTTTAGGGCAATTGGGGTTAAGTAACTTGCCCAAGGTTACACGGCTAGGTTTTTTGTTTGTGTGGATTAAGTGTCAGAGGCCGGCTCCGAACTCAGGTCCTTCTGATTCCAGGGCCGGCGCTCTATTCACTGCGCCACCTAGCCGCCCCTCAGAAAGTCAATCTGATCTAAGTATAACTATCTGAATAATTCAGACCCAGCTCTATTTCCCCAAGATACTTTGACTTTTAACAAGCTCCAGCCTGGTACACAAAGTCTACAAGACTCAACATCATTAGCTATATTCTCTTTTCCATATTTGGTGAAAAAAAATGCAGCTGATGCAGAGGTGTTTGATGGAATATTAAACTACATGAACTTGAACTACATTTTATCTCCCTTTCTATTCTTATGTTTACATATATATATAATTTTAATGGCCAGTCCACAGAAAAGAAAACAATTATTCATATTCTGGCTCATGACTGGTCTTCTGTAAATATGAAATCTAAACACGATAGAAATAATCATCATTATTAATCACTCTTTATTCCTAACATTCAGAAATTAGTTAACTTGATACCTATGTCTTTTTCCTGGCAAGTCAGGACAGAGTTAGGATAAACATGAATTCTTATAGCCTTGTTTCAGTTTGAGACAGAAGTCATAAGGATTAAATTTTAAACCATACTTGGTTATCAGTAAAAATAATATATAACTAACCTATATTTCTTCTTCATGGTCTGAAAAAAATGAATTATTTTCATTCTATGCCTGAGTGAAAAACCATCTTAGTATCTAATTAAATAAAGAGTCTTGGTTTCTTCAGTTTATATAAATAATTGATCTGTTTGTACTGTTGAGGTTCATGGGGATTATTTTCCATCTCACTTAAATTCTTTCCAAAATGAGGTAAGTTTCATTCTTTCAACAAGGATGATGTGTTGTAATAGAAAGAGCACTGAAATGGAAGTCAGAACACGAGTTCTGGTCTTAGACTTGACATTAATTAGATATTTACTTTTAACAAGTCATGTCCCTGCTCTTAGTTTTTTTCTCTCAGTTTTCTCAAATGTGAAATGAAAGGATGAGACAAGATGATTTCTAATGTTCCTTCCAGCTCTATCATTCTATGATTCTAACTTGGGCTATTTTTTGGCAGTTCCTAAATTAATTTAATTTGTGATTAGGCTTCTTTGTTAATTTGATGGATCTGTTATTTAATTGGTACAAATGATCATTTCATCAATATAGATTAAAATCCTACTATACTTTCTCATTTTGTACACTTTTTGCTCATATCTTTTCATTAATCCCCTTAAAGCAGTGGTTCCCAATGTTTTTTTGTTCTGTAAACTCCTTTCAATAAATAAAAATGTGTTGTGGACCCCTAGGGTAATTTCATGTACTATTTGTAATGTTTTGCAATTATTTACAACTTAAGATATCATTAAAGAATTTTTAGCATGAATACCTTGGGCCATTGTTGGAAACCCCTTAGGGATACGTGAACCATCAAATGGAAACCTCTGTCTTAGGGGAAATAAGTAATGCTCCAAAGACCTTCATTTGTTGTTATCATTATTTTAAAAAAATATCTCATGGATACCAATGTAGTACATTAGTTACTCTATCTTTTATCTCTTGTGATCACTATGTGTTACTATATGTGTGTATACATATATGTATATGTGTATGTGTGTATGTCTGGAAAAGGATATTACATACATATACACACCCTATATATATATACACACACATATATATATATAGTGTGTATGTATGTAATATCCTTTTCCAGACATAAATGTCTTTGATGGTAGCTTTTATGCCAGTTCTTTGAATCCATGCTTTAGCTGCTAAAATGCTATGTATCCTGTTTATGTTCACTTTGTATCTTTCAGTTGCTTTTTGGGTTACCTGTAATTTCAATTTTGATTCTATGGTTTCCAGACAAGAGGTGATCTGGGATCATAGAGACCTGGCCTAGGAGTTGGGAAGATCTAGTCATTCTGCTTCTCATACTTACTGTGTGACTCTGGGCAAATCATTTGATCTCAGTGTCTCAGGCAACTTTCTAAGACTAGAAATTGTAAGAGAAGTTGCTGATCTATGCTGGTAGAGAGAATTTCCTCACCCAGGAGCTTTATGAACTCATAAAATCCCAGATATGAAAACACACACACACACACACACACACACACACACACACACACACACACACACACACACACACACTCTCAGCAGACAGATCATCTGGACCCAGAGCCCTAATGAGACATCATAAAAGGACTTTAATGGAGTATTTAATGTTCTGTTATCAAATTTGTGTAAAAGTGATTGTTCTCTAGCCCCCACTGCCAGAAGACCAGTTACATATATTTAACTCCTCCCCCAGGATTCTTTGATACCTTTGGGAATTTCAGTGGGTCTCTTGTCTCTAAGATTGGCTCTAGCCCCCACTGATATGTTCCCTCAATTTTAGACATCTGAGTATCCCAGGTCTATTTAACCAATTACTTCAAAGGTATAACAAAAGCAAATAAACACACTCCCCTTCCCACTGACTCCCAAACATCTTGGGAGCATAATATCCTTTTTCATCCCGGTAGTCTCTGGGAAGGGGACTAGAATTAGGTTCACAGTTTAGCTGAGTTCCTATACGGCATCAGTCTTATCAAATTCTAAGTCCAAAGTGCCCCTCAAGACTTGGGTCCTGGGACTCTGGCTTTTCAGGGCTCCCATACTGAACTAGATGCAACATCTGGCCTGGGACCCTGGGCTCCAAGGTTCCCATAGCTCAAACTACCAGTTTCAGAACTTCACTCTCTACACATAGAACTGAAGAGGACATGACATTACCAAACACAGCCAAAAACCACGACCAAAACCCTTAGGGAATCACAGTTAGATGATACTTGTGTGTTTTACAACTTTTACAACCCCCACCTGCCTTTAGGAGTCACTGTTTCATTCTCCATCTGAAGCTTAAGTATAATGCAATCAAATACTCATATATATTTTTTTCTGACCTCATTTGTTCCTCTGTCTGATTCTACTGGAAAATCAAAGAAATGGTTTAGAATACATGAATTGTGAATGTATTCACTAGTAGTTAACAAGATCTTACCTTAGGGAAAAGGAGGGAAAAACCGACCACGTTCCAGTTCTTGCTGAGACAATTGACCATTCATGAAAAATTTAAGAAACTGTGGCCAAGTTTTATAAAGAGTTGGCTATAAAGACTCCAAAAGGAAGCTCTATTTGTGAAACTGGAATTTCTTAGGAAGTATTTCCCACTGCAGTAATTTCAGAAGCTTTAAAAATTGCTCTCACATAGAGTTTTTCTTTTCATTTTTATCTTGTATTAATTCTGGCAGAGAACTCCATTTTGGCTGGAGGCCTTTGCCTATAATTACTGCTACTGGGGAGGCTGAAGCTAGTGATGTCTTACTTGAAACTTCATTTGAGGTGTTTCTGAAACCATCTTCTTTGTAATTTCTTACCTGTCTCACCTATTTCCAGACCAATCGCCCCTGATTCTCTGAGCTTAACCACCATGCTTCAGTTGCCTCCTTAACTCTGCTCTTGTAGACCCCTCTGCCATTGGTGAGTTCTTCCTGGGACCTCCACTTCAGAACAGGGCCCCATATCAGCTCTCCATGACTCTCAGGACTTAGCCACCATGCCCCTTATCCTTAGGTAGGCAGCTCCTTCCCCTTCCTCCTTTTTAGCTTTTTATTGTTGTTTTCCTCTATTAGAATGTAGGTTCCTTAAGGGCAGGGACTATCTTTTTGCTTATATTTGTATCTCCAGAGTTTAGTACAGTATCTGGCACAGTAACTGCTTAATAAACTCTTGTCTGACTAACTTACAGTGAATTGCTTGACCTTGGGAGTTCTGAGTTATAGTTCAGCTAAAACTGATCATATATTCTTACTAAATCTGGAAACAATTTCGTGAGCCTCAGGGTTTGGAGGGCCACTCATCTTACTCCATGAACCGATTTAAGTCAAGAACCCAGTTCAAAGTTTCTGTGATGATCAGCAATGGGACTGGACCTGTAAATGATGCTGGCACTTTTAGCCTACACAAGCTCAGAAGACCAGTCTCAATTTTTTTTTTTTTTTTTTTTTTTTTGGCAGAATTGTGAATTTTTTTTTTTTAACTTTTAAACAAATACTTTAACTTCTGTTTTACATCATTCATTTCCGCCAGATTTTGAGTTACAATCATTTTCCCCCCATTATTCCCCTACCCAACCTCCCAGAATAGCAGTCCCACAAGATATCGCTTCCTCCAATCTGCTCTCTCCCATACCTTCTCCCATACCCCCATCGACTTTTCCATTAGAGGAAGGTGAATCTTTGTGTCCCAATGCCTGCACATCTTATCTCCCTATTATAAGCAAAAGAGTATTAATAATAGTATTTATATATATTTGAAACATTTAATGTTAAGACCTTGAATTTCAGATCCATTTCCTTCCTCCCTTGTCACCCATTCCCTCTGGGGAGATAAGTAATTCAGTATATGTTGTACATGTCTAGCTATGCAAAACATTATCATAGTAGATATATTGTACAAGGCTGCTTATAATTCCCTCCCACTCATCCCACCCTCCACCTGGTCCATTCCCTATGTGATCCTGTCCCTCTTCTATAGTGGGTACTTCCAACCTCCCCTCACCCCAAGGATGCCCTCCCATCCATCATCCCTCCTCTCATCCCCCTTCCCCCTATCCTGCTGCAGGTTGAGATATCCCATTTAGTATGTATGTCATTTTCTCCCTGAACCAAATTCAATGTGAATGTGGTTTTGCCTTTTTAGCCTTCCTTATTCTCCCCCTCCTTTGCACCCACTTCCCCTTACATGAGATAGTTTACCCTACCATGTCTCTCCCCATCTCCTCTTGCCACTTTCCTCTCTCACCTCATAATTTCATCCCTTGAGTACTCTCCCTTCCCAACAAAATCAACCTATGCCCTCTATCCATATATAACTGTAGCCATATACACACACATTCACATATGTATTCATATGACCACACCCCCTTCTTCCATTATTTTCATAGTGAGAAAGATATCATCAGTCACTGTTATTGCTTTTCCATATAGGAATGTAAATAGTTCAACTTTGATAAGTTCCTTTTGATTTCTTTTCCCTGATTACCTTCTCAGGCATCTCTTCCTTCTTGTGTCTGGATGTCAAATTTTCTATTCAATTCTGGTTTTTTCCTCAAGAATGCTTGAAAGTCCTCTATTCCACTGAATGACCATATTTTCCCCTGAAACAAAATACTCAGTTTTGCTGGGTAGGTGACCCTTGGGTTCATTCCCAGCTCTTTTGCCCTCTGGAATATCATATTCCATGCCCTTCAATCCCTCAGTGTAGAAGCTGCCAGGTCCTGGGCTATTCTGATTGTGTTTCCACAATATTGAAATTGTTTCTTCCTGGCTGCTTGTAGTATTTTCTCCTTGATCTGGGGATTCTGGAACCTGGCTATAATATTCCTGGGAGTTTTCTTTTTGGGATCTTTTTCAGGAGGTGATCGGTGGATTCTTTCAACCTCTATTTTGCCCTCTGGATCTAAAACATCAGGGCAGTTTTCCTTGAGAATTTCTTGAAGGGTGATTTCTAGGTTCTTTCTTTGATCATGGCTTTCAGGTAGTCCAATAATTTTTAAATTGTCTCTCCTGGATCTATTCTCCAGGTCAGTGGTTTTTCCCATGAGATATTTCACATTGCCTTCTAATCTTTCATTTGTTTGGATCTGCTTAACAGCATCTTGATTTCTCATAAAGTCACTAGCTTCCATTTGCTCCAGTCTAACTCTGAAGGAATGAATCTCCTCAGTGAACTTTTGAGATTCTTTTTCCATCTGGCAAATTCGACTTTTTAAGGCATTCTTCTCCTCATTGCCCTTTTGGGCCTCCTTTGCCATTTGAGCTAGTCTATTTTTTAAGGTGTTGTTTTCCTCAGTCAGGCTGTTGACCCTCATTTCATACTTTTCCTGCATCCTTCTCATTTCTCTTTCCAATTTTTCCTCCACTTCTCTTATTTGATTTTAAAGTCCTTCTTAAGGTCCTCTATGGCCTGCAACCCGCTCATGTTTTCCCCTGGGGCTTTTGGAGCAGGACTTCTGACCTCACAGTCCTTTTCCCGCTCTATGCCCCCAAAATAGGAGTCTAGGGTTGCATTTTTCTGTTTCCTTTGCCTTGGCATGTTGCCACTTAATTGCTTGACTTTTGGGCTTGTTGCCACACTATGGCTTTAAGGCCAGATAGAGGAATTTTCGTCCCAAACGTGTGGGGGGCAACTTCCGTTTCTGGCAAGCTGTAAACCCACCCACAACTTCCACCCTAGATCACAATCCAGATCCAGGGAGGTTAAAGCAAGAGCGATTACCCCCCAAGACTGATCGCTGGATCTCCCCACGATTTGTAGGCTGGGAGCCGGAAATGCCTCTGAAAACTACAAAATGGCGTGTCTCCTCAGCAGCTTCTAGTCCCCAGGGGAGGGAGCTGACGCATTCCCCAAATACAGGTCCCAAAGTCCATAGGACACTAACCTCTTACTTTGTCCTAGGCAAGTCTATGTTGATAATTCTGGAATCTCCATAGTTCCTGGTGTTCTGGGGTTCCTCCAGCCGGCTGCTGGCCCTGCCGCCCTGGGGCTAAAACCTCGGCTCACGTGGACCTGGGCTCGGCTCGGCTCCTGCGCTCTGCGCTCTGCGTGCTGCTGGCTCCCAGACCACTGCGCTGGTCCTTCCTGCAGGGTGCTGGGCTGTCCTCAGCGGGAGGTTAGCTTCTCTGTGTTGTTCTGTGGGTGCTGGGGCTCCAGAAGTTTTTCAGAGTCCTTTTTTACATAGTTTGTGGAGAATCTGGGGGCAGAGAGGCTTGGATGAGCTGTTTCTACTCCGCCATCTTGGCTCCGCCCCCCAATTTTTTTTTTTTTTTTTTTAAGAATGGAAAAGAAAGGGGAAAAAAAGCTCCATTCTGTTTATTATTAAAACTAGAAAAGAACCTTTGAAACCCCTTCAGAAATTGTTTTTCCTTTTGTGTGGCACCTAGATACACGTATCTACTTGATTATTCAACTACCATATTGCAATATACTCCTGTACACATGTACTTGTTTTATTCAGTTGTATTTAAAGAAAATATTTACAATTGCTTCCTTACCATAAGGGCTGGATT
Organism: Gymnobelideus leadbeateri; assembly: GCA_011680675.1. Lineage (NCBI taxonomy): Eukaryota > Metazoa > Chordata > Mammalia > Diprotodontia > Petauridae > Gymnobelideus > Gymnobelideus leadbeateri. The sequence continues at coordinate 96,990 of WOXC01011979.1, forward strand.
CAAATGTCACTGCCAACACTACCTGTGTGAATGTAGACCTGTCACAGCTTCACCAGGCTTCCGTTTCCTCAGATGTAAAATGAAGGAGCTGGATTCGATGACTTTTGAAGTCTCTTCCAATTCTTGATTTGTGATCTCTTGATCCTAGTTTTAGAGTTGGAAGGAACCTTGGAAATCATTGAGTCTGGTGGTCTCCAGAATTGGATGCATATGTACCCCCAGGAGATGTACAAGAGCATCACTGGCATAAAGGAAGGAAATATTAGAACCTCTATTAACATTTATTTTTCATCTAAAATGATTAATTTTTGATAATTATCAATTAATTACTTTTAACTACTAATATTAAATATGTGGTTTGACACTGGTGCCTTCACTTGGTCCATGTGGTCAGATGGTCATGTTTCACATGTAGTATGAAGAATATCTTGAAAAAAGAGTAGAAATTACACAATGCAGTGGGTCAATCAATGGTGTCTTCACTTATTCATTTGTTTTAAATATATTACTGCATATTGCAGGTTATATGTGTCTGGTAAAGTGGGTCTATGGATCATAATATCTAGTTTTAAGTTTTAAGTAAACTAATGCCTACAAAATGAAAAATTTACAAGGATTCCTGCAGAGAAACCTCAGATGGAAGGTATCAATAATACAAGAAACAAGTGAATGATAAAAAATGACAGAGTAGACATTTCTTCTGCTCTTAACACAAACTCTTTATTGGTCACAAGATGAAGTAAAAGCAGGGATAAGCTAATCAGAACTGACAAGAAATCAACCAAAAAATTTTTAAAAGAAATTTATCAGGAAGATAATTTGAAATATGGATGTATATCCACCATTGGGGTTTTTATTTTGTTTTGTCTTTTAAAAAGATTTATATCAAATTTTAATTTTTCCTTCCAGATTCTCTCTCTCCTTCTGACCCCTCCCCAACCCACTGAGGAGACAAGAGATGTGCTACCCATTTGTTATACGCATGAAGTCACATAAAACATATTTCTACATTAACTGCGTTGTGAGAAAAAAACAATAAAAACAAAGATAAAAAAACATGCTTCAGTGTTCACTCAAGAGGTCATTTCTCTAAAGGCGGATAGCACTTTTTCACTTTGAATCCTTTGGCATGTTTGTGGATCACTGTATTGAGCAGCCTAGCTATGTCTTTCATAGCTGATTATTATTACTGTACCTTTATTCCTGTGCACAGTGTTCTCCTGGCTCTGCTCATTTCACTTTGCATGAGTTCATATAAGTCTTTCCAGGTGTTTCTGAAACCATCCTCTTTGTCATTTCTTACAGCACAATAATATTACATCACAATCATATACTACAACTCGTTCAGTCATTCCCTAGTAAACAAGTAACTTCTCAGTTTCTGTTAAGGGCCATATGAGCCAGTCCAGTCATGGGTGGAGTCTGGACCAGGATTCCCCTGGATCCCACTCCCCATGTGGGCTAATTATGGCTCAGGGTGTTGGCTCACCATCTTTCCCTGGCTAGCAAGGAAACAGGGCTTGATTACCTAGAAGTGACTCTCACACACACCCCCCCACCTCCTCCCCATTGCACAGCCGCCAATGATTAACTACAAGCTGGTTAATCATTTTTTTCCACGGGAAAACTATATGCAATCGCCCCAGGACAAATAAACGGACTACCCTGATAGTTCTTGTCTGATGAAAAACCTCCCATCGTCATTTCATTTGCCACACCTTTGCAGTCGGGCCGCCCCCTCGGTGGGGGCATCAAGTTTCCAATTCTTTGCCACCCCAAAAAGAGTTGCTATAAATATTTTTGTTCATATAGGTCCTTTTCCTTTTTCTTTGATCGCTTTGGGGTATAGATCTCGTAGCAATATTGTGGGTAAAAGGGCATGCCCAGTTTTATAACCCTTGGAGCAAAGCTCCAAATTGTTGTCCAGAACTGTTCATTAGCTCGTTAATGATGACCCTCACCCTAAGTGTATACCTTGCATTGGCATATTAGCTAATCATAGCGTGAAGTCATCATGATTAGTAAGATATGCAAAAACCAAGTTTTGTGCTTACTTACAATAACTCTCATACATGACCACTTAGAAATGTGGAGTAAAGCTTTTCTAACCTGTTTAAAAATCCTCCAAATTAGCGTTAGTAGGTCTTTAATTAGTTTGTTAAAATGTGTGAATTCATTACCTTCTGATTAATTTGCAAGAACAATTAACTCAAGGAAAGTTGAAAGTTTGCTGGCTGACTTTAAAGACTCAAACCTTTGTGTAATTGGTGGAAAGGATGGAAAAATGAAAAGTACCATAGTAACATAGTAACCATAACCAGCAATGCAATTCTCCCTACACATCTTTATGAGGTATCTTTTTTAGCTATGGTGGTCATTTAAATCAAATACCATAATAAATTAAACTTACAACCAGACCTTTAGATCACTGTATCTGAGTATTAAACCATGATTTTCTGGGAGAGGGAAAGAGGAAATGAAATTAATCAATTAATTAATTAAAAGGGGTTTTTTTTTGTATCATTCATTTAAAATTTTTTTTATTTCATCCTCAGTTCAATGCTTTTTATTTTTATTCTTTTTTGCCTGTTGTCTAAGGTACATGCAGGGGTGGAATGATTATGGCTCAGGGTGTTGGCTCTATAAATAAATCAATAAAGAAAGTCTCTATCACATAGAGAAATGATAAGATGTTTGATCAATGTCAATCATAGATTTTAGACACAATGTGAACAGCCTTTCAAAACCATTGAATGAAACGAAATGGTGTCAGAAAGTCTGTTTTTATTGTCTGAAGGATTTAATCACACCCTCTGGGCCCTGTAAAAAGGCATTCAATTAACTGAAGCTAGTATATATAGAATGATTTTACATATATATGTATATACACACACATATTTGCATGTAATGATAGCCATCTCTGGGGAAGGAGAGAAAGGAAGAAAAAAATAAATTTACATGATAAAATTATTATATATTTAAGAGGAATAACATATATGTAACATGTAGTTTCATGTGCAATCAACTTTTTATTATTCAACTATATTATGGAAATGCCTATTTTATTTCACAAATTAAAATAAATAAATTTTTTAAAAATGAAGTATTTTTTTTAAAAGAAGAATTAACATAAACTAGGGAGTTCCAGCCAGTGATGAGTTAGGAGAAAGAATTTGCCAGAAAACCCCTAAAAAAGAACTACCCTAGTGAGGGTGGTATGGGCAAGGAGAGGACAGACTTCAGCTTCACCCTTGGCCTTAAGCCTTTGGCTTGAGGAAACCATGTCAGTTTCAAAGATACTGGATGATGTTGGACTTCCAGTCTTTCTATCAATGTCCTAGAAGTATCCCTGGCTTAATCACTAGCAGTTTATGTATTTTGAGTTCAGGAGCCCAGAAAAGAAATTATGCCATGCCCAATGGGACTTTCTTGAGTGCCCAATGAATGGAGTAAAAAGACTTCAGTCAGGAACTGTATTTGAGGCCACTTTCTCCTGGATTCTTTATGTACTTGTGGGAGAGTATGATACAGACTTGGGGGGAGGTTTTTGTTTGTTTATTTGGTTTTTTACTAACACCTTATTTTCTTAGCAAATACCCCTTTCTAAAAGCTACTTGAGGCTGGTTGATGAAAATTATTCTCAACTGATAATCTTGAGGGGAATCATGCTGATAGAGACTCAAGCTGAGGGCATTGGATACTCACTCACAACTCCTCAGGCATAGCCCTAGAACCCCAAGGAGAAGATGCAGTCTTTCTATGGGTCCCTAGGCTCATATATAAGAACCGGAGTTGGGTTTATATGCACATGAGCTTATACGAGGCTACATACATAAAATAGTAGTATAGTAGCAAGTATATAAATTTATAAATAAGTATATATATATAAGCATACATCTTAAATATATATATATATAAGCATACATCTCAAATATATATATATATATATATATATATTTGAGATGTATGCTTAACTGATAGGGATATATAACCAACTGGTAGGGATATCTAACCAACAAACTTTGTAGACCTTTATTCTAGTCTATTTACAGATACTGAGGCCTAGGAAAGTTGTGACTGACCTAAGGTTACATGGTAAATTAATGGCAGATCTGGAACAAAGTTCACTGTGTTCCTTCTCTCAAATTCATTTCTTTTCCCACTATATCACACTACATATTGTTTTAGAGGCTCCAACAACCTCTTTATATGTTGTTTTCTCTAGCCTGGTTCATCTCTTTCTCCCCTTTTGGCATTCAGAAAATACCCTTTCCAGTTATAAAAAACTGCTCTCAGGAAATCATCAGAGCAAGAGAGTCATCTTGGATAGACTTTGAATGTAATCCAGCTCTGACTCCACAGCCTGTCAAAAAAGATTCCTTTTAACCATGTTGACCAAAACCCATTACAGAATGTCTGTGCTATTCCAAATCAGGCAGGAGGGCTCTTCCATTGAAAGTCATCACAGGGTCCCCCAGCCTCTTCCATATGGGGATTACTACAGTCAAACAAAAATACTGCACCTATTCACCAGCTTCCTTCCAGACACCCTTTTGTAATGGTAACCAACCTACTGTTATTAGGATTGAATTTTTAGCCCCTCTGAAAAAAAAAGAGGAGGAATCAGATAAGAACCCTGAAAAGGCAGGATATAAAATGTCTCAGGGGTTTGTGGGCCCCTGCTGAAGGTTAAAACATTCCTCTAATTTTTGACAGCCTTGCATTCCTAGAAATCCTCAAAGGGGTAAGGTTTTAGGTAGCTTGTTCATTACCAGGTTAGAGAAGGCTATCTCCACATTCATCTCTACCTTTAAATTATTGAACTGTTGGGGTTGATGCTGGCCAAGCAACCTGATCTACTTAGCATTATGATGTCAACTCAGACATAACACTAACCAGCTCTTTGTTCTGTTCATATTGGACCTTGCTTTTCTCTGTTTCCTTGTACTATCACTTTCCCTGGTTTCTGACACACTCAATTAGACTACACCTTTGAAAATTCCTGTTCCCTAGTAACTAAAGTCATTCTTACCTGATCTTGGACTTTGTCTTTTGTCTAATCCATAGATAATGTTCACTACCCTTCTGTCTTGATCTGTGTCTCCAAGAACTTTGAAATCAGTTTTTGAAACTCTTGGAGTATGTGTTAAAAATGAGATTTCTAGGTCAGGGGTTCTTTGCATCAAGGACCACATGGACATTCTGTTGAAGCCTATGGACTTCTTCCTAGAATGATGTTTTTAAATGCATAAAAAATACATATGATTACAAAGGAAATCAATTACATTTAAATGCAGTTATCAAAATAGTTAAAAAACAATAAACCAATCCAACACATTTACCTACCAGGGGTTACGAGATCAAAGGATATGAACATTTCAGCCACTCTTCTTGAATAATTCCATAATTGTTTTCCAGAATGATTGGACCATCAGTAGGTTGGTGGCATATCATTCTCTTCTAACCTATTCCAACAAGCTAAAGAAAACCCATTCTAAGAATAAGCAAAATGAGACTGAGGGTTCACCTTTAGCCACACTCATTCAAAGCTTCTGGATTTGCATAAAAGTTCTTTAGTCCTTGCTCTGTCCCTCTCCTTCACACCATATACAGACTTAATACACCACATAGTTTTGTCCTATACCCAACCTTCTCAGGTTTCTTTAACAGAATGGTTATTATTTCATATCTTTCTCTCTCTCTCTCTCTCTCTCCCTTCCTCCCTCCCTCCCTGCTATCCCCCCCTTACCCACACACACACACACACACACACACACACACACACACACACACACAGCTTTTTGAGGAAATGCTAAAAAGAATAAAGAATGGAAAAATACCTAACATTTTAAAAAAATAGGTGAACCTTGATCTTTATAAACATACATTCTTTAAGTAGTATGGGTTGTTAGAGCAGTACTTGGAGGGAGTGGAGGAGAAGATAGTCATTATGCTAAATTTCTCGGCTCTATACAGCATGAAGTGGGAGTGCCTAAGGAAGACTGCTTTACCATGAATGATATGCCTCCGCTGTATGAGAATTCTGTTTCAGGGTTTGAGAAAGTGGAATCTTTAGTTCCTTTGTCCATATGATTTTCCGGATTTGGAAGCAGAGGGACATCCTTGGAGCAGACAGGGCTTCTCTAGGTCCCTAAAACATGATCCCGTCTGTTTCCTTGATGCCCTCTCTTAATCCGATTTGACTCTGTAGGGAACCTTTGAGTTTCTGCTGGGAGAACACAGGCCTTTATATAAAGAAAGGATTGACAATTATATGAGAAATTCAGCAGAGTTTACAATTAATCTAGATAATTTGTACTGTTTCCTTAGTTTTCCATCAGTTATTTAGTAAACCAGAGGAAATAGAGTAATCTCAATTATTCAGAGTTAAAGTTAGGTTAAAATGACCTGTTCAGTCTTTGGAACAATTCACTGTCTGCCTTCAGTGCCTGAGTACCAGTTCAATGTACTAGCCATCCAAATGCATGTCAAGTGTAGACAGAGACATTTTTCATTCATTTAGTTTTTCCTAAATGAATTTTAGATTGATTTTTAAATTTTTTAAAGTAATCATTAATTTCAATGAAAAGGCCCTGGGTTAGATTGCTTTGGGGAAGTCCTAATTGCTTTCAAGGATCCTAAGTTTTTATCTACCACAAAGACCCATAACTGTTACACAAATATCCTCCTAGTCATGCTGAATAGTTTTGAATACTGGAACATCCATAGTCTCTGAAGAGTCAAATTTGTGGGTGATTCAAAGAACATAGACAAGGTTCTTGTGCTTAACTACTCATTCCTGGGATATAGTCAACACAACAAATCCTTGTTGATTTGTAATGTCCTTGATGGGCTTACGTAGGCTATAGCATTGACCTGACCTACTTGTAAAAAGTGGCATGAGGGGTGCCATCAAGGAAATGTACAACTAGGAAAGGAGGTATACCAGGTATCAAGCAAAAGAGAGGGAAAAAATGAATTGTCAAAGGGCTTTCAGTGGTACCTATGAGATGCAAAAAGCCTGGAGGGGAGCCTTCAGTGCACTGGGTAGATTGTTTGTGGAGTATCTATATGAGAACATGGATAAGAATCACACAGGAAGGAGAAGGCATACATAGATTGTAGTCTCCATGAATGGAAGGAATAGCTATGTCAATGAAATTTAGATTTATAGAAATACTGAAGCTTGATCTTAGATCACACAAATATCAATGGCTAACTAAAGAACATGGGCACCCAAAATGGAGGTTCTGAATTACCCAGGATGACTGAAAATTAGAATATTAGCCATATTTTCCCTTTGACAATAGCATTTGTATTGAAAAAAAATTTTTTTAGAGCTCAGATAATTTCCCCCACTATTTTGTCCCTATGCAAGAAAAAGATACCTTATACCTCAAGATAAAATAAAATTCACTTAACTTAGGACCAGCTATATGATGGATATATTATGGTAGGCATAATGGAAATGACAATTATGTTAGGACAAAACAATTTTGCATTCTAACATCTGCATGTGGTTCTGTTCAAGCAGTTCCTATATTGTACAAAATGAGGAAACACTCCTCTGTTATTAAAAAGTAATGGAATCCTTTCTGAAATTTTGCTGAGGACCTCTAAAACTGAAGTGTACATCTGTGTCCTATTCCTCTGTAATCATTTGAATAACAGAATCTAGTCTAGAAATGTTGACTTGGCATGTACCTTATGGGTTTGAAAACAGCTTGGCATTTGTGTTCAGGGCTGTGACCTCTGTTTCCAAGGGGAAATATATCTTCAAAAGTCTTATTTCAAAAGATAAAAAGTTTTAAAAGTATAGATGATATACTTTAGTGCTTTCTTTTTTTAATCTTAATTTTTGTTTTTTAGAGGGGGGAAGGTAGGGCAATTGGGGTTAAGTGACTTGCCCAAGGTCACATGGCTAGTTTTCTTTTTTAGTGGTAAGTGTCTGAGGCCGGATTTGAACTTAGGTCCCCCTGACTCCAGGGGCGGTGCTCTATTCACTGTGCCTCCAACAGCTCCTAATACTTCAGTGCTTTTTTCTTTCAAATAGTACTTTCATTTTATAATGCATATTTGTTATAAATATATTTGTTTATATGCTAAAATATATTAATAAATGTAAGGGTGTGAGATGGTATTACTGTTTTTGAATAGTACTAATATTATTAATAGTACTAATCATCAATTATGAGCTTCTTGAGATCGGGGACTGTCTTTTACCTTTTTTTGCACCCCCAGCTCTTAGAACAATGCCTGGCATATAGGAGGTACTCATTAACTGACTGACCCTTACAAATGTGACTGCAAGAATTATTTTATTTGGTGAGCTGTATGTTTATCTAATTCATACCTGGGGGAATTTGTGGGGGAGGTATAGAATTTTGTTCTGAAAATAATTCTGTCAACTTCTCTGCATTTTCAAGGTAAAGGCATAATTAACATATGGTAGGCAGTTATAAATGTTTTCTTGACTGAGTGATCCTTACAAATGGGACTGCAAGATTATTTTACTTGGTGAGCTATAGGCTTTCTGGCCCTAACTTAACCTCTGTCTGCTTTAGTTTCCTCAAATGTAAAATGCAGATTAGAGTAGCATCTGCCACCCAGGGTTGTTGTGAGGATCAAATGAGATAATATTTGTAAAGCATTTAACACACTGCCTGGCACAGAGTAGGTACTTTGTAACTGTTTATTCCCTTTCTTTCCCCCTTTCTTCTTCCCTCCCTCTTTTTCTTCCTTCTATGACCCTGGATAAGTAAGTCCCTTAACATCTGAATGCTCAAACAACTCCCTAAGACAGTAAATGGCAGAGCATGATTCAGAAAGCATTGGTGGAGGGAGTTTCCTCTTTGCAGTTCCCTATATCTATACCCTGCCCCCCATCCAGCTGATCAAATGATGTTACAGATGGGTCACATGGTGTCATATCTGTCTCTAAGAGTGTGATAGCATTGATCCATATGGGGTACACAGCTCTCAACTGAAAATTTTTTTCCCATTTGGTTACTATTTCTGAGCCTCTCTTTAATATAAGCTTCCTGAGTACATGCCCACTTAGGAGAGTGTATAGGTAATTATTGTAGGAAGTTCAAATTCCAAAAGACTTCTTTCCTTTTTTTTTTTTTTTGTGGTCATACATAAGATGAGGAACTTTAAACTTTAAGAATTTGATAGCCCCAGTGTGTTTCCTTGAAAAATTAATTTGGCCAGCTGTCAAGGAAAGGGTTTACATCCTAAAAAGCTTCTCATTTGTTTTATGGATGACTCAGACACACAGCAATCCTGCTTTCACCTACCATAGTCATTTGACAGGCAGCCTACCAAGATGCAATTTTCTTTGTGAGCTCTTTTTCCATGCATAGACCTGTATACTGCTCACAAGTGGTACAAATTACCCAGCATGGAAAGCTATCTGCACTTACTCCTTGGAAGAGGGAAGCACGGTCTATATAGATATTGTTGTTGCTTCCCATTCTTTCTTGAAGAGGGACAATGACATTAGGAAGGTGATGTACTGACTTGCAAGCTCATCGGATTTCAGTGAGGCAGGGCTGTACAACTTCACCACCCTCACTATCTCCTCCAGAGCCATCTGGGTCCAGTGGTAAAATATAGATCAGGACAGAGATGGCCCCTGGATGCATTGGGAGATTTTGGCCTTTTAAAGTTAAAGTCATCCCCATGGTTCTTTTAAACAATCCCAATATCCTATTTTGAATTTCTTAAAGATTTCATTCTTAGTTAATTTGACCAGGACTAGTAAATTGTAAATTTTCCAAATTAAAATTTCAAAATATTGCAACAACAGGGAGAATTTTGGTGGACCTTTTGAAAGTGAGCTTTGAATTTGCCAATCTCAAAACTCCACACTTAATTGGTCAGGCAGGAGAAATTTTTAAATTTGACAAAAGAGGGGCCTGTCTCCCTACCGCCCACAATGCTCACAAGGAGGGCTCTGCAGGGCCTTCACCTTCTCTTGCCTGAGCCAGCAGAAGCTCAGAGTGGAGGTTGGTCAGACCAGCCATTAGTCTGACCCAGGAACCAGTCTGGCCCGCCCCTCCTCCCCCAGCTAAGGCCATGAGCCATGTGGCCAGCCAAGCCAGGCTCAATAAGGCCAATTAGGCTGGGTCAATGGATTTCCTGAGGGGAAGGATGGCTGACTCAGAAGAGGGTTCTTCTGGAAACAAATATATCTTCCCAGTGGAAATCAGAAAAGCTCCCTTGAAGGTGCTCTTCTGATAGCAGGAAAAAACTTTAAAATGAGACTTTAAACAACTGAGCTCAGGACAAAACTTTACAAACACTCAAACACATTACAATCCTTATCCACATGATTGCTGCCCGCAGATTCTGAACAGGAAGCAAATGGGCTCAAGTGAGCATAGGACAGACAAATAAACATCTAACCAGACCAGATACGGGCAAGAGGGTCGACGTCTCGAGCCTTGCCCGGGGAAGAGGTGCCCTATGGGGACACTATAAGCCTTGTCAGGCTCTCTTTCCCTCCAGACATTTACTGGCATATTTAACCAGACATACCACGGAGTTATTTAACCAGACATTTACCAGCATATTTAACCAGACATAGCACAGAGGTATTTAACCAGACATTTGCCAGTATATTTAACTTACCCCCCAAACTGGAGGTCCTGGATCCACGAAAAGCCAAATGAGGAGCAAGTCGGAGTCAGGAGGCAGGTGCAATCTTCCCTCCTCGAGACCTGGGGCCCTGGAATGTCATCAGGGGCTAGCCCCCCTAGGGCTCAGGGTGAGCAGATGCCTACCTCCAGAGGCTGAGAGCTCTTCTTATTTGGGGATCTTTGGGGTGACACAGAACACCCCAAATCTCACTGGGGCCTCCAAATGTTGTACCTTAATAAAAGCGAGATGGAAGATCCCCAAGATTAAATTTTAAGAGTGGATTTTATTACCGCGGGAGACCGTGGGACTGTCGGGGTACCATGGTCGCCCAAATCAGATAGCCCATCCCCATTGTTCTTAGTTTTTCTGAGGTAATGCCCATTCAATGATTAAAGCCAGGTAAGAAATGAGGCAAAGAATGGTCTCTTTTACCTACTCAAAAAAAAATCAATCTGGGAGGGGAAGACCCTCAGAAACAAACCCTGTTTCTGGCTAGAACAGAAGCAATTGCTATTTGTACTCACTCTGAGATATCAAAACCCAATGACCAAGCAAAGCTTGGGCTGGGACCTATTGTTGGCCAATCAGTGAGAGCCAGAGTGATTCATGATTAAGGTATGGTCAAGTACAGGGGTGAGGAATCTGCAACTTCGAGGCTACATGTGGCCCTCTAGGTCCTCAAGTGTGGCCCTTTAACTGAATCTAAACTTCACAGAACAAATCACCTCAAAATGAATGTAGAGCAGCACAAATAAATAAAAATAGTTGTCTTACTAAGTAGTTGTCCTGATAAAACAACTCAAGAGGACCTCCAGGGGTACAGGTTCTATCCTAGTGAAGTGCAAACCCCTTTAGGTAGACTTTAAAGAATCAACAAGCAACAAGTCCTGGGGGTAGTTGGGTTCAGAGGCAGCCTCTACCTCAGGAACTTTCATTTCATGGACAATGTAGGGGTTGGACAGCCAAGCACGAGAAGATTGAAGGACTCTCTGCTGTCACTGGATGCCAGGCACAGGTGTGCTGACCAGACAAGGTCCCCAGTTGTGGCTGTGAGCAAGGAGGAGTGAGAAGATGTTCATTGAGTGAGGTAGAAGGAGGGTGGGGGATACTGCTGGCTGTTGCAGGAGAGCATAGTCCCTGCTTTCAGTTCTAGGGCAGATGAGAGAGCTGAAGTTTGCACCTGTAAGAACCTTTGCTTTACAGCATGGAAAGGAGTGTCCAAGGTTGGGCACTGGACAGAGCTCAGAAAATAGCAGCAAAATGGACCCGAGTACTGGGGCACTATTCCCCACAACCTGAGACTAGAGTCAATTACAGTAAGAAGTTTTTAAAAATAAAAACAAAAAATAAAATAACAATGAGTAAGCACAGGAGAAAGAACCCAACTATAGACAGTTACTATGGAGATAGAGTGGATCTGGATTGATATTCAGAGGAAGATAGTGAAGTTATAAATGCTACTTCTAATTCAAAGAGAAATGTCAAATGGTCACAAGGTCAAAAAGAGTTAATGGAAGAACTTAAAAAGGACTTCAAAAATCAAATAAGAGAGATTGAGGAAAAATTAGGGAAAAAATGTTAAGTATAATCTTGAAAAAAAAATGGACATTCAATGAGCTGAAAGATTTTTAATTATTTGTGACAAAAAGATCAGAACTTAATAAATTTTGCATATAAGATTCAGGAGAAACATAAGATGAATATTAATGACCAATTATAAGGGACTCAATAAACTCCAAGTGTTTACTTTTTATATGTGAACATATCAGTTCTCTTAAGACTCTCATTATTACTTGGTGTAGCAGCAAGCACCCCAACATCCCCAGGGTGGCTGCCAACACAGGTTCTTAGATCTGCTTTTCTAAAGGAAAGCAACTCAAAACAAGCTTACTTTAATCAATCAAACATATATCATTTACCTAGTTCAGGGGAAAAAGGTCAGCACCCCAAACTTCAAAGTATACAGACAGAACTTACAAGACAGACAAACAGATTAAGCAGACAAGTTTCCAAACTGTCCAACCATTACATTGATACCAAATCACAGTTACCAGAGAGGGAAGCATCAACATCTGGGTTTTCAAAGCCAGGGGGCTCTCAATGGCTGCCCAGAGTCTCATCTGGTCAAATCATACAACACTTCTCAAAGTGAGCCCCAAAGCAAAGCCTTACATCAGGGATTATATAGCCTACTCTAGGTTCAGAGAATGTCACAACCCTCTTGACCCACTGCCCAATCACACAGCATCTAGGTGTGGGCATTCCTGAAAACCAAGCCTCCTGCCACAGGCTCCATGTGACCACATTCAACCTATTAGGGGGCAGAGTATATTTTCAAATCAAGGAAGATTCTCAGAGTCTCTTAAGCCCACCAAAGGGCCTAGGGGCAGGGAAGATATTTAAATTTGCATTTCCAATACACTTGGGTAGCTTGAAAAAAAAGCTTTGGGCTAAGATGAGTATGATGGGTTGATTCTAAAAAATAAAATGGTAGGGAGAGAAATGATTATTTCATACAAATGAGAATTGATATAGAAGAAGCAAGTGGTAATGGAGGCATGGTAGTGCTGGAACCTTAGTCTCATTAGAATTGGGTTAAAGAGGGAACAACACAAACATCTAGAAGGGCATAAAAGTCTTCTAAATTTATAAAGAAATAAAAGGGTGAGGGGATAGGATAAGCGAGAGACTCTTAAAGGAATGGGTAAATTTAGGAATAGGAGGGCAAGATAGTCCTTAGAACTGAATTAGAAACAGGGATAGGATAAACAGGGCAAGGAGGATAAATAGTGAGGAAAAATAGGATAAAGGCAGGGAGAGTAATTATAGCTTTGAATGTGAATGGGATAAATTTACCCATAAAATGGAAACAGATAGCAGAATGGATTAAAAATCAGATTCTAACATGTTGTTTATAAGAAACACAATTAAAAATGAGAGATACATACAGAGTAAAAATAAAAGGCTAGAAGAGAATGTATTATGCTTCAACTGGTATAAAAAAAGACAGAGAAGCAGTCACGATATTAGACAACAGATTTAATTAAAAGAAATAAACAGGGAAACTACACTAGGTCCTGAGTAGGCCTAAGTAGGCCAGTATCCTACTTCTCTAAACAATGTCATTCTGTTGCCTTTGGAGGGCCCTCTTGTCTCCAGCCACTGCTGTGGCTTTTTTAACTGAGGAAACCTCCAAACTCACTCTTGGCCAACCTTTAGAAGTTCTAATTCCTTTCTGGATTCAGAGTATTTTAGAAGTCAGAGACCAGCTGACTTAGTGGTAGGTTCACTAAATATCAGGTCCTCCTGTTGGACACATCAGAAATGATATTATAAACTATCTCTTTTTTGCAGATGATATGATGATACATTTGGAAAATCCTAAAGATTCAAATAAGAAAATTAGTTGAAACAATAAATATAGCAAAGTAAGATATAAAATAAACCCACATAAATCATCAGAATTTTTACATATCATCAACAAAACCCTGCAAGAAGACATAGCAAGAGATACCTGACTTAATATAACTGTAGACAGTATAAAATACCTGAGAATATTCCTGCCAAAACAGATCAAGGAACTATATGAACATAATTATAAAACTTTATAACTTTATACACATAATATCAGATTTAAATAATTGGAGAAATATGAATTGTTAATGGGTAGGGAAAGCCAATATAATAAAAATGACAATTTTACCTAACTAATCTATTTATTCAATTGTATCCCAATTAAATTACTAAAAACTTATTTTACTGAGTTAGAAAAAATAAGCAGAAAATTCATTTTGAAGAACATAAGGTCAAGAATTTCAAAGAAACTAATGAAACAAATGTAAATCAAGGAGGTTTGGCAGTACCAGACTTCAAATTATAATTAGAGGCAGTAAATATCAAAACTATATGGTACTTGTTAAGGAATAGAAAGGTAGGTCAGTGGAACAGAATAGATATATAATATATAGTAGTAAAGGATTGTAAGTAAGCCTGTGTTTGACAAATGTAAAGATTTAAGTTTTGGGGTTAAGAATTCATTATTTGGTAAAAATTGTTGGGAAGCTGGAAAGCAGACTGACAAAAATTGGGTATAGACCACTATCTTAAAACGATGTACCAAGATAAGGTCAAAATGGATACATAACCTAGATATAAAAGGAGATATCATAAGAAAATTAGGAGGACATGGAACATATTACCTATCAAACTCATCTATAGGAGAACAATTTATGAATAAACAAAAGAAAGAGCATTGTGAGATATAAAATAGGTAATCTAAATTACATTTAGTTTAAAAGTTTTTGTACAAATAAAACTAATAGAGCCAAGGATTAGAAAGAAAGCAGAAAATTGGGGGGAAATTTTCATAAACAATTTCTCAGATAAAGATCTCATTTCTCAAATGTATAAAGAACTTTGTCAAATTTGTAAGAATATTTCCCAATTTTTTTTAAAGCAATTGGGGTTAAGTAACTTGCTCAAGGTTACACGGCTAGTCATTATTTATGTGTGGGTGCTCATTTTCTGAGGCCAGATTCGACCTCGGGTCATCCCAACTCCGAGGCTGGCGCTCTTACTCACTGCGCCACCTAGCCGCCCCAATATTCCCCAATTGATAAATGGTAAAAGAATATAAACAGGCAGTTTTTGATGAAATCAAAACTACATAAAGTCATATAAAAATGCTCTAAATCATTATTGATTAGAGAAATATAAATTAAAACAACCTTGATAAATCATTTTATACCTATCAGATTGGCTAAAGTGAATGAAGGAAGAAAGTGAAAAATGTTGGAGGGGATTTGGAAAAATTGGGACACATTCATTATTGGACCTAGAATCAAAAAGATCTGAGTTCAAATTCATCTTCAGATACTCACTAGCTCACCCCCCAAACCGTCCGCTGAGAATGCATGCAATATATCAATTATACATGCAAATCTCAAAACATATTTCCATATTAGCCATATTTCAAATAAAAGCAAGAAAAATGAAGAAAGTAAGAAAATTATACTTTAATTTGTACTCAGAGTTCATCAGTTCTCTCTCTGGAAGTGGATAGCATTTTTTCATTATGAGTTCTTTGGAATTGTCTTAGATAATTTTCATGATTAGAGTAGCCAGTTGATCATCATTGTAACACTGTTGATACTATGCACAATGATCACCCAGTTTTCACTTCACTTTGCATCAGTTCATACAGGTCTTCCATGTCTTTCTGAAACTACCTCCCTTGTCATTTTTATTTTTTAAAAAAAAATTAAATTTTTTTCCCAATTACATGTAAAAACAATTTTTAAAATGTGTTTTTGATATAGATTTGATATAGATTATACATGTATAGTCATGCAAAACATATTTCCATATTAGCTATGTCCTAAAAGAAAATACAGAACAAAAAAAAGTAAAGAAAATCTTAAAAAAAGGAAGCTAGGTGGCGTAGTGGATAGAGTGACAAGCCTGGAGTCAGGCTGACTCATCTTCCTGAGTTCAAATTTGGCCATAGACACTAGCTGTGTTACGCTAGGCAAGTTACTTAATCATGTTTGCCTCAGTTCCTTATCTGTAAAATGAGTTAGAGCAGGAAATGGCAAACCGCTTCAGTATCTTTGCCAAGAAAACCCCAACTGGGGTCATGAAGAGTCAAACACGGCTAAATAACAAACAAATTTAAAAAAAAAAAGTAAAATAAATTGCTACTGAGACAAACATGCCTAAAGGGAGCAGCCCAGGAATGTGCAGACTTTTGTGCCCTCTAGAGGTCAATAGGGATCCTATAATACTGTTGCCTGTCAAACATTTGTTAATCATTTATTCAATCCAAAAAGCACTTATTAAGCTCATTACCATAAAGTTGGTCACTGAACAATGCATTATTTTTGACCATAGTAACTCATAAAGGTTATCTGCTGAGGCGTGGGGATGGCGAAAGGGATGAGATCCATATAGTTAGAAGGAATGGCCATGCCAATGGAATTATTTGATAATTTTGTTTGTTAGGAACTTGATAAATTAAAAAAAAAATTCCTGGCTATCCTTCATGAGACTATAGTCCATTTGTTATATGTATACACACATACATGCATACAATATATACACACATAAATATACATACATACATATATATATACACACACATACATATATATTCACATATGTACACATACATCTACATTTATATCTATATATCTATAGTACCCAGATTGGAAGTGGAGGAGCTACTCATGGCCCAGTCCCACTGCTGATTGGCATGGGATCTAATTTAACCTGCTCCATTTTTCCAACCTGGGTCTATTTACCCCTTCCTTAAGAAACCTGGTGCCCCTCCTTCTCCCCTCTGCACTCCTGGGAGCTCACCATCTTGGTGCCAGATTCAGTGTGGTTGTGTGATTGGTTGGTTTAGCCCACTACAGCTCAGAACTCCTGAGCTCAAGCAATCCACCAGCCTCAGCTTCCCTAATGGCAGGGAATACAGATATGCTAGACCTTGTCTCATAGACTTTGCTATCTGAATCCATCTTTTAGGTTCTTTCTTCCAGGAAAAACCTTTCCATGAATTTGAATTGTATTTGTACCCCAACTCTCCCATCTTGATCTATCAGGAAAGTCAGAGCCCATTGTTCATGCAGTATCTTGTTTCTTTTGTCTTACTTGGCAATGGAAAAAGGTTAGGGGGTATTCCTTAGCTTGGGGGTTCTATTAAGAATTAGAAGAATTTTCTTTTGGGGCAATAGTACAGTATTTCTCCAGTGTCCAATTCTTTATTCCAGTTAAAGCTTAGCATACTGTTGGAAGAAGTTTATTATAGAGGAATGAACACTGCACTAGGAGACAGCAGGCCCAGGTTTCAGTCCTAACTCTAATCATTACTATGTGACCTTGAGTGAATTATTTTTCTTCTCTCAGACTCAACTTTCTCATCTGTAAAATGGGTATAATATTTGTATTACCTCCCTTATGGGGTAGTTGTGGGGAAATATGTGGACTGATAAAATCTAAGTTATCTTGATTATTAGGTTTACTTCTATGAGGTCATATTTTCTGATCTCCAGCAGATGGCACTGGGTAACTTTATATACCAGCTGCTAAGGCATAAGTTGCATAAGAAGCTTTTTGGAAAATGCAGTAGATGAATTTACATAGTGCAAGCTTTTAAAGAAAATGCCCACAATTGTCTATGGCCTTCTCTTTTGCTCTATGTAAGTGTGAAATGAGTATCCAAAAGGCAACAGATGAGAAAATGACTGCAGCCCTTGGAATGTGGTACTATTGCCAGAAAATAAGAGGGCACTGCAAACACAGAGGCAGCTTTAGGAATCAATACAAAAACACAGTGCTGGCATGGGGCTCAGTACTATGTGGATGTATGTGTGTGTGTCTCAGAATAAGAATTAAAGGCTGGGAAAAAAAAACCTCAGAAAAAAATTGGAGCAGAGAAAGGCCTATAAGCAGAATAAAATAACAAGAATAAAATTAAATGTAAGAATATAAAGGAGGTGGGAGCAGAGAAAGAGAAGGGATGGGGAAAGGAGACAGACAAAAACAGAGAGAGTGCGGAATAGGTAGAATGGGCAGATGAGCTTTTTTAAGGTATCTGATTATGAATGATAGGAACAAAGTTTCTCGCTGCCTTATCAATAAATGACTTGAACTTTTAAAATTTTAAAGTTAATTTTTACTTTTTTCAGTCCATGGTATCTATCTTCTCTCTCTACCTTTTCTCAAATTGAGAAAGGAAGAAAAATAATTCCTTCTGTTATAAACATGGATAGTCAAACAAAGCAAATCTCCAGTGTGGCCAGGTTACTCCTCTTCCCCCACCCCCAAAGTTTCCATATACCGTATAGATAAAGGAGACTACTGAAATAATCCAAATGAGAGATTACATAGGCTTGAACAAGGTATTAGCTGTATTATGGAGAGGAGGGGATATATAAAAGAAATATTGCAGGGGAGGTTAGGTGGCACAGTGAGTAGAGCACTGGCTCTGGAGTCAGGAGGCCCTGAGTTCAAATCTGGCCTCAGACACTTAACACAAAAACTAGCTGTGTGACCTTCAGCAAGTCACTTAATCCCAATTGCCCTCCAAAAAGCACAAAAAAAGAAATATTGCAGAGAAAGAAATGAAAGGGGTGGCACCAATTGGACAAGAAAGGTGAGTGAGGGGTTGAGGATGATCTCAAGGATAATAATCTGTGTGACTGCTTCCAGTGCTGCCTTCCATAGTAATCAAGAAGTTCAGAAGCTAGGAGGAGGGCTGGGAGTTGAGGTGGGACAATGGGTTTATTTCAGAGAGTGAGGTGCCTACTGGACATCCAGTTTGAAATATCTGTCAGGCAATTTGTGATGTAAGCCTGGAGCTCAAGGGTGAGAAATATACATATATACATAGATATACACATTGGGGAATCATCTGCTTAAGAGATAGATGGTAATTAAACCTTGAGGGCTAATGTGGACACCAAGAGGGGAATATAAAAAGAAAAGAGGGTCCAGGAGAGAGTCATGATGGAGGCCCACAGTCTGTAAGCATGACATGGATGATAGATCGGAAGTAACTGAAGAGAGGTTGTACAGCTAGGAGGAGAACCAGAAGATAGCAGTGCCACATAAAATCAGAGGCTAGAAGATCCAGGAAGAGGGAGGGTGATCAGCAGTGTCAAATGTCACAGAGAAGTCAAGGAGGATTAGGCATGGGAAGGGGCCATTAGATCAGGAGATGAAAAGATCATCGGTAACTGGAGAGAGCAGTTTTAGTTGTGTGACAAGGTCATCGGCACAGATCACAATTGCTCTGTACCCTAGTTAGCTGTCTTCTTGAGTGGTTTCATGACTTGTGACCATCTTCTGATAATGAGCTTCTCTCTACCTAGCTAGAATGGTCTCCAGATCTATAGTTTATTTCCAGAATCCTACGTGAATCCATTACAGCTTTGTGGGAACTCCTATGTCTTATCCTTATCCAGAATAATCCTCAGGAACCCAAAGTGACATCTATACTACAATATGGTATTGGAATATGTTTCTGTCTTGTTGGTCTGAAACCTTTAGAAGAGGAAACAGAGGAAGAAACAATTCTCCAGGTACCCAAAAGGAGTCAGGAAGAATTGATGGAGAAGAAGAGCTTATAATAATTATACAAACACTGCTGCTGTCATTATGTTTTGCACTGACAATAGTTTTCTTCCTAAGAACTCTTTAGAGTTCTGAGAGTCCTTGAAAAGGATGGAGCTATGGGGAGAAGTGTCTATAAAGCATGAGAATCACAGAAATTAGATCTAGGAAATACCAAGCAGGTCATTTAATCTGGGCCAATAGTAATAGAAAAAGGGCTCTAGATTGAACATCTCAAGCACATAGGCTCGCCTCCCTTTCAATGTACCTTGTTTTCTGATGGAAGATAGTTCCTAATCTAAAACCTCTGAGGCTTGATTGGAATGTAGGTCTTCTTGACTTCTTCTGACCCAGCACCCTAATCCACTTTGCCACCTAGCTGCTCCAGAAAAGAAAATTGAAGAAGAGGGTGATCAATAAGGTCAAAGACTATAAGGATGTTGAGAAAGATGAGGATTGAGAAAAGGCTGTTATATCTGGTAAAGAAGAGTAACTTTGGAGAGAGCATTTTTACCTGACTGATGAGGTCAGAAGCCACACTGACAAGGGTTCAGAAGAGAGTGAGAGGAGAGGAAAATTGTAGACTGACTGCAAAAGAAGTTTGCCATGAAAGGGAGGGAGGGAGACAGGGCAGTAGCTAGCAAGGATAGTTGTATAAAGTGATGGTTTGTGAAGATCGGGGGGGATATGGGCATATTTGTAGGTAGCAGGAAAACAGTAGTATATAGGGAGAGACTGAAGGTTAGTGAGAGAGTGGGGGCAGCTAGGTGGCAAAGTGGATAAGGCACTATAGGAAGAATAATCTTTTTTTTTTCTTTTTGGAGGGCAATTGGGGTTAAGTGACTTGCCCAAGGTCACATGGCTAAGTAAGTGTGTCAAGTGTCTGAGGCCGAATTTGAACTCAGGTACTCCTGACTACAGGGCCAGTGCTCTATTCACTGTGCCACCTAGCCACCCTTAGGAAGAGTAATCTTCTTAAATTCAAATCTGGCCTCAGACATTTATTAGCTATGTGACCCTGGGCAAGTCACTTAACCCCATTTGCCTCACTTCCTCATCTGTAAAATGTGCTGGAGAAGGAAATGGCAAACCACTACAGTATCTCTGCCAACAAAACCTCAAATGGAGTCATGAAGAGTCAGACATAAGTGAAAAACTACCGAACAATGAACAATGAGAGAAGGTGAGAGGGCAGTTTGCTGGAGAAGATGTAATAGAAGAGGATCATTTGTGTGTGTGTGTGATGTAACAGGGGAAGGGAGGGGAAAGGAGAAGGCACAAATGATAGGAGATGAGGGAAAAGGAGAGAGCTCTTGGTGGGTAGTCTCAATTTTAGATGCAAAGTATTAGGCAAAGTCCTGAAATGAAAGGGTAGGGGGAACATGGAAGGTTTGAGAAAGGATAGAAAGGCTTGGGAATCTAATGTGATAAGCATGATTTTAACAGGTTAGGGAGGTGTAAAAGGGTTGCCTTGTTGCAATGAGGACCCAGTTCAGATTATGTAACATAGGTTTGAAATGGACTCAGTTACTATGGTTTCACGATTTATTAACAAGCTTAAAGGCAGCACAAGGAGCTTACATCTCCCAGAGAAATCATTGACATATAATGATACAAGGCAGTTCCAAAATGAGAGGCACGGATTGTAAGAGCTATAAGGCTCAGAGAATCAAGATGTCAGGCAGCCAGGTGGCAAGCCAGATAGAGCACTGGACTTGAGGTCAGGAACTGTGAAGTCAAATCCTGCCTTGGGCACTTCCTAGCGGTGTGATCCTGGACAAATCCTGTCACCCCTCTGAAACTCAATTTCTTTACCTATATGAGAGGAGTTGGACTCGATGTCCTTCAAAGAGCCTTCTGCCTCTGAATCTATGACCCTATGAATAGTAAGGGGTGGAAAAGTCAAGGAAGACTTTACAGAGCTCTTAATTCTTTTTTTTTTCCTTTTGGAGGGCAATTGAGGTTAAGTGGCTTGCCCAAGGTCACACAGCTAGTTTTTGTGTTGTGTCTGAGGCTGGATTTGATCTCAGGTCCTCCTGACTCCAGGGCCAGTGCTCTATTCCCTGCTCCACCTAGCGGCCCAACACTTAATTCTTGACTTGGGCCCTGAAGGATAGAAGGGATTTGGATATATGTGGAAGAGTACATTATAGGAAGCAAGGAGAATGACAACATGAGCTTCCTATTTTAGTAAAGAAGGAATATTATGAATATCTATAAGCCTCTACCAAAGATCATTTATTAGCTTAGCTTGGCAAGGGATTAAGAATTTAATCTTGTTTACAAATTCAGGGGAGAAATAAGAGACCAGGAGCCACAGCTGTGCCTAGATCTGCAGTATCAACTCCCCTTTCCAACCTCTGATGACATTAAAAGGAGTGAGCAGCCAAACCAAATAGACGATAAGCACTATTCATTTATGTTTATGTGGTTCCTATTTTTCTCACTCTTATAGATGTTTTTCTTAAGCTGCCTAAAAAGACTTAAAGTTATAATCACGCCAAATAAGGAGGATAAGAAATAATTAGCACAGTCAAACAAGAATGGGGATTTTCTGTATCCAAGGAGTCAGATTAGTTTCATTAAAAGTCACTTTTTGTTTAAAACATGGGACTTTATTCCTCAAGGATTTTGTAGTGCCATGTTACCTACCATAAAATAATGGATGGCTTATTATTCTGGATAAGCAGTCTGGACTGGCATGCAATTCAAAGCATACACGAAAATTGCCTAACACTGTACCCTTTATGTTGGACATATATGAACATATCTGGTGAGATGGAGATGTGGGGAAGTAGAATTTAGGAGTGACGGAGTTTTAAAAATTTCATTTTGCTTATCTCCCTAAACACTTGGTCCCACTGAGGCAAACTAAGTGCCAGAGTGGATAAAGTGCTGGGTCTGGAGACAGAGAGACCTGAATTCAAATTCAGCCTCTTAAACTCCACACTCAGTGACTCTCTGTCTGCCTCAGTTTCCTTAATTATAAAATGGAAATAACAGCAGCACATGCCTCTTGGGGTTATTATGAGGATCAAATGAGAAAATATTTGTTAAATACTTAGCAGAGTACCTGGCACATAGTAGGCACGTAAAATGCTTCTTCCTTCTCACCCACCTCCTATTGTCTCTATTCACCTTCCATATCCATAGATCTGTAATCATCTTACCTCTATAGCCTGGTTATCCTCCCAACTTCTTATTTTTCTAAATAGCCCAAATATCTTTCTAGGCATCTAGACTTGAAACTTATTCCTTGCCTCTTTCTTCCTTCTTACTCATTCTCATTACATAATTATAGGTTTATAGATTGAGAGTCATATAGGATGTTAGGAGTTATCTAATTTCCCCTCTTATTTAATTTCTTTTATGAATATTTTACAGAATACTGCCCCTCTGTGAGATGTCTCTCATAACAAAGTAAAACAGCTAAGTCAAACCAACAATACAGTAACCTCATCTGGAAGCACACATATTCCACATCTGTAGCAGCCTCCATTTCTCTATCAAAAACCCCAAACAGACCAGAAATCTACTTTCTCTCCCTCTCACCTCCACCCCATTGCACCCTTTAATTTTGTAGATGGGGAAACTGAGTCCCAGAGAGGTTGTTACCTGCCTAAGGTCACACAGGTTTGCTGGTCCCCTCACAATATCTTCCATCTCCCACCTTTGCAAAGCCTGTCTCCCATATCTGAAATATATTTCTTCCTCACCTCCACTCCTTAGAACCCGTTCAGGATTAGGCTCAATTGCTATCTCTTTCAAGAAGTGCTTGCTATTTCCCTGAGTTGTTAGTGACCCTCCCTAATTACTATGTCTGAAAAATACTGTATTTATTAAATATGAACAAGTTTTTTTTTCTTCCCAGTAGAATGTAAGATCTTTGAGGGTGTAGACGGTCTTATTTTTGTATTACTGTTTCTAGCACCTACCATCCTGTTTATACAATAGGTGTTTAATAAATGCATGGTGACTGATCCACATAACATTATATACATAAAGTACTCTATCAGAGATCACGGTGAAAACACATCTCCATCCTCTTGAATTTTGTCTATTGATGACCACGCACATTCATGAAAATTATCTAACCAAGTAAGCTAGGATGACCATAAAAGGCTTTGTTGTCAATGAGGTAGCTGTATGAAAGAGAACAGTGTCAAGAGGGAATCAGGACAACTGGGAGAATGAGAAACTGAGTAGAGAAATAAGTTGTTGGACACGAGTCCTTCTTCCATCAATCAGTGGTAACTACTATTCCTGCAGTTTTAAATTGAATTTTAAAAATTTTAATGTAAGCTAAATTTAAAATTTTCTAATTTAAAATAGCACAAGATAAAAGAGACGGTAATTTCTTTTTTAAGTGCCAAGTCATAATATTTCCTTATGAGCATATGGTGTGATAAGATTATGTTTTGTATATTATTTTACCCTATAAAATTACTATGGCGAGATTAACATTAAGTTTTGAGGAATAGAAAGTTCTATGGTTTTCTGAGAACATTCCTTTTTGACAAACATCAACATTTTTGACACTGACAAACAGAAGAATCACATCTTCTAGGAAATATATCCAGAGAATTACCTATTTAAGAAGCTCAAAACAGTATTGCTAAAAGACAGGTAAACCTAACATTCTTATTTCACAGGTGTAGAAACTTAGGTTCAGAGAGGTTAAAAATTTTGACCAAGGTCACACAGCTAATTAGTGGTAGAGTCCAAGGTAACTAGAATCCAAGGTAACTGTCTCTTAGCATAAGGTTATTTCTAATATAATATGCTCCTTTTCTGAATTAACTTTTTTCTCACAAACTGCCTTTGGTTCTCATTCCTGTGATTTATGCCAGTTTAATTTTATCAGAAGGCAAAGTCAGCTTCCCCAAATTCCACCAGTCTTGTGGTAGGCATCTGTCAAACTTGATTGATTTTCTACAGCCATAGGAATTTCCCTGGTTAAAAAGAGTTACTGAACGAACTTTATTTTTTCTCCTGTTTTGTTAAAATCTATATTTACCATTTGTGTACAAATAACTTGTAGGTTTTTTGATTGTAGCATAACGACTCCAACTTCGCTAGTCCCATTCCATTGGCCCTTTCTCCCAATGAAATCTCCTGACCAGCCTTTTCCTCATGATCAGCAGATGGCACTGCACCCAAATCTGGGAAGGGTTCTGAAATCTCAGAAATTAATGGAACATAGTCCAACTTTCTTGCTCACTACAAATGGGGAAATAATTAACAGAGAAAGGGTACTAGAATTCAGAGGGGTTGGGGAAGACAGCACCCTTACCTTCATGGACCTTACTGACCTTACACATGAGAGAGATTCAGATAGCATTTTTTAAAAAGTCCTTTTGGTTGGGAAGACAGTAGCAAGGTGTGGAAGCAAGAAGTTCTTTCCATCTTTTCATCTCTCATCTTTCATCTCTAAAATCTGTCTAGGTGGAATTTTAGCCTATACCTATAGCCAGTTCACAGGAATCAGGAAAGAGTCTCCCATATGCACACAAACTTTAAACATGAATATGCAAGGAGCTGATCTCCCTAGCTTCCTATAAATTCCAAATAAATTCCTTTTGGTTGAAGCCTTTCTCAGCCTCTCTTCATTCTAGTGCCTTTCTTCTATTAATTATTTTCCATTTATCTTGGATATAGATTGCTCTGTGTATATTTGTTTGCATGTTATAGCCCTCATTTGACTGTAAGCTCCTTGGGGGCCGGGACTGTCTTTTGTCTCATTTTGTACCCATAGCCATTAGTACAATGCCTGGTACATAGTAGGCACTCAATAAATGTTTATTTACTCATGAATTGATTGATCAGGGGTATTTCCCAATCAATTTTGTGAGTTTAGCAGGAAGAAGCTTTTGTTTAGAACCTTTTGACAAATAGCTGAGAGTTCAGGAATAGTTTGTGACTCCCTGACCCACATAGTTAAGCATATGTAGCTCCTATATACTTCCTCAGAATATTTCACCACTGCACTGGATGATTTCTTAGATTGGGAAAGCCCACTTTCAGGTTTCTGATCTTAGCTTTATGCTCAGAAAGTTAAGAGAGTTCATGCAGCAATCATAAGCTTCAATCCCAAGGCTCCAAGTGGGGAGATGTACAGGTTTCTCCATGAAAGACTCCTCTTCCCTTATAGGCCACACTGCACCTTAGTTCTGATGCTTTCTCAGGTCATTGAGTCAATTCTACTTGGGGCAATGACTTAATCAGGAGTTGTCTTTTGTCCTCTCAACAAGGGGCTGTTGGTTATGTCCATATATGGACAGGAATGGATAGTCAAAGATTCCAAATAAAGGGTCACTGTCACACACATGTCAAATTGATTGGGAAATAGACTGATCAACACCTTGCATTGGATTTGCTATTTCAAGAGTGGTATAGTAGAATTGAAGAGTGATAGAAAGAGTAGTATAATGAATACTGGATTTAAAGAAAGTAAGTGTAGCTCCTATTAATCTGTTTATTTAAGTTGTTAGGTGGGAAGGAGATTCTTGCCTTTTGTCTGAAGACTCTGAGAGTCTTAGAACCTTTGCACAGAACCTTTTCTTTGGGAGATCTACTTAAAGAGAGTAGATAAGAGACGAAATTCCTCTATAGTGTTCCTCCCTGCACCACAGTGACAAAGTTGGCATGCAGGTTGGCTACTAGTGGGCCCAGTGCACAAGATGACAGGTCGGTTGAATATCTAGGGTCACGTTTTGGAGAAAGTGAGAAGATTAGGAGGAAATATTGTTATAAAGAGGTTAATATGTTCTTTCCAGCTCAGGACAAGAACCACTTCTCTAGTCAGGTATACAGCTTCAGATTGACAGACACCCAAGGAATTGAGATATTCACTGGCCAGAAGGCAATATACTGCAGTGGAAGAAGGCAAGCTTGTAGTAAGAAGACCTGAGTTTTAATCCTGTTTTTTTTTTAACTTTGAGATCTTGGGCAAGTCCTCTCTAAACTCCATTTCTCAAGTGAGAAGGTTGGACTAAATGATTTCTATTGTGAATATTGTGGACTATGTGTGACACTTTGTATATCATGAGATATTAGGGCATGGCAGTAGTCAGAGAAGTTCAAACTGGCTTTTATCCTTCCTTCCTTCCTTCCTTCCTTCCTTCCTTTGTTCCTTCCTTATTTATTTTTAAAATAATATTATTTTTTAAAATATTAAAATTGGGAAATTTATGGCTCTAGCCCCTAACCTTTATCTAGAATCTTCCCTAAGTCATATGGCATTCTCTATCCCCCATATTACCAGGGTACAGATACTCAAAATATTGTGACTAAATACTTTATTGAACATCATGAAAATGAAAATGTTAAGTCCTTCCAGTCGGAGCCCTCTTCTTCACATCTTCACTATTCTTCACATAAAACCTCCCATAACTTTGGGGATGCTAGGAGAATAGTCCTATTATCACCCACAACCACGGGCTATAGACATAATAAAGGGAGGGATTATGTGTCTAGAACCCCTCTTGGTATGGAGATCTATACCAAAGGGAAAGTAAGGGAAGCATAGATGAACAGAGTTGTCTTTCCCTCCATCTTACTAGTCAATGAAATCTTCAATAGGTGCCAGTTTGTGCTACTCCAGACTGCCTTTGGGCATTATGGATTTGGTGGGCATGGGTTGTGTCCTTGGCTCTTCTTCTTCTGGTCTTGACCATTGACTGACAGAGCCCAAGGCTGTGGCAACTCTTGCTTGTTACAACCTTGCAGCCCCAATCTAAAAATCAGCTGTTGCTCATGTGCAAAGTGATCAACATGTTTGGTTCCAGCAGCAGTGACTAAATGCCCCAGTTCTCCTCGTGGCATGCAGGAGTCCTGATTCTTAAGATTCAATACAATCGTAGTAACCACTCTCCCTGTGTCCTGCACAGTGACCAGGAAGTCTTTCTCAAGGGCAATGGAGGGAAAAGGGGACTCCAGGTCTATATACCTATACTGTTTTCATCATTTTCCTGTCCTCTCTGTGTCCTAGAGAGAACTGGGGAAGTTTTACTTCTGGTGGTGTTTCACAAATTCTATTTTGGCTGTCTGTTTCTCTGGGGAAACTTCTGCTGCTTCTCATGGCCTTACAATGATACTGAGGTGCTGGCTACAATAAGGTCCCCTCTGATTCTAATGCCATGATCCATGACCCTATTACCTGGGCTCTAATGAATGAAAAAAATGAAAAAAGGCATTTAGTAAGCACCTACTATGTGCCATGCACTTTTATTAACTCTAGGGATACAAAGACAAAGATGAGTCAGCCCCTCAATGAGCTTCCTTCCATTCCCTTCAAGCACTATCCATGCATATAATCAGATACAAAGTATATCCGTGATAAATTTAGGGAAATGTTCTTAGGGATGGCACCTCCCTTACCCAATACCTTAGTATTGGTGTTGGTGATGGATTTAGGAAAGGCCCTGTGTGAGGGGCGACATGAGCTGGACAATGAAGGAGGTAGAGAAGCTAAAATGAGGAGGGATTGCTTTCTGATGAGGGATACAGCCTACCCAAAAGCAGAGAGACAGGAAATGAATGTAGTGTGTGAGGGGCACACAGACTAAGAAGAAATGAAGGGGAGTAGTCTGGAAAGCTAGTCTGGAGCCAGGGTGTGTTGGGCTTATAATGCTAAACAAATGAGTTTATATTTGGTTCTAGAGGCAATAGGGAGCCACAAAAGCTCCTAGAGTATGGGAGTGATGTGGTCAGACCTGTCTGTATAATATCACTTTATATTTTATCAGACAGATTGGAGAGGGAAAAGACTAGATGCAGGGGAAACCAATTAGCAGGCTATCACGACAGTCCAATCAAGATGTTATGTCTGTGTCTCCCTGTTTGGAATTCTTTCCATTCCATTTGGTGATCTTCTCAATCTGAGTCTCCCCCAGGCACCCCACTTTATAAGAGGCAACACATCCCATAAAATCCTGTTTTACTTTACCTGGAAGCATGCACCAACTCTCCTTCTCCCTCCCACGTTCAAGATGTTTCCCCTACTTGTAGTATCTGGTCTCTTTCTATCTTATCATCCGAGCTTCCTCAATGCTGGATCAATGAACTTCCTGTTTTTGTTGCAAGGGGTGGGGTGGGGGTTTGGGGGAAGTGTGTGTGTGTGTGGGTTTGTGCTGCTAGCCCTCCATGGTAGCACATGTGCTTGGGAAGAAGTGATTCCTTTGCTTTCTCGACCTTTGATTGTTCACGTATATGGTCTGGGAATACGGATTATGAACTCTTTAAGAGAAGGAACTGTCTTTTGCCTACTTGTATCCCCAGTGTTTAGCACAGTGGCTGGCGCATAGTTGGTGTTTAATAAATATTTATTGACTGACTGATTCCTATTCTGCAGTTTAAATTCCCAAATTGCTTTCCTCATGGTTCCCCTCCCCCATGCATATTAAATAAAATATATCCTTCCTCCTTCCTGCAGAGTATAGAGAAGCAATCTCATTTTACAGGCTATGAAGCTAGGACAACAAAGCTTAGTGGAAATACTTGAAGTGAGTTTGAGGCGGTCAGAATTACAACTCACAGTAATGCCAATTTTCATGGCTGTGTCTAATCCCTTTAACTGTGTTATGTTCAGGTCATAGTACTGAATCCTCATAACAGCAATGGGAAACACACACACACACACATACACACAAACACACACACACACATATACACACAAACACAAACACACACACATATATACACACAAACACAAACACACACACACACAAACACACACACACATATACACACAAACACAAACACACACACACACATTCCCAAACCTCAGCAATTTGATTTCTTGAAGTCTGATTTGCTTATGAACTACTGTAACTATATATTTAGTATGTGCTGTGTAGCCTGTGGCTATACCAGCTTGCCCGTTTTGCTTCCCTCTGCCATATACAAGTAAGCCTTTTTTTTTTTTTGTCAGTACAGCACTGTTTGCAGGGGACTTAATGAAGCTAAAAACCAGAACAAGGAAAAAAAATACATACTCGTGGCCATGAATGGTTATGTTTCCCTCTCTTTCTCCAAAGTTAACACCTGTGCTGTCTCACTTTTCCATTTTTCAAGTTTGCAGTTGCTTCTCAGGTGGGATCAAAGTGACAGATTGACAAAGGACTATGATTTGGTTTTCAGGTGCCCTTGAGCAACACTTTTATCCAATGCCTCTCCCTGCTTTTAACATGCCAACAAAGAGGAAAACATCCTTTCCTTTCCTTTGGAAACAGGCAAAGACTCACTCAACATCTTGCACAGCTGTTCCTCACACCTGGGATAAATTTAATCAGAATCAGACACATCAGCCCTCTATGAGAGCAGGGGGGATGGAAAGGAATTCTTTCGCAGCTCTTGACTGCCTAAATATTTCCCCTTATGGAATGGAGATGCTTTAAATAGGTGACAGATGCTGATTGAAGCTCAAAAAGTTCTCATTCATACCAAGTTGCTGGCTCACCAGATGGTCTTGGTTCAGCTCAGAAACTCAGGAAACATTTCTGGTGGTGGCCTGAATATGGATATGGAACCCAGGTTCCATGTTTTCTTGGTCTCTGTTTGTTTTTAGCTATCAACTTCCTCTTCAGGTGTAAGTAAATATACAATACATATGTATATCTATGTCTATATCTATATCTATGTCTATGTCGATATCGATAAATACAGATATATACACACATATATGTTTATATACACATAGATCTATCTATATGTTTAGTCTTTATTTTCCTATGAAAAAGTGTTCAATAATTTTCCTGTTAGCTTATATATAATGACAAATGATATGAAACTAATGCTATTTTTGATGCTTGATGCTATTATATTTTAATTATTTTGGATTTGTGAATCAACACAAACATTAAAAGAATCTAGTATCTATCTAGTATAACCATGGCTAGGTACTGGGGTAAGAAACAGTCCCTACTCTCATGGAGCTCACAGTCTACTGGAATATGATACATACAAAAATAAACATGGAAAGCAATTTGCAATATATTCACAAGAAATATACAAACAAAGTGCAAAGAGAACACAGAATAGGCTAAAAATTAATGGTGAAGGTGACATTTATTTGAGTTAGATTGTAAAGGATGAATAGAATTTCAATAAGTACAAATAAGTCATTCCAGGTAATAGGGAATGGTTTGAGCAAAAGCAAATATGTGAGAAAATGTGGAATATTCATTCTATTTGCCTAGAACATAAGACACATGGAGGGTAATATGAAATAAGGTAGAGTGGTACCAGAATACAGAATTCCTTAAATGCCAGGCCTAGCAGATCAAATTTTATTTAGTAGCATAAATAGGCAACAATTCACGGATTGACATGGTGGGGTCTATGCCTATGCCAATACTTATACAGATCCATGTCTATCTCATTAGTGTAGGAATTTTCACCACCTTTGTAAATGGCAATGTATCTATGCCTTCCTATGTTATGTAATTCTTATCTGTGACTTTCCATAAACCCTCCATTGGCATTTCTCTAGGAAAGGGGTTTTTAACTCGGAGCTCCTGGTTCCCCAAGGGGTTCATGGATAGATTTCATAACTTGAATAGGAAAAAATTATATCTTTATTTTAATTAACCTCTAACTTAAATAGAGCATTTTCTTCAATTATGAATGTTTACAATAAATCAAAAATATTGGGCTTCACCGACCTGCCGAAGGTATCCATAGCTATGCCATGGTTAAGAGGTTAAGAACCCCAGCTCTAGGAAAATGTTGATGTTGGAAAGATGTCTTTTTGTGTCAGATCATTGAAAGTGCTGAAAAGAATTGAAAGTTCAGTTATTTCTGACTCTTTGTGACCCAGTATGGGTTTTGTTTTGTTTTGTTTTGTTTGCAACGATATTAGACTTGTTTGCCATTCCTTCTCCAACTCATTTTACAGATGAGGAAACTGAGTCAACAGGGCTAAGTGACTTACCTAGGGTCACACATCTAATAAGTATTTAAGGTCTGATTTGAACTCAGGTCTTCCTGACTGCAGGCCCAGCACTCTATCCACTGAGCCACCTAGCTAGGAACAACATTTTTTCTTTCTTTTTTTTGCTTTTTTTGGGCAAGGAGTTAGGGTTAAGTGACTTGCCCAAGGTCACATGGCTATTTTTTGTGTTGTGTCTGAGGCTGGATCTGAACCCAGGTCCTCCTGACTCCAGGGCCAGTGCTCTATTCACTGCACCACCTAGCCACCCCTCCTTTTTAAATTAGGAGCAAAATTTTCATTGCAATATTTTATAGACCATCAGAACAGAAGGAGGAAAGAGATGAGGTCAAGAAACTGATCATAAATGTGGTGCAGAGGCTTTTCAATTCCAAGTCCAGATCATTTGTCCATCTGTGGTATCTATCCAAGATGTTAGACCAGTAGTAGCTCAGTGGACTGCCCTCTAGCTGTATGTTATACTCTGAGCAGTACGCTAAATTAATCCATGTGACTTTCCCTATGGGATTCCTAGGTCAATTTATTTTGAATATTTATGGAACTCAGAAGGCACCCTATGGCATTCTGAGACTTGATGCCATGGGTACAATGTCATCCATAGCATCCGGAAAATATTATGTAGAGAGAATCCCTTCATTTGAACTCTATGTCGAATATCTTCTGTAACACCTTTGGGAAGGCCTATGACTTTCTCTATTATATGCCTTGCTTGATAAAGATAATTATAATTGATTTTATATAGTTCTTTATGATTTGCAAGTCACTGTACATATATTGTCTCACATAAGTTTCACAAGAATCCTTTAAGGTATGCACTAAGATTATTATTATCCCCTTTTTACAAATGTGGAAAGACAGTCTCAGAAGGTTTACCTGACTTGCCCATATTACAAAGCTAGTCGCTGCTGGTAACAATATTTGAATTGAATCTTCCTGATTCCAACTACTGTACTCTATTCATTATATCATGTGGCCTCTCAATCACAGAATCATTAGAAAAACTTGCTTTTGTGATTGTATCTTTTTAAGATATCTCATATAATCAAGGGTAGGCTGGTAAATGTTTAACAATCAGCTCTTTGAAAAAAATACAGATGGCACACTTCATAATTTAGTCTACCCTAGTAACATTTTTTCCATCACTTTCTTCAGTCTAAACAATCGACAAAACAATAAATCAAGCCCAGATTTGTAGTTTTTACTAATTTCTGAGGTGCAAATGCTCACATAGAAAATTTAACAATCTGTTTTGAGGAGCCAGTAATAACTGACTCCAGCACATCCCTGCATATGATCTTGAATAATCTGAATTTGTGAATTGGAGATATCTTATTGGAGGAGAGATCAAAGGCTAGATTTTGCTTTTAAGTCAAATTATTTTTGTAATAATCAATGAATCAACAAGTATTTATTAAATGCTTGCTATGGGCCAGGCACTGTGCTAGGCACTAGGGATACAAGTACAAAGAACAAAGCAATCCTTACTGGCGAGGAGCTTACATTATAAGGGGGAGAGAACAAGTATAATAAAATAATAAATATTCCTATCAATAACTATTTATTAGTTGCCTGCTATGTGTCCCGTGCTAAAATAAGTTAAAACATTCTGTTTTCTCTCTGTGATGCCATCTTTCACCATGAATTGAAGATAGCTAATGGAATGTAAGCTCCTTGAGGGTGGAGACAGGATTCATTTTGTGTTTATATCCAAGCTCTTAACACTGCACCTGGTCCATAGTAAGTACTTAATAAATTATTATGGATTGAGTGATCATTCCATCTCCCACCAGAAGCAGTCTTACAGCTTCTTGGAGTTTCCTCTTTCCAACATAGCTAAAATTACTCCTTAAAACCATTTTTTTTGCTATCTGGAGATACTTGGTGACTTTGAGGCAAAATCGAGAAAAGGAGAAGATAGGGAAAATATATATGGGAAAGCATGGTTTATATAGAAAGAAAGAATCAGAGAGGCCAAACACTTGTAGCTTACACAGAAGCTTCATCCCTTCTATCATGAATGCTTTCTTTGCTAAAAGAATTGATAGTTGTTGGTTATGGTGAGTACAAAATAACAACACCACAAAATAGATTGTATTTTTACATGAAATAGTTCACACACACACACACACACACACACACACACACACACACGTTTTACTCTTCCTAGCTTTAGGGGGAGAAGTCTGTAGGAGAAGTTTATCTGTCTCTAAATCTTTGTCACATTCTCTTATGACTTAAGTGCGGCAGGGGCACTCCAGGGTACCTCCTACTAGTCTTTTCCTCTTCTTTGCCAGATGTATGACAGAGACATATAAACAGTAAAGCAGATATTTACTACATAACAAGATGTTGATGAGAGCAAATAAATAAACATTCACATACAAATGCACAAGATTTGTTTTAATGTCAAGAATGTTCCAGAAATAAGAGTTGGTTGGATGACAAAATATAAGAGGAACTAGTGGGGCTTTTGTTCTGTTTCTTAATAGCAGACAAAGACTCATAAATGAAGACAAGAAACAACAGATCTGCTTAAACTTGCTCTGCATGGCACCCCTGAGCAGAGATTTCTCTTTGTTTGCATATTGTTTGGCTAGGTCAGGCTTTTTTTTTCTGTATACTACTGTTTTTTTTTTTTAAGAACTTTTTAAAAAACATGCATTCAGACTAAAAAGGTCAGTAGGCATTGCTACTGGAATGATGACTAATTTCTCATTTGAGCTTGACTTCCATTTTCCCTTGGGGTGAGGCATTTCATTTAAGGTAGGGTCCTGGAAGATTAATAACACTTTAAGTGAATTGGAATTTTCAAAAGCATTTTCTCCTATTTGGCCATTAAAAAGTAAATCCCTTGGAAATGTGTTGTTAAACCATTTTATTGCCCTCCAAAAAATGTTAAAGGAAAGTCATTTAGTAAAGAAAGAGCTATAGTGTTCTTTTTGTGAAGCTATTGTCAAGGGTCACAGAAGGTTGAAGATTTGACTATATAGAACATATTGCTCTTTCCTATGTGGGACGGTCAGATTTTAATTTTATTTTTAGTGTAATTCAAAATTCTGACTTCTGACTCCATTAATGTTCCTGGACCCACAAACTTTTGTCTAAATCTAATAAGGCCTAACCTAGATGAAAAAAGTGGGAGAGTTACTATACCTGTGATTTCATTGGTATAGGATACTTGCTGTACCCATGCAGCACCTTTTCTGCAATTTATAATCTTAGAGCATTGTCTAGAACAAGGGTGTCAAACAAATAGAAATAGATCCCTGCTGGTCAAATGAACATTATGTATGTTTTGTTTTATTTTGTTCAACATTTCCCAATTACATTTTAATCTGGTTTAGGCTCAGGAGATTTCCTAGCTGTATGAAGCATCCAGGAGGAGTTTGATACCTTTGGTCTAGTCAAGCAATTTGCTCAGGGTCACAAAGCCAGTATATATCAGTTGTTGCTAGGTAGTGCCATAGTGTATAGAGGGCCAGGCCTGCAGTCAGGAAAACTCTTCAGAGTTCAGATCTGACCTCAGACATATACTAGTGTAGAACCTTGGACAAGTCACTGTGATGACATATGTATCAGTGTTGGGACTTGATCCCAGGTGCCCCTAAATTTGAGCCTAGGTCTCTATCCACTATCTGCTACACCATGTTGCCCCAGAATGGAAAAATATAAGCTCAAAAATATAAGCTCAAAACCTCTTGTACCAACACCATGTATATCCACAGACACATGTAATACATATAAATGTACATAAATCTCTCTATGTACGTATGGCTGATATATATCCTTTTTTACCTCAGAGGGGAATTGTTAGCAGAAGCAGGCTACTACCTGCAAAGTGTTTTTAGTTGCTTGGAACAAGATACCATAGAAACAACAGGCTTGTTATTGTTTTTAATCAATAAGAGTCTAAATTCATTGTAAGTCTAGAAACATCACAAAGGAATGGGGCTGGGCAGATCTTACACTTGAGCACCTCAGGCCTTTGTTCTCATGATTTGGTTCAGTGATCATGATTTGTGTAGCTTTGCCAAGCTCTCTGCTTCTCAACCTTTTCTGAAATATCAGATCGGAAATTCCCATCTAGGTCACAGCCCAGAGTGTAGCATTCTGTTGTGTTGTATACATTTCCCAAGCTTTTTGGGTTTTACGTGACACCTTAACTCCCAGTAGTGTTCCTAAGTATCCCTCAGCCACAGAAAGCTCTTTTTCTTCTGTGGGACTGCATAGGTATCATTTTGGTGCTTCATTTCTCCCTTGAAGACCTTTACCCTGCTATTTATTATATCAAAATATCACATGACTTGTGTAAAACAAGTCTCATTTATTCCAAAACAATTCTTCAAGGATTAATAACAATAGCTTTAGAAAAATTATTTTCTTATTATGTTAATAACCAATTTTATATATGGGACCCAAAGATCTTTTTCTTTGACCCACTTCCCCTCATTTAAAGCCCAGTCTCTCAAGGACATTTCTGACCTTGCCCAAAGAATTCATCCCACCCAGACTATCATATCTAGATGGACCTCTTACCCCACAGTAGTTTATTGTTCATTGAATGGGTAGAGAATAGGCCCTTTTGTATAGATTGCCCGAAGTGGAAGTGGTCTGGCTTGAGATGAATCTCTGTCCAAGGGAGGTGTCTTCCAGCTCCTCATTAGAATAAGCCCACCTTTCATTATAATATTCATTCTCTCATTAATTGTTAACCAATCAGAGTTTATTTCCATTATTCACCCTTTTCCAAAGGTATTTAACCATTTGATAAGTCTCAAAGGCTCATCTTTGGTTAGGAGAGAAAGCTCTGATCTCAATATATTGATTTTTGCAAGCCATAAGTAATAAATTGATTATTAATGACCCAGAAACCCTGTTTCTTGGACTTTTCATTCATCTCAAGCTCAATTCACATTTATCTGGTTTACAGTCTGTAAAGTGCTTTCCTCCTTACAAAAATATTTTTTTCTACAATAGCCCGATGTGGTATACAGTACAATACTCAACCATTACCATTTATCAGGCATCCGCTATTTAACTGACCTTACCTTTAAGGAGCATATAGTCTCTTGAATGAAGTTAGCCAAGGATTGTAGGATAATAGATACAGAGGCTGAGGGGACATTAGAAGTTGTCTGGACCAGCAGCTTTCCTGTGCAGAGGAACTAGATTAAAATGTGATTGGGAAATTTTTTTTCAGAATTTATTTATTTTTAATTTTCAACATTCATTCCCACAACATTTTGAGTTCCAAATTTTCTCCCCATCTCTCCCCTACCCCCTCTCCAAGATGGCAAGTATATTGATTACTCCTTTCCCCAGTCTGCCCTCTCATATATCCCCACCATCGCTCCCTTTCCCCCTTTCCCCTTACTTTCTTGTAGGGCAAGATGGATTTCTATACCCCATTGCCTGTATATCTTATTTCCCAGTTGCACGTAACAACAATTTTTAACATTTGTTTTTCAAACTTTGAGTTCCAGATTCTCTCCCTTCCTCCTTCTTCACCAACCCCCACTAGAAAGACAAGCAATTCAACATAGGGTATATATGTGTAGTTATGCAAAACATTTCCATAGTAGTCATGTTGTGAAAGACTAACTGTATTTTCCTCCATCCTATCCTGGCCCCCATTTATTCTATTTTCTCCTTTGACCCTGTTCCTTTTCAAAAGTATTTGCTTCTGACTACCCCCTCCCCCAGTCTGCCCTTCCTTCTATCACCCTCCCCTCTTATCCCTTTCCCCCCTATTTTCCTGTAGGGTAAGATACCCAATTGAATATGTATGTTATTCCCTCCTTAAGCCAAATCCAATGAGAGTAAGGTCGGATCATTCCTTTTCACCTCCCTACTCTTCTCCTCCATTGTAATAGCTTTCTCTTGCCTCTTTTATGTGAGATAATTTACCCTATTCTATCTCTCCCTTTATCCTTCTCCTGATACATCCCTCTCTCACCTCTTAATTTTAATTTTTAGATATCATCCCTTCATATTCAACTCACCCTGTGCCCTCTATGTATACATGTACACACACACACATACACACATATATATATATACACACATACACCCACCTATACACATATATGTATATATATATATATACACACACACATACATACACATATACACACACACATATTCCCTTCAACTATCTTCATGCTGAGAAAAGTTTCATGAGTTACAGATATTGTCTTTCCATGTAGGAATGTAAGTAGTTAAATTTTAATAAGTTCCTTATGATTTCTCTTTCCTGTTTACCTTTTCATGCTTCTCTTGATTCTTGTATTTGAAAGTCAAAATTTCTGTTCAGCTCTGGTCTTTTCATCAAGAATGCTTGAAGGTCTTCTATTTCATTGAATATCCATATTTTTCCCTGAAGTATTATACTCAGTTTTGCTGGGTAGGCAATTCTTGGTTTTAATCCTAGCAGGGAAATATTTTTTAAAAATAAATAAAAATTTAGCAAAACATTTTGTAGTTGTTGTTCAATCATTCAGTCCTGTCTGACTCTTTATGACCCATGCCAGGACCTTCTATCATTCACTATCTCTCAAAGTTTGTCCAAGTTCATGTTCATTGTTTCCATGATGCTATCTTCTCATCCTCTGCTGTTTTTACTTTTCCCTTTGCCTTCAATCTTTCCCAACATCAGGGTCTTTTCTAACACATCCCATCTTTTCATTATGTAGCTCAAATATTTAAGCTTCACCTTCAGTATTTGACCTTCCAGTGAACAGCCTGAATAAATTTCTTTAAGTATCTACTGATTTGATCTCCTTGATGTCAAGGGGCTCTCAAAAAGTCTTCTCCATCACTACAATTTGAAACCTTAAATTCTGCTTTCCTTATAGTCCAACTCTCATGACCATGCATCGATATTGGAAAAACCATAGCTTTGACTATACAGACCTTTGTCAGCAAGGTGATGCCTCTTCTTTTTAGTATGCTGTCCAGATTTTCCATAGCCTTCCTTCCAAGGAAGAAGCATCTTTAAATTTCATGGCTGCAGGCGCTGTCTGCAGTGAGCTTTGAGCTAAGAGTATAAAATCTGACACTGCCTCATTTTTTTCTTTCTTTGTTAGCCAGGAAGTGATGGGACCAGTTGCCAAGATCTTATAGATAATGTTAATATGTGGTTTTCTTAGTCAACATGCAGCTACCCTGATCCTTACATAGGACTTAGCGGCATCCTTTCTGATTTGAGTTTGGCATCAGTGATCTAGATCAAATCCTTCATTTTATTGATGGGAAAATGGATCCAGAGAGTGAAGTGACTTGTCCAAAGTCACACAAAGTAGTAAGTCACAGAGGCTGCATATGAAAATGGCTTGTCTGGCTCCAGATCCATTGATCTTTTCCCAGCCTTGTCCCATGTTTCCTCATGTTTGTGTGTGCTTGTATGTATTCATGCATGCATGCTTTACAAACTACACATGAGGAGTTGGGGCCATTTTAATGGGGAGCACAAAAGTAGATGGGGGATCAGAAAAGGCTTCATGTACAAGGTGTACTTGAGTTGAGTTCTGAAGGAAAAAGGGATTCTGAAAATTATTAAAATTATTCTCTAAGTATTATTATCCATGTTTTCTAGGTGAAAAAATAATATCAGAGAGGGGTAATGACTTGTTCTAAGCCATGTTGCTAGTGAGTGTCAGAGCTAGGAGTTTGTTTTCAAGTCTGGTGTTTTTTCTTGTTTTTGGAGGCAATCAGGGTTAAGTGACTTGCCCAGGGTCACACAGCTAGTAAGTGTCTGAGGCCAGATTTGAATTCATGCCTTCCTGACTCCAGGGCCACTCTCTATCCACTGTGCCATCTTGTTGCCCCTAGGGATTTATTTCTATGACATCACAGAACAGGCCATGCCTACTTATTCAGCTGCTCACTATTCCAAACTGTGCAATCATTCAGAGCACAGATTCACAAATGGTGCTAAATGTGGCAGTATGGGCTGGTAGGTGGTGCTGTGGATAGAGTGTAGGGCCTGGGGTCAGAAAGACTCATCTTACTCATCATCAGACCCTTACTAGCTGTGTGGCCCTGGGCAAGTCACTTAACCTATTTGCCTCAGTTTCCTCATCTATAAAATGGGCTGGAGAAGGAAATGACACAACCCTCCAGTATGTCTGCCAAGAAAACTCTGAATGAGGTCATGAAGAGTTGGACACAACTGAAAAACAACTAAACCACAACAACAGCATGCATACCTAGAGATCAAAGGTTGTCTCTCCTGGAAGGATGTTGCCAGGTGGGGGCATTTGAAGCTTGTTGAATATTCTATTTAATGTTATCCATGAACAATTATTAAAGACAAAGAGTATGATATCACAACTCTTGTGTCAGAATCTCTGACATGACCCAAAGGGCCACATCACTCTGAGGGGCTTTTCACTCCTTTGACTTATTTCCCCCATCAGGAAAGTCTGAGAAGTCAGTCAATAAATGTTTATTAAATGCAAGCTGTTTACCAGGCACTGCATTAAGTGCTAGCAATACAAAAAAAGAGGCCAAATCAATCTATCCCTACATGCAGCTCACAAAAGGGGAGATAGCAAGCAAACAAATATGTCCAAACAAGCAATATACAGCTAAATAGGGAAAGGCACTAGACTTAAGACTTAAGGGAAGAATAACTTCCCCTTTCACTGACCACATCACCTAGCAGCAATTTGCCCAAGGGAAGATGCCCCTATCAAGAGTTCATGGTCTGAAGCAGTGCAAGGCACAATTGAAGACACAGATATCATAATCATAATAACAATCACATTTATATAGCTCTTACTATGTACAGGTATAGAAGATGTCAAGACTTTAGTTGGGACTTAAAGGAAGCCAAGGAAGGCAATAGGATATGAGGAGGGAGAGCATTCCAGGCACAGGGGACAGCCAGAGAAAATGCCTTCGGCTTTATGAGAGAGCCAGGAGGCCAGTGTCACTGGATTGAAGAGTATGTGGAGAGGAGTAAGCTATAAAAAGACTCGAAGGGCAGGAGGGGGCTTTGAATGCTGAACAGGGAATTTGTATTTGATCCTGAAGGCAACAGGGAGACCTGAGTTCAAATCCAGCCTCAGATATTTACTAGCTGTGTGACTCTAGGCAAGTCACTTCACCTCTGTTTGCCTCAGTTTCCCCCTCTGTAAAATGGGGGTAATATCTATGTCTAGAGTGTGTTGTCTCTGTCCCTTCCATTACGCTTTGCACTGCTTCAAACCAATGAACTCTTTTTTTTTTTTATTAAACAAATACTTTATTAACTTCTGTTTTACATCATTCATTTCCGCCAGATTTTGAGTTACAATCATTTTCCCCCCATTATTCCCCTACCCAACCTCCCAGAATAGCAGTCCCACAAGATATCGCTTCCTCCAATCTGCTCTCTCCCATACCTTCTCCATACCCCCATCGACTTTTCCATTAGAGGAAGATGAATCTTTGTGTCCCAATGCCTGCACATCTTATCTCCCAATTATAGGCAAAAGAGTATTAATAATAGTATTTATATATATATTTGAAGCATTTAATGTTACGACCTTGAATTTCAGATCCATTTCCTTCCTCCCTTGTCACCCATTCCTTCTTGGGATATAAGTAATTCAGTATATGTTGTACATGTCTAGCTATGCAAAACATTATCATAGTAGATATATTGTGCAAGGCTGCTTATAATTCCCTCCCACTCATCCCACCCCCCCACCTGGTCCATCCCCTACATGATCCTGTCCCTCTTCTATAGTGGGTACTTCCAACCTCCCCTCACCCCAAGGATGCCCTCCCATACATCATCTCTCCTCTCATCCCCCTTCCCCCTATCCTGCTGTAGGTTGAGATATCCCATTTAGTATGTATGTCATTTTCTCCCTGAACCAAATTCAATGTGAATGTGGTTTTGCCTTTTTAGCCTTCCTTATTCTCCCCTCCTTTGCACCCACTTCCCCTACATGAGATAGTTTACCCTACCATGTCTCTCCCCATCTCCTCTTGCCACTTTCCTCTCTCACCTCATAATTTCATCCCTTGAGTACTCTCCCTTCCCAACAAAATCAACCTATGCCCTCTATCCATATATAACTGTAACCATATACACACACATTCACATATGTATTCATATGACCACACACCCTTCTTCCATTATTTTCACAGTGAGAAAGATATCATCAGTTACAGTTATTGCTTTTCCATATAGGAATGTAAATAGTTCAACTTTGATAAGTTCCTTTTGATTTCTTTTCCCTGATTACCTTCTCAGGCATCTCTTGCTTCTTGTGTCTGGATGTCAAATTTTCTATTCAACTCTGGTTTTTTCCTCAAGAATGCTTGAAAGTCCTCTATTCCACTGAATGACCATATTTTCCCCTGAAACAAAATACTCAGTTTTGCTGGGTAGGTGACCCTTGGGTTCATTCCCAGTTCTTTTGCCCTCTGGAATATCATATTCCATGCCCTTCGATCCCTCAGTGTAGAAGCTGCCAGGTCCTGGGCTATTCTGATTGTGTTTCCACAATATTGAAATTGTTTCTTCCTGGCTGCTTGTAGTATTTTCTCCTTGATCTGGGGATTCTGGAACCTGGCTATAATATTCCTGGGAGTTTTCTTTTTGGGATCTTTTTCAGGAGGTGATAGGTGGATTCTTTCAGCCTCTATTTTGCCCTCTGGATCTAAAACATCAGGGCAGTTTTCCTTGAGAATTTCTTGAAGGGTGATTTCTAGGTTCTTTCTTTGATCATGGCTTTCAGGTAGTCCAATAATTTTAAATTGTCTCTCCTGGATCTATTTTCCAGGTCAGTGGTTTTTCCCATGAGATATTTCACATTGCCTTCTATTCTTTCATTTGTTTGGATCTGTTTAATAGTATCTTGATTT
Source organism: Gymnobelideus leadbeateri (assembly GCA_011680675.1). NCBI lineage: Eukaryota > Metazoa > Chordata > Mammalia > Diprotodontia > Petauridae > Gymnobelideus > Gymnobelideus leadbeateri. Next base: position 139,558 of record WOXC01011979.1, read on the forward strand.
CTCATAAAGTCACTTGCTTCCATTTGCTCCAGTCTAACTATGAAGGAATGAATCTCCTCAGTGAATTTTTGAGATTCTTTTTCCATCTGGCAAATTTGACTTTTTAAGGCATTCTTCTCCTCATTGCCCTTTTGGGCCTCCTTTGCCATTTGAGCTAGTCTGTTTTTTAAGGTGTTGTTTTCCTCAGTCAGGCTGTTGACCCTCAATTCATACTTTTCCTGCATCCTTCTCATTTCTCTTTCTAATTTTTCCTCCACTTCTCTTATTTGATTTTTAAAGTCCTTCTTAAGGTCCTCTATGGCCTGCAACCCGCTCATGTTTTCCCCTGGGGCTTTTGGAGCAGGACTTCTGACCTCACAGTCCTTTTCCCGCTCTATGCCCCCAAAATAGGAGTCTAGGGTTGCATTTTTCTGTTTCCTTTGCCTTGGCATGTTGCCACTTAATTGCTTGACTTTTGGGCTTGTTGCCACACTATGGCTTTAAGGCCAGATAGAGGAATTTTCGTCCCGAACGTGTGGGGGGCAACTTCCGTTTCTGGCAAGCTGTAAACCCACCCACGACTTCCACCCTAGATCACAATCCAGATCCAGGGAGGTTAAAGCAAGAGCGATTACCCCCCAAGACTGATCGCTGGATCTCCCTACGATTTGCAGGCCAGGAGCTGGAGATGCCTCTGAAAACTACAAAATGGCGTGTCTCCTCAGTGGCTTCTAGCCCCCAGGGGAGGGAGCTGACGCATTCCCCAAATACAGGTCCCAAAGTCCATAGGACACTAACCTCTTACTTTGTCCTAGGCAAGTCTATGTTGATAATTCTGGAATCTCCACAGTTCCTGGTGTTCTGGGGTTCCTCCAGCCGGCTGCTGGCCCTGCCGCCCTGGGGCTAAAACCTCGGCTCACGTGGACCTGGGCTCGGCTCAGCTCCTGCGCTCTGCGTGCTGCCAGCTCCCAGACCACTGCGCTGGTCCTTCCTGCAGGGTGCTGGGCTGTCCTCAGCGGGAGGTTAGCTTCTCTGTGTCGTTCTGTGGGTGCTGGGGCTCCAGAAGTTTTTCAGAGTCCTTTTTTACATAGTTTGTGGAGAATCTGGGGGCAGAGAGGCTTGGACGAGCTGTTTCTACTCAGCCATCTTCCAAACCAATGAACTCTTGATTGGGGTAAGTTCCCTTGGGCAAATTGCTGCTAGATGATGTGGTCAGTGAGGGGGGAAGGAGTAAGGAACCCCCTCCTCCTCTTCCTCACGAAGGAGTCTTTTCCACAAAGTGCTTTTGAGTCACACTACTCCAACTCATCAGGGCTTAGCTCTTTAATGCCCCCAAGACCATGGCTACTTTGCTCAGCCAGATGCAGTGCTCGTCACTGGATCAGTCTGAAATTTGGCAGTTGTTTTAACACTTTGTTATTACATTAAAACCTCATTATTGGGGAGCTAGGTGACGAAGTAGATAGAGTACCTGCCCTGGAATCAGGAAGACCTAAGTTCAAATCCAGCCTCAGACACTTACTAGCTGTGCGACCTAGGCAAGTCACTTAACCTCAATTGACCCCTGTCCCCCAACCAAATCTCATTTTCTGTGGCAATTCTGCAACTACAGGAGTTAGGGATAGGAATGAGACTCAATCTCTCTTTCCTAGCATACGAAAGTTCACATTTGAGAAAATGGCAGGTCTATCCAAAGTCTATAAAATAATGCTACGAGCAGGAAACGAATGAAGACTATCTAGGATATGCAGTAGCCACAGAAAACAGAAGTGCTGAAGCTGCTCAGCGATAATCTTATCGTTGAGTTTTACTTACAGAACTTCTCCATTTCATGCTGGGTTGAAAAAAAATCCATACATTAAAAAATGTAAGATCAGGCCAATTCTCCCTGTGGAGAAACAGGAAATTAGATAGCAAATATGTTTCTTGGCTGGATTTCAGATCCTTTTTTGTCTTGACAGACTTATCTCATGGTATTCCTCTTCTGGTACTGGAGAGCAAAATTGACCTATTAACTTATTGCTTGAACACAATAGTCTATTTCCCATCTCCAGGCCTCCGAAGAGGCGATTTGTCCCTTGTGTAGAATGCTTTCGGTGCTTATGTTTACCTCTTAGAATCTTTATTTTTCCTAAAGGCCCAGCTCAGGGACCACCTTCCACACGAGTGGTTCTCAAAAAAAAGTTTTTTTTATTATGTACTCCTACTGATAAAAAAGGGGGCAGTTAGGTGGCATAGTGGGTAGAGCACTGGGCTTAGAATAATGGAGACTCATCTTCCCGAATTCAAATTAGGCTTCAGACACTTGCTAACTGTGTGACCCTGGGCAAATCATTTTACCCTGTTTGCTGCAGTTTCCGTATCTGCATAATGAATTAGAGAATGAAATGGCAAACTACTCCAGTGTCTTTGCCAAGAAAACCCCAATACGGTCACAAAAAGTCAAATACAACTGAGATGACTGGATAACAGCAGCTGGCCAAAACATATATCCTAAATATGTGTATATTTATTTATAACTTACATAAATGTTATAAGTTATATGTAAGACTCTGCTAATATGCCGTATGCATCATAAAATATACACAAAAAAGAAATAAAGAGATGATATAAGCAATTTAAAAATACTTTTAATTTTGAATTTAAAAAGTTTTTACTATCATGAAATCTTTAAATAATTTATTCTAGTGAAAACAATGCAATACACTTCATTATTTTTGAAAACTTTGGTTTAACACTTTGTGTGACCGAAATATACCACAATATGCTGAAAGCAAAAACATAGGTGAGGGAGCCACCCTTTTGGATGGTAGAACTCCTGTTCTTCCCGTGTGATGCCTCAGTTTCCTTACATGACACATGACCCTCGGATGTATGAACAGAATGAAGGTATCAGTGTTACTTCACATATTACATATTAGTAAACCTTAATTTCTTTTGTAGCACCTCCTTGGGAATGTGTGATGAAGGGGGCCTCCTCCCTCTTTAGAATGGTCTCAGATCACTTCCTCTTTGCCATGAGGACACTAGCAATTGGCTGCTGAACTAGAGCTTCATGGATTTGGTTAACGGTAATATGTGGTTGTATTTAGAGGGCAATCCTTATGCCTCAGGTCTCTATCTCTTGCTAGTCTTAAGGTATAAGGATAACTGAGCTCCAGAGGTTTGGTTGCCGAACAAGCTGCAAGCCATATCCTTGTAGCTTCCTGATCAGGGATGGGGCCACCTTCTACTGGTGTCTTCTTTCCTTTGGTACAGGGCCTTCGGGGGTCTTGAAAGGCAGCCTTTTTTCCCTTACAGGCTACCTGAGCAATGGAATTGACTTCTGGAGCAGTTGTAGTGACCCAGAGCACAGGCCAAGTGGGAAAGAGTTATCCAGAGAAAGAGAAACTACAGGAAAGGAAATAACCCATGTGGCATTGATAGAGTTATATGTTTAGTAAAGGCAAAATGTAAAATAGCTAATAATAGTCTTATTACAAATGACCCAACAAGGTCTCAGTATTAGTGTTTCACCTGATGGTTATAACTCTATGATTCCTTATTGCTTAGCATTCCTCTTTCTCCGTGGGAATAAAACCACCTGTTTCATATCTGATTCAGGTTTGTACTATGGGTGCTGTTTTTTCTCTACTCCCTTCTTCCACACTTCCCAACCAGGGATGACCTCTTCTACTAGAACCAGAATTAGAAATGTTCCTCAGGAATCTGAGGGAGGAGGGGCATAGAATTGAAGCACTGGCAGTCTAGTTATCCTGTTGAAGAGATGTGCAACCCCAGAGCCATGAATCCTAGGCCAACACTGAGAGCAGGTAAAGGGTGAATTGGTAGAGGTCACCAGCCCCTCTTTATGGTCCCTGCCTAGTTAGCCTGGCTAGCTGCTGTGCTAGGCTTCATCTGAATTTATTGATTTATTATTTATTTTTCATGCAAGTCTGCCCTTGATAATCAGGAGGGTTTCCTATTTCATATATAGATATTGCAACACTATCATCCACTTATCTTAAATATTTTGATCAGTTACTAGATTCCTAAAAACTGCTTCTGTTTTGGGCAAATGACAGGCACACGAAGAATACAGACTTGGTTACTTCTGCTTCAATGATTTATATTCAGTGCAGGACACATATGTTAGATCTAAAAGATTTTTTAAAAATTATTTGTTTAATCAGAATTTATAACTTATTTTTCTTAAATGCATTCAAGCACAAATCATACCTTCCTTTTATTATATCCTATTCATCAGCTATACTCAATTTGCTGTAAACAAATCATGTAGGGCCTGAGTAGACCTTAGATTTTACTCTTGGCAGATAAGGGCCACAGAGTGTGTGGTATAGCATTACATTTTCTTAAGGAAGTCAGGTTATTAGAATTCTAGGCAAGAAAAACATATTGAGACTAAGTTATAAGAAATAACTCTGTCAGGAATGCAGAGGTAGGCTGACTATGCTGGAAAACTGATTTGGAGAATGCTTAAAAATAGCTCTTCCTAAAATATTGCCTTATTCTGCACCTCTCACTTTAACCTACCCTTAAGTAACAAGGCAACTCCAATTCTTCGGGAACGTTATTAATTTTTTTCAGGAAATCATGCCTGGTCAGTTTTTAAACTCTTCCTCTTAAACAGTTACATATTTACCTGGAGATTACTTATGTTCCAAACTACTTTCTTCACTCATAAAAATATTGTATGAACTCCCTCTCCCCCTCTCTCCCTCCCTCTCCCCCTCTCTCCCTCTCCCCCTCTCCCCCTTCCTCCCTCTCCCCCTCTCTTTCCCCTTACTCCCTCTCCCCTTTCCTCCTCCTCCCCCTCTCCCTCCCTCCCTCCCCCTTTTCCCCTCCCTCTCTCCCTCCCTCTCTCTCCCTCCCTCCCCCTTTTTCCCTCCCTCTCTCTCCCCTCCCTCTCTCCCCCTCCCTCTCTCTCCCTCCCTCTCTCTCCCCCTCTCCCTCCCTCTCCCTCCTCTCCCCTCCCTCTCCCTCTCCCCTCCCTCTCCCCCTCTCCCCCTCCCCTCTCCCCTCCCTCTCCCCCTCCCCCTCCCTCTCCCCTTCCTCCCTCTCCCCCTCTCCCCTTCCCTCTCCCCCTCCCTCCCTCTCCCCCTCTTTCTTTCTCCCTCCCTCTCTCACTCTCTCTCACCCTTCCTCCCTCTCTCTTTCTCACCCTCTCTCTCCCTCTCTCCCTTTCTCACCCTCTCTCTCTCCCTCTCTCTCTCTTCCCCTCTCTCTCCCTCCCTCTTTCCCTCTCTCTTCCCCTCTCTCTTCCCCTCTCTCTTCCCCTCTCTCTCACCCTCTCTCTTCCTCTCCCTCTGAGCTGTTAGAGTGTTTTCTTCTTCTTTTATAGGAGTATCTAAATTTAGAAGCAGATCTAATTCTTCATCCAAATGATTCACAGCTGGCTGCAATTGGGTAGTAATTTCCTAACTAGTCTCAAAGATCATGGCCTAAGTCTATCTTTACTTATGGGTACTGGGTAGCTGACAGCATCAGAGATTTGGCATAGGACCCCTTTTCTTAAGTGCATTCCTGCCTCTTTCTTCCTAGAACCAACTGACACTGAAAGGTAGAACCAACTAAACCCTTTCTACCAATACCCCAGTTTGATCCCTGCCTCTCCTACCAAAGAGTAGCAGAAGATGGAGCTGACCAGGCTGGCACAGCCTCTCCCCAATTCCTCAGCCTATTTCCTTTTCAGATATCATGAGGATCTACCTTTCTTAATGTCAGGGGCATAGGTCTGTCAAGATCCCTGACCACAGGGTGGATATCACCCCTCCTCTTGCCCCAATGAGTAGGGAGTCAGCAACTACAATCCTTCCAGTAAGATGGAAGACTACCAGGCTTTATTAACTACCCTATGTCCTACAGATCGCTGAGCAGTGCCACCTCTATCGCCATAATAACTTTCCATCCACTCGGCAGCTGACTTCTCTTAAAGTATATGTATTGTCTCCCTCAATTAGAACAAGCATTCTTTGAAAGGAGAGGCTGTCTCACTTCTCTATTCAATTTCCCAGAACTTAGTACAGTGCTTGGCACATAGTGCTTATTAAATGCTTTTCCATTCCATCCATTCCATTCCATCATATGAGAGACTGAATCCAAGGACTGTCTCATCTTTATACTTAGATACTAACCATCTTTTTTTAAAAATTAACTTCTGGAGTTCTAGAGGGCCTATAGCCTGGATTAATTTATTTAATCATTCTTGAAGGACTTAGTCCAATGATTCACAGTTCACATAGGGCTGAGATCTACTGAGGATGTGAAACTTCAGTGTCCTATTCTCCTTCTCTTGAAAAAGAAAATAGGGAGGAAATGCTTGCAGAGATAAGCAGGAAATTGGAATCAGAAAGACTCGATTTTTACCTTTATTTTCTGTCTCTTTTTCAATATTTTGATATACATCTCAGTTAAAGACAACCTTTCTTTTGAAATACTTTCCCCATCCGTTGTTTTATTATTCACAGCTTTCTATTAGTCAGCTAGTTTTTCTCTTGGTCACTTGCAGGATTTGTTGTTTGTCATTGAAATTATTCAATTAGCAACCACTGGCATTTACAACATATGGTTGTTGTTGAAGTGATCAGTGAATTCTTTAATTGGAATTTTGTTTCCTCTGTTCAGAAATGCTGTGCAATTTTCTCATATTTTTTTCATCATATGTTCAGGCTTTTTTGCGGTGTCATGTTCTTCTGGGAGACTTATAATCTTTAAGTTGTCTCTATGTATCTTGTCTTCAAGATAAATGTTTTGTTTCTATAGAGATCATGTTTTCTTTTAATCTTATTGAATTTCTTCCTGATTGTTCCTCATTTTTGTGTATTTGGATTCTCAATTCATTGTTCTCCCATTTGTTTCTTCGGTAAGGCTTGCCACCATGAATTCAAGTTTTTCTATTCTGTTGATTATTTCTGTTGTGTAGGTCATAAATTGTGCTTTCACAATACTTATTTCTCTCCTAAGACATTCAGAAACATCCTGGCATGCTTCTACGCCCCCTTGGAAATTCACAGGGTCTTCTGTCTCATGAGGTATTGATTCATTTTCTTTTGTTATGCAATATTTATTCATAGATGTCTGGTCTCCTTCAGACAATCTAGAGGCCATCTTCCCTTCTGTTAATAATATCTTCCCTATTGGTTTATTTGCTTGTGCTCAAGGTCTTTAACTGAGTTTTCTTCCTCCTGATATCTTTGGTAATTCCCCTATCACTTACTTTGTGACTATTTCTCCTTTGATAGCAGTTTTCCCAACAGCTGGGCCTCAAAGTTCCCAAAATACACAATTCACTGACCTTGGTATCTGTCCCAAGTGACTTCTGGGGGTGACAGAACTAGCCCCAGCCAGATGCAAGTTCCTTTTACATCAGGCTTGGTAGATCCACATCCTACCCATTTCCCTCTATTCCTCAGTTCTGTGTCAGAGTACTATTGCTATACAAAATCCTGCCACAATTCAGTCACAGGAAGAACAAGCTTCTGTCTTTTGTTTTTGGGGGATTGTTTTTGTTCATCCTTCATTCTCAGAGAGGACCAATGATATCACAAGTGGGTAGAGTAGAGGGAATCCTGTTATAAGCCGGGAAGAGGTGCTGGTTGGCAGGAAGAGGTGCTGAGTGACCACATTAGGGATCTTTTTCTCATTTAGTTCATTGAGTTGTTACCTCATTAAGGCTCTTGTTTTAGACTGTTAAGTCTACTGAAAATGCTTTATCTGGTGCACATAATTTCTATTTTGGTGAGGTCTGAGATGGCACGAGGATTGGAGAGCATCTAATCTTCTATCTTATCTGCCATGTGACCTCAGAGATACAAATACAGCTGCCCTCCAGTTGCTCACATTCTAATGAGGGTGATAACTGCAAACAACTACATACATAGAAAATATATAGAACATAAATGGAAGGAAGTCAAATGGGGGAAGGAAATGGGAAAGGCTCCTGTGGAAGGTGGGGATTGAGCTGAATCTTGAAGGAAGGGAGGGAGGCCAAGGAGCATGGCGGAGGTAGAAGAGCGTTCCAGTGAGAAAGCAAGAAGCTGAGATGGAGTATTTTATTTGAGGCACCAGCAAGGAGTCTGGTGTAGCTGGATCATAGAATACATGGAGAGGAGTAAAGTGTAAGAATATTGGGAAGGTAGAAAGGGACCAGGCTGCTAAGGGCTTTAAATGCCAAGCTGATCTTGGAGGGAACAGGGAGCTACTGGAGTGTATTTAATAGGGGTTGACATGGTCAGATCTCTGCTTTTAGGAAAATCATTTTGGCAGATGAGTGGAGGTTTAGAGTGGGAAGAGACCTGAGGCTAGGAGACCAACTAGAAGACTTTTGCAATACTCTACTTACTCAAGAGGTGATGAGGGTATATATGAATAATAAATAATGACAAACAAGTATTTATTAAGCACCTACTATGTACTAGAAACTGTACTAAATGGTTTACAAATATTATCTTATTTGATCATCACAGGTAGGTACTGTTCTTATCATCCCCATTTTACAGCTAAAGAAAGTGAGGTAAACAGAGGTCAAGTGACTTAGGGTCACAAAGCTTGTAAGTATCTGAAGAAGAGGTAAATTTGAACTCACATCTTCCCTACTTCAGGCCCATTATGCTATTTATTGAACCATTCAGCTTTTCAGTCCAGCAAAAGAGACCTTCTTACATGCTATGTCATTTCTCCCTTCTGTGCTTTTGCCCTGGCTGTCCCCTGTACCTGTGATGTATGTCCTCCTCACGTCCACCACTTAGAATCCCTCCTTTCCTTAAAGACTTAGCTGAAGCCCAACCTTTGCCATGATCCTTTCATGGGATCAGCCTTTCATGGTCCCTCAACTGCTAGTCTCTTTCTACCAAATTTATCTTGTATCTTATTTCCATGTACCCATATACGTGTAAACAAAGAAAATAGAGCCATGTAAATGAACTTTTAAAGCATAGAGAAGACACAAATCAGAGTTGGACTCCGGAGTTTCCAGTTATAGAGAGGAAGCAGGGAGCTGGAGAGAGAAACCTTTCACTAGTTTTCCACATTTTAAAAAAAGTCTGTCACTCTTCAAGCTTAGTCTGAGTTTTTTGATCCACAGAGCCAAGGTTGCCCTGATGTGGGCATGCCATGTTGAATCTCCAGGGCTATGGGTGGGCGGGCTGTTATAATGTCAAAATTAAAGCAGAACATTTCCTTCCCTGGAATAGAAAGAACCTTGTAATGGGAGATGAGGGGAGGGAGAGATGATGCTGATCACTATGTAGAGGTGTGCTACATATTGTAGCTCTTACACACTCGTGCACACAGAGACACAGACACACACATACACCCACTTCTGTTACTTCAGAAGGGGTGAGGGGATACTTGGAGAATAAAAATCCAGATCCAAGTATGCTGAAACCTATGAAGACTGACTCTAGCAAGCAGCCAGGGAAGAAAAGAGGCATGTTTCTGGCGTGTCTTATTCTTCATGGCCCCTTTTGGGGTTTTCTTGGCAAAGATATTTTGCCACTTCCTTCTCCAGCTCATTTTTTACAGATGAGGAAACTGAGGCAAACAGGGTTAAGTGATTTGCTCAGGGTCACACAGCTAAGAAGTATCTGAGGCAGAATTTGAACTCAGGTCTTCCTCACTCCAGGCACCACACTCTATCCAATATACTACCTAGCTGCCCCTTGAGAGGCATAAGGAATGATTAACTACATTTAAATATAGATGACAGCAGAAAGAAGATGCCAGGTTTTGTTTTGTTTTTTTTTCTCATTTTTAATTTTAAAATTTAATTTAATCTTAAAATTTAATTTAAATTTTGTTGTTTAACCCAAAGGGAATCTTATACTAGAGTGGCCTTGGTTATATCAGGCCCAGTGAAATTTCAAGTCCAATCTTCACCTCTTTCCTATTTGAAAACATGCTTTTTATAAATTATAGCATATCTATATTCTGTTAACACTAACAACACCCATTTATATAGTAATTTAAAGTTGATAAAATCCTTTGGCAAGATGCTTCTTGATACCCTGCCCAAAATAACCTCCTCTATCGTAAAAGTTTACTGATGACTTTTGGTTTTTATAACACAGTTATAAACACTGCCACTCATTGAGCTATCTCTTGAAATAAAGAAAAACTGCTAAGGGAAGCCAACTAAAAAAATAAATGGCCATGGTGGACATCATATACAACATTCTGCACCCATAGTCCCATTTCTCTGTGAGGAGGAGTGTATTTCATCATCTGTTCTCCAGTGGGGATTAAAAGCTTACTTCATTAAAAAAAATCTACTTTCCTGATTAATATTGTTTAAGGTAAAGAATTTTTTTTTTCTTTTTGGAGGCCAATTGGGGTTAAGTAACTTGCCCAAGGTTCACATGGCTAAGGTTTTTGTTTGTGTGTGCATTAGGTCGGATCCGAACTCAGGTCCTTCTGACTCCAGGGCCAATGCTCTACTCACTGCACCACCTAGATGCCCCCAAGGTAAATAATTTTAATAAATATTATATGTATATATGCATATATATTCTATCAATTGATGTATTCATTTGGACCTATAATTTTATTGGTAAAGAGAACTTCTAGTGAGGAAATTCCCTCCACCAATCCAGATCCTCTCAGTTTATAGTCTTAGAGAGTTGCTTGGGACATTGAGAATTTAAGTGTCCAGAATCATAGATTCAGCATATGTCAAAGTCAGGATTTGAACACAGGTCTTCCTCACTTGGAGGATAGCTCTCTAGCTTTGGAGCCACACAGTACATAAAGTGCTGGTTTTGGAGTTCAAATCCTGCCTCAGACACTAGCTGTGTGATCCTGGGCAAATTGCTTAGTCACTCTCAGTCTCAATTTTCTCATCTGTTAAAAGGGAATAATGCTGATGATGGTGACGATGATAGTACCTATCTTCCACGGTTACTGCTGAGCAATAGGAAAAGGAAGGAATAGGAAATAGCAATAGGAAAAGGAGGAAACTTGTGTAAAGCACTTAGCAAACAAAATGTTAGCTGCCTTTACTTAGAGGAGTAAATAATGAATAGAAAATCAATGTCTATAATTCAAATCTTAAGCAAAGCAGGTACTTTTTGCTTTGGACCATATGGAGGAGGCAAGTTGTGGGACCTATTTTCTTCTAATCTTCTTTTCCTCTGAGCAGGGTTTCTTAATCTATTCTGTGTCATAGACCCTTTTCATAGTAATGTTTTCAATGCATAAAAATAAAATGCATGGGACTACAAAGGAAACCAATTATATTGAAATAAAGATGTAATTTCCCCCCTCATTCAAGCTCATGGGCTCTTTGTAATCTAATTGTGGATTCCAAGTTAAGGACCTTTGCTAAATAGAAGGCAAGTTACTCAAGGAGAGAGAAGGCAAAAGATGATAGGCTGTTAAAATATTGATGGCATTGTGTGTTCCTTTATAATGAGACTTGAAAATGAAAGTGTGGGTAGAAAGGTTAATAAAATGCAGAAAGCCGTGAAGAATTGCCTAGGGGGTGGGAACCTCTTTATAATTGCAATGCCGTAGGGGCTTTGTTAAAAATGAGTCAGGCACACTTTTTCTAGGTGCCAAGGAAGGACTAAAATCATCACCATCTACTTTTATTTACATTCTAAAGAAATCTTTATTAACCCTTCGTTAAGTAGTGCTTAAAGAAAAAAAGAAAGAAAATGACAAATCTTGGACCCTTGCTAGGGGAGTTCTTATTCCTTACACCTCTCTTAAAAACAGGTACCAAGTCCGAGGTCCTTGGAGACCTTACTGTCTCAATAAAAGGCCAAAAGTAATTTCACAGTCCCCATGAAGTCCACAGGTTTTTCTGCTTCTCAGTAAGTTCTGAATAATCACAGGGATAATAAAAGCTTGGGAGTTGAGATTAATTCATGGCTGATAACAGTTAATTGCTAGAGAGGACTCTCATCTTCCTCCTTCTTTGACATCACAATTATATTTATTATGTCTCAGGTTTTAAGACTTGGATTTCTCTTCCTGGGAGACTTGAATATTAAAATACTGACTTGGTTACTGTAGACCAAAGCTGACCCAACTAAAACTGTAAACTGAAAACACTGAAAGTCACATATTTATGCAATCTCTAGTGCCAAATCTTCTAAGAGTATTGACATGTATAATAGTCCACTCACCTTTTGTTCTTCATGGGGAAACTGAGGCTCTGCAGTATGAAAACTGTGGCGCGAAATCTGATCACTCACTGCCAAATATTGAATTGTAAATTCCAGTTTATAAATTTTGAGGTTGTTGCATGATCCCAAGGGGCTTTGTTGTGTATAAAACCCACCTTTAAACACCAATATCCTGCGGCTGTTCTATTATGACAAATCTTGAAATGCCATGTTCTTAGATTGCAGTGACCCAAAAAGGTAATGGAGAGATGCTTTGTGGGTATAAGTAGACTGTGGTATATTAACAAAGATGGAATAAATAATCAGTAAGAACAAGTTCAAGTGGATAAGGAAGTTGGTCAATTATATAGGTTGAGTGAGAATGGCATCTAGCTGGGTCTTTGTTAGTACAAATAGTGAATCTTGTGAAGTGGTCAATTGTATTCTAATTTGCACCATTCAAAATTATAATTATGTAAAGTTTGGGTCATTGGTTCCAACCCGAGGGAAATATGCAATGCAAATTTGAATAATTTGGCTACTTCACTGGATTCACAATTTCCACCAATCAGCACCTACCTGGTATTAAAAGACCCAGAGAAAAGTCTCTATGACATTGGATTAGTCCTTTATGGAAAATTTATAAAGACATGGACAAGAATCACAGTGGTTGAGAAGATGGAGAAGGTTTGCAATTTGTATCAATGGAAGAAATATCCACACTGGGAAGATTCACAGAACCATTTATGGCATCTTGTAGCAACTGACTCATTGTTTCCTTTTGTAGGATTCCGGTCATACTTCTTCCCTCTTCCCCCACCCACAAACATTTTTGCCCACTATAGCAAACTTTTACTATTCTTCCCAAGAGAATCTACTTCCTGTGGGAAAGATCTACTTGGGCAACATCTTATACAAATCTTTGTAGATGCAGAGATAAGTTTGCTGATACATATTTCCCTTTCTGGTTATTTTTAATTTTGAGGTCAACTTAAGAATTTACAGGTACAATGTGCTGTCTCTGAGGTTACAGCCATGAAAAATTGATTTATTAAGTGCTTATTATGTGCCTGGTACCAGGTTAAATTCTGGGCATAAAAATAACAAAATATGATAGTTACTGCCCTCAAGGAGCTAATTCTAATGAGGTAGAGGGAATGACACATAATGGTGACCAGAAAAGGCAGTGTCTTAGGAGTCGGGGGATGAAATAATTGACATTCCTTTTCCAGGAACTATAGGATTGATTATTGGGGCCTAGGCAAGAGGTGGAAAGTGAGGAAGGCAGCAGATGGCAGTAAATAGCAAGATGGCCAGGGTCGACTAATGAATAAGACTTACAACATGGTTTTTAGAATGTTGCTCTGGGGCCATATAAATGTTGTAAGCTAGTTGAGTTTGCATGAACTCACTCATCTATCAAGATATGGCCCATGTTGGGAGTTCTAAAGCTGTGTGGGTTAATTCTTCTAGCAGACTGGGGAGATTTTTCTGGTTGATATGTATATATACACACACACACACACACACACACACACACACATAACATCCCTGACCTTAAGAATAGGATTCACCATTTAAATCCTTGCTTAACCCAATCTACAATTGACCCTTTATGTGAAGGACCCTTGAATCTGAATATCAGGGAGATTTAAGCCAAATATACTCAGCCTTGAAGCTATAATAAGTCACATCTTCTAAGCCTATTTCTTTGCTCTAAGCTAATCTTTTCTACTTTTGTTCCCTGTCCCACTACTTGTGACTTAACTTTTTTTTCAGGGAAGTACTTATCTAAATAAGAAAACAACCAAGGAATTTGTCTTCATGGGTTAAACAGGGAAATGGGAATTCCAAGTTCCCAATCCCAATTCTTATTCCAGTTTACCCTTTGTCAGCCTGAGAAAATCAATTTCCATGTTTCCATTTTGCTAAGTATGAAGCCAGGTTATTAGTGGTATATTCATCAGAAGGAAATGAGGGTTCTGGTCAAAAAGTGTTTATTAAGTGCTTACATTGTACCAGGAAAGCAAATTCTGTCCCTGCCTCCCCCCACTAAAAATCTCAACAATCTGCAAATAACTACTGTACATACAAATACGTTCAAATATATAGGATAAATTGGAGGTAATCAACAGAGGTAAGACTCTAGCATTAAGGGCAACTAAGAAAGGTTTCCTATGAGGTATGATTTTAGCTGGGACTTGAAAGAAGCCAGGGAAACTGGGAAATGGAGATGAGGAGGGAGAGAATTCCAGATATGGGGGACAGTGAAAAAGCCTAGAATTGGGAGATGAAGTATCTTGTTTGAAGGAAGACACTTGAAGGAAGTATCACTGGATAGCAGAGTACAAGGGGAGTAGGGAGTTAGGTATCTGAAGATTGGAAAGGTGGAAAGGGGTCAAGTTATGAAGGACTTTAAAAGCCAAAATTTCATCATGGAGCTAATAAGGACACCATGAAGTTTATTGATTAATGGGACTGACATGGTCAGACCCATACTTTAGGAAGATCAGTTTGACAGCTGAGTGAGAAGAGTCCTGAGCCAGGAAAACCGACCAGAAGGCAATTGCAGTAGTCAAGGAGTAAGGCGATGGAGTCAGGCGATGGAGTCTTATACCAGGCTGGTGACAGTGTCACAGGAGAGAAGTGGGAGTATGAGATATGTTGTAAAGTTAGAACCAATAGGATTTGGCAATTGACTGAATATGGGTGAGGTTATAAGAGCGAAGAATCAAGGATGATGGCTTGTTGCAAGCCTAGGAGCTTGAGACAATGATGGTGCCTTTGATAATAGAATAGTTAAGAAGAGAGGAGAGCTTTGGGGGGAAAAGTCACATATTCAGTTTTGGAGTTATTGAGTTTGTGATGTCTATGGGACATTTAGTTTGAGATGTCCAGTGTATAGTTGAAGATGCCAGAATGGAGGTCAGCAGAGAAGTTAGGGCTGGATAAGAAGATCTGAGAAACATTAGTGTATAGGTATGATAACTGAATCTATGGGAGCTAAGGATAGCCTGCAAAATATTATATAAGAGAGAAGAGGACACATAGTTAGTAGGTGGGACCTGGATGTAGATAGAACAAAAGAGACTTGAGAAGGAAGAGAACCAGGAGAAAGTAATGTCACTAGACACTAGGTTAGACATTCTATAGAAAGAAGGAAGAATTAAGGAGAAGAGGGTGATTGACAGTGTCAGAAGTTGCACAGAGGTCAAGAAGGAAGGGGACTGAAAAAAGGCCATGAGCTTTGGTGATTAAGAGATCCTTGGGAATTTGGAGACATCAATTCATTGGAATGATGAATTTGGAAGACAGACTAAAGTTGAAAAGAGAGTAAGAGGAAAAGGAAAGAAGAGGGGGCATCCAAGACCTTTTCAAGTTTAGCCACTAATGGGTGGAAAATATAGGATAACTGCTGGTGAGGATGGGCAGATCAAATAAGTGTTTTGTTTTGTTTTGTTTTTGAGGATGGAGAATGCTTATAGGCAGTAAGAAATCAGCCAGTAGAAAAAGTGAGCTTGAATATGTGAGAGAATAAGAATGATAGAGCGGGCAAACTGCTGGAGAAGAAGGGATAGAATGGGATCACTTGTTATATGTAGAGGGGTTTGCCTTGGCACGGAGGAGGACCACCTCCTTCTTTTAGACAGGGGAGGAGGAGATAGTAACAAATTTACACACACATATACACCCACATATGGGTGATATGAGATGAGGAGAGTTGAGCAGATGGCCTCATTATTTTCAGTAAAATATGAGGCAAGGTTCTCAGCTAAGAAAGGTCTGGAGGAAGAATAAAATGGTTCATCGATACTAACGAGTGTGAAGTATATTGAACAACTTTCCTGTCAAGTCTGAGTGTATACTTCAGGAGAGAACAATTTATATAGGACTTTTTAGCATACCTCTGTAACTTGTGGCCAAGTCTTTCTTGACTCACATTGACCTGATTTGATTTTGGGGGCCACTTCAGAGTGTAAGAGGGAGGGGTTGATGAAGGAACTACCCTGATGGTACACTCTCCCACCTTATACCTACAAACCTATACACAAGCTTACTATTTAAAAAGTGGAATTTCATAGAGAGGTATTTCTAATTTCAAATTTAAAAAGTATTTTTTCCCAATTACATGTAAAACCAATTTAAAAAAAAATTTGAGTTTCATATTCTCTGTCTCTCTCCCTCCCTTCTTCCACTCTTGAGAAGGCAACCAGTTTGATATTAGTCATACATGTACAGTCTTGCAAAACATATTTCCATATCTAATTTCAAACTTTAAAAATGAGTACTTTAGATCATAAGATCAAAACCCTAGAGCTGGAGGAGACTACAGAGGCCATCTAGTCCAATCTCCTAATCCTTTCCTTAGTACCTTTCCTGCTAAAATAGCCCTTCCTTATCCTTATAGGACTGAAAGGAAATTCTGACGTCACTTAGTCTAACTTTTTGCCTTTAGATAATAATACTTTGCTGATACTGCTGGAAACAGATGGATTCCTATGCTAAACTCTTCTTGGGAAAGTAGTCCATATAATGGAACACAGAGGAAGAAAAATGCATGCATTGTTTCGGCAGAGATAAGAATATTCCTTTCAATTGAGGAGACTCCAGTATGTCTTTAACTAATAAAATCACTTAGAACCCAGGGGAAGAATCTTGGGGTCATGAGACCCTCAGCTAGGGATTCTTGGACCTGGAATTCCATTCCTACTCCCACCCCTACCCCAGCCCCCATACATTTGGTTGTATGGCTTTAAATATGACATTTAACCTCTCTGGGTCTCAAATCCTTTATCTGTTAGATACTGTAAAAAAGAGTGATTTCTTGCTTCCCAAAGATGCTTTAAAGCTAAAAGGAGTTATATACATTTAGCACGTTGTGATCCTCAGAGCAAAGAGAACATATGACCAGGAAATTTGATTTAACAGACAGAAATGCCTCCATTTATAAATTGTCTATAAGCTGACTTTTAGAGACTGGTCACTGCACTATGTTAAAACAATATTCAAAAATCAATTAAGATTTGACAAAACAGAAAAGTTCAGGGTTTGATTCAGGTAGGATCTCTCTGACTCTTCCAAATGGTTTGGGGTTTGCTTATTTGTTTTGGGTTAATGCTAAGAGGAGATGGCTTGGTTAGCACTGAGGTACATGTATCAAAGATGCATCAGAATCTCAGAATTCGATGGTCTAACAGAGGAGAAATTTTGCTGGGTCCAATGGAGAAAGGGTGTCAGGATACCCATCCCTTCTTGTTCTGTACCTAGCCATTTAGTATTGAAGGGGTTCATTGCTGGGGAAGCCTGATCTCTAATTAGGGGGATTTGGCATCCCAATCTCATTTTCATTGACTTGGCATCCTCAGGATGATGCTAATTACAATTTGAATTATGGTTCATATCTGGGTGTCCCCAAAGGGGAAAGTAAAATGGACCCCTAATGTACAATATAAATTGGTTATAGGTCATTTATTCCTACCCAGAAAGCAATGATAACCATTAAAAGAATCACAATGCACATCAACAAAATGATTTAAAAGAGATTCTGTTAATAACTTATAAATACTAATACAATTAGTTGGGAGGTTGATATTTCAAACCCTATTGAGACATAATACAATTCATAGGACTGATTGCTAATTAGCTAATTTTATATTTTAATGCCATTTACACCGTCTGAACACTTACTTCTTTGCTAAAACCCTGCTGGTAAAACAAACAGACTTGGTCAATCCTTTCTTTCTAGTGACCATTTTCCTCCCCTGCAAATATTGAAAGTCACTGTCATCCCAGGGGCTGCCTCTGTGCCAGTGAATACTGATACTCCTACTGCCAGCAGGAATGATGCTACCAACAGCTTTAGACTTCTAGATCTCTTGAAACTCACAAGGTTATCTACATAAAGAAAGGAGAGAGAGAGAGAGAGAGAGAGAGACAGAGAGAGAGAGAGAGAGAGAGAGAGAGAGAGAGAGACAGAGAGAGAGAGACAGACAGAGAGACAGACAGAGAGACAGACAGAGAGAGAGAGAGACAGAGAGAGACAGACAGAGAGACAGAGAGAGAGAGGTTCCCATCCCATGTACAGACTTGCCTAGGCAAGACATGTGCTTGTGGCTGGATGGAGCTGGGTGGGAGATAGGGAAGCCACCCTTCTTGTACTCAGAACAGCTCAGCATAGTCCTCATTCCTAAAATTCATAAAGGATGAGAGAGAAGAGGCCAGGCAGGATGCCCTTTTTGTATATCTGCTGGGTTTCACCTCAGCATTCAATTAGGGAACCATCATAGGGCAAACCTTTCCTTGATGAATCAGTTGTACGTGGGTGGATTTACTGCCCCCCTGCCCTACCCCCTTGGTCTTCCCCAGCTCCCAGATGGTCACCTGGAAGCAGGCAGAGAAGATCTGTATGTGCTCACAAACCCATGTTACACCATGATTCCTGAGCAGATGTGTCATCTTTTCTAAAAGCAAACAGAATAGAGGAGGCTGAACAGACATATTCTGCCAAAGAAAGCCTCTTCTTGACAATGTGTCATCTGAGACGAAGATTTGAAGAATTTGTGTAGTATTACTGAAAGTATACTTTATGGTATTAGTGAAAGGATACTTTGCATCAGCACCACAAATAATTTTTTCCACAACTCCACAAATGAAATCAACAGCCTGGTGAAGGCATTGCTATTAACATTGATATCTTTCTCAAAACTATAATTCTGGGTCTTTCTTGGGCAATTTATTATGTGTATTATGTGTATCTATAAATATGTGTAGGTATTCTATCTGGCTTTCATGATAAAGCCCCCAATGGCACCTCTTAGAATAAAATTAGACATTTATAAATAGTATAAGTCAGGGGTTCTTAACCTATGGGTCTATAAACTTGTTTTTTAAAGTATTTTGAAAACTATATTTTAATATTATAATAACAATAACCAGCTCTTAGACAATACCTACCATGTATCACTACGCTAAGTGCTTTACAAATATAATTTCCTTTGATAATTGATATAATAGGTTATTTTTGTAATTATATGTATTTTATGATATGCATTTAGAAATATTATTCTGAGAAGTCCATAGGTTTTGCTAAGCACAAAAAAGTTAAGAACCCCTGGCCAAAAGGAACCCTTATTGAGGGAAACTTATTACACGTTATGTAAATTTAAAAAATTGCTTATTAATATAAATTTTGTCCACATCACACAGGCAAAGAAATAGTCTAACAGGGCAATTGGATATGCTAACAGAGCAGTCAGAATTCAGGAAATGCACATTCCACAGTACTTATAGATCAGTATAAGCAAATCTCTCCTCAGGCCCTGGGAATTACATTCTCCCTGAAGATTCAAGAATATAGAATATGGATTTTGCAAGAAGGGCCACTTTAAGAGAATTTCTTACTGTTGTTGAGTTGTTTTTTCAGTGATATCTGACTCTTTGTGACCCCATTTGTTTTTTTTTTTTGTAAGGACACTGGAGAGGTTTGCCATTTCCTTCTTCAGCTTACTTTCCAGATGAGGAAAACTGAGGCAACCAGGGTTAAGTGACTTGCCCAGGATCACATAGCTAGTAAGTGTCTGAAGCCAGATTTGAACTTAGGGATAGGAGTCTCCTTGACCCTATGCCCTGCACTCTCTCACTGTGCCACCTAGCTTCCCCTTTTACTAATGCATCCCAATGAAGCCCATAGACTATTGCAACCATTCACATTACTTGATAGCTAGTGATCATGATCATTTATATATCAGTAAAGCCACAGAGTCATATAATAATAATTATGGGACTGATAGCAAATTGCCACAAGACATTGCAGAAAATGCAAGAGAGCTCACAACCACAAATGCATGTGAAGTGTGTTATGAACCCAAGTACTTTTGTCTCAACAAACCCCTTACTAAAGTTATCAAGGCCATCATGCATTCTTCAAGATCAGTGATTTCTTGGGAGTTGGTTACCAGAAGTCACTGTGTCTAGTGATCTGCCATTGGTTGTGATATTAAAAAGACAATAAAGAAGATTAGCACAAATAAGGCTAATAGTTCATCAAAGGCAGCCTCTGAGGGTCTGCAGTTCTTTTATTTCACGAGACCATTCTAGGGATTAGCTTTTGGACTTAAGGTAGATTTCTTCTCAGAAGGTCTCCTGGTTTTATCTCAGACCTCTGTTGTGACCATCATAGGTAGTCTAGTGGATAAAGGACTGCACTTAGATTTAACACCAGGGTTATTATTAGACCCCAGACACTTTGCTAACCATGTGTCCTTGAACCATGAGACAGGCAACATGCATTTATTAAGTACCTACTATGTACTAGGTCTTGTGCTAATGAACCAGTCCCTTAACCCCTCAGCCTCACTTTGCTTATATGCAAAATGGTAATAATACTATCTGTAGCAGTTATCTCAGAGTTATTTTGGGGATCAAGTGAGACAATATATTTAAAGTGCTTTGAAAACCTTCATGTGTGTGCACTCTCTCCTCTTTTTCACTCTCTCTCTCTCTCATTTTTATCAAATGAGTGATTTTGATGGCACAGAGGCAGCTCCTGGTAAGAAAATGCCATTTGCCAATGCAGATCACGAAGTGTCTTAGCATTTATAACCTTTTAGAGTTGCCTGGGGTCACTGAGAACTTAAGTGACTGGCCAAGGGTCAGAAGCTAGTATGTGCCAGAGGTAAGACCCAGATCTCTCTCTCTCTCTCTCTCTCTCTCTCTCTCTCTCTCTCTCTCTCTCTCTCTCTCTCTCTCTCTCTCTCTCCCCCCCCCTCCTCCCTCCCTCTCCAGGAAATGTATCCTATCCAGGCAATGGGGTACATGGGGTAGTACAATGGACTTGGAGTCAGGAAGATTTGTACCTCAGGCACTTAATAGTTGTAGTCACGTAACTGTTTGCCTCAGTTTCCTCTTCTGTAAAATGAAATAATACTTGTAGAGTGCTTTGCAAACCTTAATGTACTATATAAATGTGAGATGATTATTATTCTACCAAGATGGCATCACTGTATGATTATAAAATTATTTATTTTAAGAGCATAGGAAATTATTTGAAACATGGACAGTTGGTTATTATCATTTCCAAGAGTGACTCGGCATTTACTTCCAATGAATTTGAGCAATAAATAGACTGGAAGGTTTAAAATATTAAAGTGGCCAGGACCTTTATTAAAGATGTCACCTTCCTATTTGACTACTCCTCAGTGAATGTCTGAAGAGAAAAGAAAATACAGATGACTTCGATACCCTGAGATAATGACTACATTTGATTTGTCAGATGTTCTCAGCATGAAATACACCACTCCCTAATATATTAAGTATCAGGAAATCAGACCTGATGAATTACTAACAAGGGAACATTTCAAGGTTTACCTTGCCTATCTTCATCTGAATATCTGTGGACTTATAAGGTAAATAAAAATATGATTTGGATGCTGCTCTGTTCGGACCCACTACTGGCTCATTTTTACAGGAGTAAATACTTGCTTCAAAATAAGGAACGTTATCAAAGATGGTTTCTGCTGCCATAGATGATGTCCTGGGACCTTTGTCATAAATGGTCTAGTGTTCAACATTGGTTTGCAGACAAACTACAAAAGCATTCCTCCCAGGGCTAAGTGGCAACATCAGGGAACTATAAGGAGCATTTCATCTAGAAATTTAAGGCAATTAAAAAGACAAAACTGAAGATTTCCAGAACTGCACAATGAAGGTAGCAATGATTCTCAAGTCATTTGCAACAAATGAAAGGTCAAAAATCAACATGGGATTTCTATACCCAATTATTGTTAGTAGGAGAGAAAACTTTAAAAAAAGACAATTTTTTTTGTTGGTTAAAATACTGCATTATCTAAAGGGAAGAGGGAGTTATATAAACTAGATTTTGCTTTAGTGCAACATATTTTGTTTCTTTTTAGTTTATGTAGATTGAATAAAATCCTTAAGTGACTTTTGCCCAACTTTTGCAGCAATAAAGTATAGTCCTTTTAAATGCCTACTTAGGCAGTGAGGTGGTCCAGTGGATAAATCACCCAGTCAGGAGTAAGGAAGTCCTTAATTGAAGTGTGACCTCAGACATTTACTAGCTGAATACCTTTGGGCTATGATGGATTCAGTTTTCTGGTTTTGGAATTTGGTTTTATGGTGTCTGAATAAATGTTTTGCTTCTGTCTTCTATGTGGAGAATCTGTTATATTTTACAATTCAGAATTACATGGCATATTTGTTCATAGTTGCCATTGTTGCTATGAATATCACATTGGTGCTGCACAGTATCCCTGGATACTCAAGAAATGTTTCATAGAAAAGTATGGACAAGAATTACATGAGGTGAGAAGGCATGGAGCAATTGGGATCTGTGCCATTGGAGGGAGTTCCAGGGAGATAACAGTCCTGTTTAAATATCATAATTACATGTAGGAGCAAGAACTGGTTTTGCTTGGCTTTAGAGAATGTAATTAGGACCAAGGGATGGAAGTTAGCAGAAAGGAAGTTTCAGCTCAACATAAGGAAATACTTATACTAATCAGACAGTTCTGATGAGTAGAAATATATTTACTCAGGGGGTCGGGAGTTCTATGTTGATAATAATAATAAACAGACATTTCTATAGTACTTTAAACTTTGCATACACTTTATATATGCCATATCATTTGAGTCTTACAATGTTCCTCTGAAATAAATGATGTTGATATTATCACCTCTATTTTATAGATGGAAAAAAGAGACTTGGAAAAGTTTAGTGACTTGCTTTTAGCAAAAACCAGAGGCAAGATTCAAACCCAGGTCTTTCCTTGTTTCAGGCTTAGTGCATTTTCTACTAAGGGACATTGTTTCCATCATTGCAGGTTTTTGATCAGGACCTGGAAGAGTGCTTATTATAGGCAGGAGTCACAATCTGCATAGTTGATATTTGGTGCCCTTTCCAACTCTAGAATTCAATGATTCTAATTCTTAACACCAGTAATCACCACTACCTGATTCCTCTGTTGCTGAGTTTCTGAGAAATGCTTGAGAAAGTCATAATGGTGCTTAATGAATAAGCTAAAAAGTATCCATGCTTAATAGCTTTAACTAGACCATCACTGATGCTTGGCATTTTTTCCATTTAATTCTTATTGGTTCTGTCATATTCCTCAAAAAAGTTGTTTCAAGCCTATTTCATTCTTCTCGACCTGTCACATTTTCAGCAGATTCTTACTTCTTACTTCATTGGTATAACCACTAGGTGGAACTAGAGAGCAAGACAGTTTTAGCTGTCAGTCACCCTTCAGTGTCAGGAAACTTGTCTCTATAGATGTCAAAGGACCTCATTGCCCCCTTCCTTCATGTGACTAAGCCTTCTTTAGTGACCCAGGAAATGAAGTGGAGGTGAGGGAAGGGAAGAGATAGCCTTCCTTTCAAATCTAAGGCACTCTTCTTTCCTTCTAAGGGGAAGAAGAAAATGACTGTCCCTTGTTAGTTTTCTTGCTTATGAACCTGTATTAGCTCACATTTATCAGAAATACCTTCCTGGAGGTGGCTCCTTCTCTTTTTTTTTTTTTTTTTTTGCTTTTTGGAGGGCAATTGGGGTTAAGTAACTTGCCCAAGGTCACACGGCTAGGTTTTGGTTTGTGTGTGTTAAGTGGCTGAGGCCGGAACCGAACTCAGGTCCTTCTGACTCCAGGGCCAGCGCTCTACTCACTGCGCCACCTGGCCGCCCCTCCTTCTCTTTCTTAAAGGGGAGTCATTAAATCAACTAATAAGCTCTCATCTCTATTAAATGCATAGCCCTTACTCTCAGCCAGTTTCCATAGACAAATTCCAAATTAAGTTTACAATACCTCAGTAATTTAGATATCTATCCCTGCTGAGTTTCACATAATTAGACTGTGGGCTCCTTGAGGTCAGGAACTGTCTTTTGCAGCTTTTTGTATCTGCAGTATTTAGCACAGTGCTTGGCACTTAGGTACTTAATACATGTTTACTGGTTGATTAGCTGTGTGGCTCTGGGTAAGTCATTGTAGTCCTATTTGTCTCAGCTTTCTCACATGTGAAATGAGTTAATAATACCACCTACCCTCCTAGTGTTATGAGGGCCAAATGAAATAATAATTGTAAAGTGCTTAGCACAGTGCCTATAAAATGTTAGCTATTAATATTACTATTATTAATAAGTCTGGGTCAGAATCACTAGTCAGCACTAGGTAAAATTTGTGATAGGTAAATTTTTAAAAATCTATATGGAGAGTAACAAGCAAGGAACAAATAAGTGTGTACGTGCTTGGTGATTTTTTTTTCTGGTAGCCAGAAAAAGAATAAGCTGCTTTCTCCAAGTCGTGGAAAGGATTATTGGCTCCCAGCAGAGTGAAAAGAAATGGGGAAAAAACCAGATGCTATTAATCCAGGTGAATGCCTCTCTCACTGTGTTGGGGGCTACAGATCCTTTGTTCTGTTCTTCTCACTGTTTCCCAGTCACAACACTGGGTTAGTTCCATCCTGACTGTGATCTGGATACTCCTTTTCCTGACCATACTTTTGCTTTATACTGGACCAAACCTCTGGCAGGTCTTTGAAGTTTATATTTTAAGCACTGCTTGCCTGGGCTCTTCTCAGGTGTTTCCACATTTGCAATTCTTCTAGTTCAGAGGAGTTTACAGATTTTTTCTTCCAAATTCAAAGTCAAGGATAAAACTTGGGAGTTTCTTCCCTGTAAGTCTTGCTACATCTTGTGGGGGTGGCCCAAACTGGGCTACAGTGAGAAGATGAGGGGGCCAACTGTAGTAGCAACCACACTGGCATATGCCCATGGCTGCTAGCACAGGTTCTTAGATCTGTTTTACTAGGAAAAAATAGCTGTTTAAAGGGTCAACAATCTTTTTTAGTTACATTTATTAGTTCAGGGGAAAAATAAACATCCTAAACTTCAGAGAAAATACAAATATAAAATACAGAGAAAAAACCAATAGACAGGGCTTCTAACTGTATGAGAAATTAGCAAGATCAACAGACACATCCAACTGTCTGACCAAGGCAATACATCCATAGTTACCAGAGAGAGAAGCACCAACATCTGGGCTTTTCAAAGGCAGTTAACAGTTACCCAGAATCCTTAACAGTTACCCAGAATCTCATCTGGTCAGATCACATGAACACTCTTC
This sequence comes from Gymnobelideus leadbeateri, assembly GCA_011680675.1. Lineage (NCBI taxonomy): Eukaryota > Metazoa > Chordata > Mammalia > Diprotodontia > Petauridae > Gymnobelideus > Gymnobelideus leadbeateri. The sequence continues at coordinate 164,774 of WOXC01011979.1, forward strand.
CAGTGAATGAGTCCCAAAGCAAAATGCTAACCTCAGAGTATACATACCCTTTTAAGAGTCAGAGGGCATCATAACCCCTGTGACTCAGTGACTAATTAGAAATTAACAAAAGGTGTGCAAGCCTTCCTACAAGCTAGCCTTCCTACAAGCTAGCCTTCCTACAAGCTAGCTTCCCTTAATGGGCAGGGAAGATCTTAAATCCTAATCTTATATTCAGCCCCAAGATCTTACATGCCCATTATATAGGCTAAAGGGGCTTTTAGCCCATTCTCTTGCCAGGGGAGAATAAGGTAAATCTTCCCATCTAGGGATACTCATTTTCTTCCTTAAAGCCTTCCTGTTTACAAGTGGAGGCTTTCTATTTTGCAATCCCATCCTTGTCACCAAATGTTAACTCCAATGCGATACCCATAGCAGCTGCTATGAATATGCATATGTATTCCCCAGGTTTGTTCACAAAATATAATAAACCCTCCTCCTCCAAGACAAAACCAAAGTATTTATTTGGGACATTGCTATTAGGATACCAAAAAGCAAGGTTTAGTAAGATACTCATCACCAATCCAGGGAGCACTAACATAAAAAGCTTTCTCTCTGTCAAGCCTCCCCACAAAGAAGCTACCCTAGGCAAGTTCTTCCCTTCCTCTGCTTCTCTTTCAGCCCAACTCTCTTAGTCCACACCTCTCCCTCCAAGCAACACAATATATATTGTTTCCAATCAAAGACTTGATTGACTTAGTGCTGATAAGCTTGGAAATCAGCATTTAATTGGAAAGGTATGTGGAGCCTGGTGACCCAGAGCCTAATTGGCTCTGTGCAGAGCTCCATGTGAGGTCTATTAATGAGCAGGGAAGATCTTATATCCCATTAACCTTCACCCTCCAATATGAGCCCCCAGCTGGCTCATCCACACTCTAAAACTTGCCTTTTTTTTCTATACTTTTCTTTCCTATTTTAGAAGAGTAGATCCCCTCCTTGCCAAAGATAGCCCCTCCTACTCTTTTCTTGATCTCCTACCCTGCAGTTTTCTTTAGGACCTGATTCATCAAACATCATCTTTTTTCCTTTGTTATGTTTTCTTTCAAATATACTAGGGATATATTTGAAGAGAAGGGAACTCCTGGGGGTTCTTAACATTTTGGGAATTGTGAACTCCTTTGGGAATCTGATGGAACCTATATATCCTTCTCAGAATATTGTTTTTAAAGACACAAAATATGGGATCACAAAGGAAATAAATTATGTTGAACTATAATCATACATATCCATATACACATGTATCTATATATTTATATACACATGCATATATATATGAGTTCACAGACCTTAGCTTACGAACCCCTGTTACAGAGCACTATATCACTAAATAGTGATTTCTTCCACTCTGCCTGCAAACATACTTGGGTCTCTCCACTCTAGTCTTTCTTTGCCCACTCTAAACTCCCAAGCTAGTATGTCATATTTCCCTTCCCTTTCTCTAGAGGGTAGCTTATACTTGAGCTGAAATTTGCTTGGCTTCCTCATCTTTTCTCCATTTTTCAGTCCTTTTTAATTTGATTTACTTGAAACTGCTCTGTTGAAATCACCAATAACCTCCTTATTGCCATATTAAATGGCCTTTTCTTAGTCATCACCCTTCTCGATCTCACTAAAGCATTTGACATTTGCAAATCACTAACTTAGCCAAATATAATCTACTCTCTTGTGTTATGGCTGGGCCCTGAGGTTGAAGAGTCAGAGTTTTAGACAGTTATCCAGTCAAAGATGCAGCCAAGGCTAAGAATTGCCTTTCATTATAAATTCCCCAGTATTGGAGAATTAAACATTTCCCTGACCCTGACCACTGGAAACATAACTTATGTACACAAGATGCTTAAGTGGGAGAGAAAATGCAAGCATCAACATCTTGCTTTTCTCACTTCCTTCTAATGGGTCAACCTACCAGGATAGGCACACAGAGATATGGTCCTATCATATGGAAGTTTTTCAAGGATTCGAAATAATGCCTTTCCTAAACACTGGAGGATAACCTGAGTGTGAATTATTTTCTGCAAAGCATTTGAGCAAGACAGGAGAGGGTTCTAATTAACGTACAGTCTAGACTAGGCCTCTAAAATCCATTTTAATACTGAGACTGGCAATCTACAAAAAGGCCTTTCAGTCTTAGCAGTCCAGTTGTCCACCTGCAGTGGTCATTGCTTCTCCTTCAATCTCCCAGCTACATTTGGCTGCCACCAGTCAATAGTGGTACCCTCCCTGTGTCTAATTCTGCTTCATTCCATGGCTAAAGACACTATAGACAGTATCTCCAGTATCTCCAAATGAAGCCCTTGTGCTTCATTTCCTTTCTTCCTAAGGAGGATGGCTGAAACCTCCAAAAGTCCTTTCGATAGAAAGTGCTTAAATAAAAAAGTGGGGCATGGGAATCTCTGATTTCATTTGTGGTTCTTTGAGCTGCATTCCTTCCAATAAAATAATTCAATCCTAGCTTCTGTCAGCAATCCAAAAGTTCCTAAATTTTAATACTCATCTCTTTCTTTCCTTTTTCATTTCTTTCTTTTCTTTTGCTTTTTTTCTTTTTTGGACAGGGGAAGGCAGGGTAATTGGGGTTAAGTGACTTGCCCAAGGCCACATGGCCAGTTAAGTGTTAAATATCTGAGGCTGGATTTGAACTTAGGTCCTCCTAACTCCAGGGCCAGTGCTTTATTCACTGCACCACCTAGCCACCCCAATACTCATTTCTTTTTTTTTTTTAATCAAATGCTTTATTAACTTCTAGTTTACATCATTCATTTCTATCAGATTTTGAGTTACAAATTTTCTCCCCGTTTTTCCCCTACCCACCACCCCAAAATAGCAATCCCACTGGATATCCCCTCCTCCAATCTGCTCTCTCCCATATCTTCTCCCATATCCCCTCTTGCTTTCCAGTAGGGCACAGTGGATCTCTATGCCCCAGTTCCTGTACATCTTATTTCCCAGTTACATGTAAAATAATAATAATATATTTTAAACATTTGATTTTAAAACTTTGAATTCCAGATTCATTCTCTTCCTCCCTTGTCACCCACTCTTACTGGGAAGATAAGCAATTCAATATAGTTTGTATATGTGTAGCTATTCAAAACATTTCCATAGTAGATATATTGTGAAAGACTGACTATATTTCCCTCCCTCTTATCCCACCTCACATTTGTTCTATTCTCTACTTTGATCCTGTCCCTTTTCAAAAGTGGTGTTTCCAACTTCCCTCCCCCCCCCCCCCCCGCAGCCTGCCCTCTGTTCCATCATCCCCCCTCTCGTCCCCTTTCCCCCTACTCTCCTGTAGGGTGAGACACCCTATTTAGTGTGTATATTATTCCCTCCCTAAGCCAAATTCAATGAGAATAAGGTTGACCCATTCCCTTTTGCCTTCCTGTTCTTCCCCTCCATTGTAAACATTTTCCCTTACCTCTTTTATGTGAGATAGTTTATCCCATTCTGTCTCTCCCTATCTCCTCTCATTATATTCCTCTCTCACCTCTTAATTTCACCTTTTAAGTATCATCCCTTCCCACTAAATTGGTCCTGTGCCCTCTATCTATGTGTACCTTTACATATATATGCATACATCCACATATGTATTCTATTCATATGCCCATATACCCTCCTATAGACATATAGGTATGTGTGTGTGTATACATACATATATATATATACATATATATATATATATATAATAATATATATAATATATTCCCTTCAATTATTCTCATACTGAGAAAAGTTTCATAAGTTACAATTATTATTTTTTCCATGTAGGAATGTAAATAGTTCAACTTTGAGAAGTTCCTTATGATTATTTTCCCCTGTTTACCTTCTCATACTTCTCTTGCTTCTCATATCTGAATGTCAAATTTTCTATTCAACTCTGGTTTTTTTCATTAGGAATGCTTGAAAGTCTTCTATTCCACTGAATGTCCATATTTTCCCCTGACACATGATACTCAGTTTTGTTGGGTAGGTGATTCTTGGTTTTAATCACTCTGGAATATCATATTCCAAGTCCTTTGATCCCTCAGTATAGAAGCTGCCAGATCCTGCGCTATCCTGATTTTGTTTCCACAGTATTCAAATTGTTTCTCCCTGGCTGCTTGTAATATTTTCTCCTTGATCTGGGAACTCTGGAACCTGGCTATAATATTACTAGGAGTTTTCTTTTTGGAATCTTTTTCAGGAGGTGATGGGTGGATTCTTTCAATCTCTATTTTGTCCTCTGGTTCTAAAATATCAGGGCAATTTTCCTTGAGAATTTCTTGAAGGATGGTTTCTAGGTTCTTTTCTTGATCATGGCTTTCAGGTAGTCCAATAATTTTCATATTCTCTCTCCTGGATCTATTTTCCAGGTCAGTGGTTTTTCCAATGAGATATTTCACATTGCCTTCTATTTTTTTTCATTTGTTTGGATCTGTTTAATAGTATCTTGATTTCTGATAAAGTCAGTAGCCTCCATTTGCTCCAATCTAATTCTGAAGGAATGATTCTCTTCAGTGAGCTTTTGAGATTCTTTTTCCATCTGGCAAATTTGGCTTTTTAAGGCATTCTTCTCCTCATTGCCTTTTTGAACCTCTTTTGCCATTTGAGTTAGTCTATTTTTTAAGGTGTTATTTTCCTCAGTCAGGCTGTTTACTCTCATTTCATAATTTTCTTGCATCATTTTCATTTCTCTTCCCAATTTTTCCTCTACTTCTCTTATTTGGTTTTCAAAATCCTTCTTAAGGTCCTCTATGGCCTGTAACTAGCTCGTATTTTTCTTTGATGCTTTTGGTGCAGGAGTTCTGACTTCACTGTCTTCCTCCTGTTCCATGCTTTTGTCCCTTTTGTCCCCAAAATAGGAGTGTAAAGTTGTATTTCTCTGCTTGGTTTGCTTCTTTTGCCTGCTCATGTTGCTACTCAATTACTTGACCCCTGGGCTTTTTGCCACAGTAGGACTCTGCAACCAGACAGGGGAGTTTCCATCCCAAACGCTGGGGTTTTCTCAGCTGCTGGAGGTGTTAGTTGGGTGCCCTCTCTGAAGCCTCCACATGCTCTGGCAAGCTGGTGGCACACCCCAGCACCTCCACCCTAGACCACAATCTAGATCCAAGCAGGTTAAAGCAAGAACAATTACCTCTCAGACTGGTTACTTGGTCCCCCTACAATCTGTAGGCCAGGAGCTGAAGCTGCTACGTGGTGGCACATGTACCACAGTGCCTCAGCAGCTTCTCCCTCCAGGGAATAAAGGCTGGACCACACTCCCAACTATTGGGTCCCAAAGTCCACACTGTACTTACTCCTCACCTTGTCCTTAGCATCTATGTGTCAATGATTCTGGAAACTGCCACAGCTGCTGGTGATCTGAAGTCCCTCCAGCCAGCGACTGGTCAGGCCCACCCTGGGGCTAAGACCTCTGGCTTGAGTGGGACTGGGGTCGGCTCCCAGAGCTTTGTGCCGGCTGCTCCCTGCTGGGCTGTCCTCAGTGGGAGGTTAGCCTCTCTATGTCATTCTTTCTGTGGTCACCCTCTCTGTGGGTTCTGTATCTCCAAAGTTTGTTCAGAGTCACCTTTTACATGATTTGGAGGGGGTGAGAGCTGAAGCCATGTGGAGGTCCTGTTTCTACTCCACCATCTTGACTCTACCCCCCTCCCCAATACTCATTTCTTGATCCTAGGAACAGGGCATTTCTATTTTTATTTTCTGGAGGGGAAAATACCTTTTGGAGTTCTCAAACATGAAAGACTAGGTGAGTCTTTCATATATATATATATATATACTATTATTAATACTAAAAAAAAGAATGATTAACATATTTTGTTACAATTCCTGGGTTGAGAGAAAATAAAAGTCTAAGCACAGAATTCTAAACAAACTATTTTAAGAAGCAGGATAAACCTCCTACCCTGGGGAAAACATTAGGCTTCTATTCTCTCTAAAGAGAGAAAGGGAGAAAGTTGGGTAGGAAGATAAAGAATCACGGGCTTCAGTTTCAGGAATCTTAGTTGGATATCTGTCTCATACATTATTTGACGATACCAAAGTAATAAGGTCTGTACATTTCTAAAAGACACTTTTCCTCCCATATGAGAAGAAAAAGAGCTATAAGATTGTAATAAATATGAGCTTCATTCCTTCTACTTTTTCCCTTAAAAGACTATGATGACAGTTCTTCCCTTCCCCTGACCATGACTGGACTCAGGAAGACCTGAGTTCAAATCCAGCTTCAGACAGTTACAAACTATATTAATTTGAGCAAGACACTTAACCTCTGTTTGCCTTAATCCACTGGAGAAGGAAAGGGCAAACCAGTCTGGTATCTTTACCAAGAAAACTTCATGGACAGCAATCATGCTATAGTCTATGGGGTCATGGAGAGTCAGACATGACTAACAATGACAAAGAATCCAAGACCTATGGTTCCTCCATATCTACAAGGGACTCAGAACTCTTTGTTGTATGGGTTCATATTGTTTACATGTAAAATGACATTTTAGAGTTGGAAGGAACTTTATCAATCTTTAGCCCCCTCATTTGATAGCTAAGGAAACTAAAACCCATAGAAGGATTGATTGAAAGTTATGCTGTAAGTAGTGACTGAGTTGGGATAAGATCTGAAGTCTCTTCACTTCCTGTCTTAGGGTTCTTTTCATTATACTACGATGTCCCCGTGAGTATCATTATCAAGTAAAGTCATAAAGTACTTATTAAATTCCTACTATGTACCAGGCACTAAGTGCTGGGGGTACAAAGAAAGGAAAAAACAGTCCCTGCTCTCAAGGTTCACAGTCTAATGAAGGAAAAAATATACCAATGACTATGCACAAACAATACATTTTAAATTTGAGGCAGTCTTAGAGGGAGGGCATTTAAAGGGATTTAAAGAGATCACGAAAGGTTTCTTGAAGAAGGTGGGATTTTAGTTGAGACTTGAAGGAATCCAGGGAAGCTGGCAAGAGGAGAGGAGAGGAAGGAGAGAATTCCAGGCATGAAGAACAACCAGTGAATGTATACCTAGTCCAGAAATGGAGTGTCTTTGTGCTGGAGACAATAAGAAAACCAGTGTTACTGGACAAGATAGAGCTAATAAACACTTATTAAGTGCATTTATTAGGTGCTAGACACTGCTAAGCATTGGGCATTAGACAGTCCCTGCCCTCAAGAAGCTTACAGTTCATTGCGGGAAGACAAAATGGAAATGAAAATGGAAAAGGAGGAGAGGCAAATTAGGCAAATTACCTTGTATGGCTGCTTAATGAAGGCCAGCAGCATGGGTGGGAAATGATTTGAGGTGTCAGTAACAGAGTTGAATTCATCTTGCAGAATGAGTTTCTGGACATCATCAGATTAATGAGAACAGCATTGGGAAATGATGAGGTGAATTCCTCCTTGAATGCTAGAGGATCTGGGAGGAGATCTCCAATGTCCGCTCTCACCCATCTCCAATCAGAAGGAGGGAGGGGCCCCAGGGGCAGGGGATGCTGAGGAAATGTGAGTTCCAGAGCTGATTTCATCTTGCTGAATGATGAATTTCTGGAAATCATGACATAGAAGAGAGCTGGGTAGGAAATGAAGTACAAGAATCAGTATAAGAGAACAATGGACTTATGTCTTGCCATTGGACTCTGATGACTCTGGAAGACAGAGTAAGGCTGATGACTCTGCATAGTCTTGCCTCACTTAAACCCAGTTCACTTGCAAGTCAAGGCATCACCCTCCTGATGTCATGGGTCCTCTTTGAGAATGCAGGAAAAACAGCAAGAAAAGAGTAATAAAAGGAATGAGATGGAAGAAGACTGGAAAAGGTAGGAAGGGGCTAGGTTATGAAAGACTTTAAAAGCCAAAAAAGATTTTATACTTGATCCTGTAGGTGACAGGGAGCCATTAGTGTTGGGAAGTGGGAATGGGAGGTGACATGGTCAGACCTACCCTTCAGACACATTACTTTGATAGCCAGGTGGAAAACTGACTAGCGTGGGTTGAGAGTGGAGACAGGGAGACTAAATAGAAGTCTGCTGTCCAGGTGTCGGGTGATAAGGGCTTACACCAGGGTGGTGGCTATGTCAGAGGAAACAAAGGGCTGCAAATGAAAGATGTTACAAAGGTAGAATCAACACAACTTAGCAAGAGTTTGGACATAGGGGGTAAGATAGAGTAAAGCATCATGGATCATGACCAAGGTTGTGAGCCTAGGTGATTAGGAGGATGGCAGTACCCTCAAGAGTAATAGGGAAATTAGGAAAAGGGAGGGGTTTGGGGAGAAGAGAATGGGTTCAGTTTTAGAAATGCTAAGGTTAAGAGGTCTACGGGATGTCCACTCTGAAATATCCAGTGGGCAGTTGGATACGTGGGACTGGAAATCAGGAGAGGGGTTAGAGCTGGATAAATACATCTGAGAATCATCTGCATGGAGATTATCAAATCCATGGGAGCTAATGAGTTCACCATGCAAAGTAGTATAGAGGGAGAAGAGAAGAGGACCCAGGACAGAAACTTGGTGGATGTCCATAGTGGGCATAACCTGGATGAAATACCATGTGTCTATACTATGGTAGCATTTCTCAAAATTTATGGTCTCAAGACCCTTTTATGCTCTTAAAAATTACTGAGGACTCTGAAGAGCTTTGGTTTATGTGCATCATCTTTACAAATACTTATTATATTAGAAATCAAAACATCTTTGTCCTCTTATGAAAATAGTTTTGAACTCACAGACCCCAGGAAAGGGTGTTGGGAACTTCCAGCAAGCCCCAGACCATACTTTGTGAATCTCTGTCCTTTGTCATATGTATACATTTTATTGGTCTATGAGTTTCAAGTACATGATATCAGATTGAATGCATTTGTAGGCAGTTTATTCAGAGTAACAACAGCATGGAAGGTGAATTCCATCCCCCTCCAAAAACTCTGAGCATATCCTCAAACATAATGATCAGAATAAATTTTGTAAATAAGCAGTATGAAAAAATTTACCAGCACATACAATGTGCTTCCCAGCTGCCATCCCCACTGGATGTGGAATCAGCATTTGATTTCTATGTAGACATTAAATGAATAGACAACATGCAAACTGGAGGCAGAGTATTTATGCAAATCAATAACAGTTATGTGGAGGCCACTCCAAATGGGATTATGGCTCTGCCCTGGGGCCATAAGAAACAAATCTTTAGGAGCAATAACATTCTGTGAAGTTTCGTGCTGACATTTTTATAGAACTAAAGACTATTAGAGCTGAGAGGGGTCTCAGAGATTGGCTAATACAACTCTCATAGCTTATAGATGAGAAAACTCTAGACAACAGAGGTCTAGTGACTCCAAGTCATTTTATATAGAGTTAAGAATTCCCAGGAGCACTGAAAGCCATTTGTGCTAAGACCATCCTATGGAAGATCATGCCACACAGATCCTTTGAAGGAAATGTGACTTCCTAGCTATGACTGCTCCCTCCAGTGGTGAAGACAGCAACCCAGCCATATCCTCTCCATGCAACTTGGTTCAAGTCCATGGATCAGCAAGCATTTATAAGGAAAGCTGAGCACAGCAGAATCTGTGTTTTCGAATTGTGGTGCTGAAGAAGACTTTTGAGAATCCCTTGGACAGTAAGGAGATCAAATCAATTAATACTTAAAGAAGTTAATTCAGACTTTTCACTAGAAGGTCAAATACTGAAACTGAAGCTTAAATATTTTGGCCACATAATAGGAAGATGGGAATCATTGGAAAAGACCCTAATGTTGGGAAAGATTGAAGGCAAAGGGAGATAGGGATGGCAGAAGATGAGATGGATAGATAGTGTCAAGGAAACAATTAATATGGACTTGTAAGGACTTTGAGAGATAGTGGAGGACAGAAGGGCTTGGCTTGCTATGGTCTGTGGGGTCATGAAGAGTCAGACGAATGACTGAACAACAAAAACAATGTGCCAGGTGCTATATGAAGCACTGGAGATACAAATATAAAGAATTAAACAATCCCTAGTCTCGAGTAGTCTGCTGACCTCCACCTCCCAGGGCAAATTCTCCCTGGATCTTTGATGTTCAGTGTTAGATATTCAAGGCCCTCTCTGACATCACCAGAGGGATTTAAAAACCCCTAGGCCTAGGTTCTGATTTTGAGTACTGCAGCACCAGGATGAACACCATCAGCCCTGTCTGGTTGTTTTTGTATTTCTTGATCATTACTCAATTTGGTGCAAACTTCCTGGTTTTGCTGTAGTAGGCATGTGGGAGCTGGGCAGTTTGCCATCTTGGCAGGAAGTCCTAAGAGCTTACATTCTAATAGAGGAAAATGTTCTCCCTGAAGTCTTCCACCAATGTGCTGGAATTTTTCTGTAGATCTCTTGACCTTGTATGAGCACTAATAGAGTATACAGACTGCTCATTGGCTCTCCCTTGCTCCTGATGCATATTCGTCTAGTTCCTTTTTCCAGTCAAATATTTCCTTTAAATTATCTTCTGTGCTTCTTCTGTACAGCTATTCACTGGAAATATGCTGAAACCTGGTCAGGCCCATCATATTTCCTTCTATTCTTGTGCCAGAATTCTTCACAATCTGTCATGCCCCATGTCCCACATTGAATCATTGGAGGAATAGTGTTTATTAAAAAAAAGATGGGCCTTTACTTCAGGGAGAAATTTGGGGTCATTAAATTTGTTTTGCTGTTGTTCAGTCATATCTGACTCTTCCTGACTCCATTTTAGGTTTTCTTGGCAAAGATACAGGAGTGGTTTGCCATTTCCTTCTCCAGCTCATTTTACAGATGAAGCAACTGAGGCAATCAGAGGTAAATGACTTGCCCAGGGTCACATAGCTAGTAAGTGTCTGAGGCCAGATTTGAACTCAGGAATCTGAGTTTTCCCTACTCCATGCCCAGTGTTCTATCCACTGCATCACCTAGCTGCACAATTTCCCAAATGTGGTCCAGTTACCTTTGCCTTATTCAATTATGGGTCCAGTTCATAATCTAAGACAGTGTCAAATTCAAATAGAAATAGGGACTACTAAACCTTACATAAGAATCCCTGCTCCAAAGATTGGCTTAGAAAACTACATGTTAACAACATCTATGTTCAATTATATTTTTATTTATTTTGTTAAATAGTTCCCAATTACATTGTACTTGGTTTTGGACTGTACTCAGGGGTGTTCCAGGCACAATGCCTAAGTGTTTGACACCCCTAGTCTAAGATATATGTATTAATGAATATCTCTCTCATAATGTTAAACATATGGTAAAAATCATTCATATGTAAAAAAAATAATAAGATACTTTATGAGTGAATGGACAAAACATTTATCAAGCACTCATGTGCAAAGTACTGTGCTAAGCGCTCCTGTTACAGATTGTTCTATTGGTCCTTTCAATTATCAGGGGAAAGGCAAGCATTCTTATTTTACAGAGAAATCTCATTAAATTCGGGGAAGTTAACAGGCTGGCTGAAGTTTAAACGGAAAACTAAGCAGGTGTGTGTGTGTGTGTGTGTGTGTGTGTGTGTGTGTGTGTGTGTGTGTGTGTGTGTGTGTGTGTGTGTGTGTGTGTGTGTGTGTGTGTGTGTGTTGGGGAAGGGGAATACTGACAGAATTTACATTATTTTCTGGCTAGAGCTGTACCCTCCACTAATTACTTAATCTAACACATTTTTCTTGCGAAGGGCATTACATCCATGTTTGTCTTCTGCCAGTGCCAAACACTTTTCAGTGGTCCTGAAGTCCGCAAATGGTGTTAAGTTTACTCTGGATTGGTCGTCTTGTCGTGGGGTGTGGTGAGTCAAAGAGGCCTGAGCCAGGACTTCAGATACCATCCTTATAAGTGTAACCCATATCAAAAGAACTCCGGAGTTGACAGTGAAAAGTCGCATCTCGAAGAGGTCTTTATTGTTCAGGACTGATATCAGGGTAATTATCTGAAGTCCTGGCTCAGGCCTCTTTGGCTCACCACAGTGGGGGTTCATGCAGCTCGTATATTCCTCTGGTTACCCTTCCCTCCTTCCTTCCCTACTTTCCTTCTTTCCTTCCTCCCTCCCTTTCCTTCCCCTGGGGGATATAGGAAGGGGTGCTGACAAAAAGTTTTCCAGTAGTTTTGGCACTTTATTTTAAATGATCAAAGTTTGAACAGGTCAAAACTCCCGCACAATAGAAGAGGGTTGCGCCGCCCTCCCGGTTCTCCAATAAGCTCTTTTGCCGGGTTATCTTCACACCTCTAATTCTTTTAAAGAAACTATTTGGGGAGCTAAAACCAACAATCCCAAACTCAAACTCCAGCTGCTGGTGAAACTCTCAACTCATCTTAGAGCCTCTCCCGGGAGCCTCCTAGTGTGGCCCAGTATCTGCTCTCCCGCTTTGCTCCCACAGCTATTTGGCAGCTGGTTCGCTTTCCCCCGCGGTTCCCCCTCTTTCCAGCTTGCGCCCTCTAGTCCCCTCGGGGTCGGAGGAAATATAGGCACCGAGGCTACTGCTGCAGCGGGTCTACTTTTTCCCCACCCCTCTCAGCCCACGCCCCCAGAGAAGTCACGGAGAAGAGGAGGCGGGGTAGCCAGGTCCTGGCGACCCTTTTAAAGCGATAGGACAGGGGATGGACTGCGTTGAGGCGGAGCGACTCCAGCCGAGAGTAGAGGGGCCAGCTCAGTGGATTGAAGTAGAAAGAGCCAGGAGACTAGCAGGACTCGTAGGCAGAGCCCGTCCAGCTGTGGGCTCAGCTGCGGTGGGGCTGACCTAAGAGGGGTAGCGCTAATCTCTACTTTCTCCAGTCTGGGCTAGCCCCACGCTCCCTCTGCCCTCTCCTCCCGGTCCCCACCATGCGCACAGGTTAGCATGCCCACTGTCAGTTAAACCTGCGCTTGAAGAGAGCTGCGAGCGGGACTTGGGGAAACTTTAGGAAGCAGGGAGCGCGCGGTGTAGGCGCTCCCAACGCCACTATGCTGCCCGCCCTGCTCCTCGCCCTGGTCTGCCTGGGCGATCGGCTCACCCCGAGCCTGGGCTGCCAGCTGCCGTCCGATTGGAGACCCCTGAGCGAGAGCTGCCGGGCGGAGCTGGCCGAAATCATCGTGTACGCCAAGGTGCTGGCGCTGCACCAGGAAATGTACAGCCTGTACAACTACCTGCCGTGGCAGTACGAAGCCGCCTCGGAGGGGGGGCTCTTCTATTCCGCAGAGATCGAGATGCTGTGCGACCAGGCGTGGGGGAGCATGCTGGAGGTGCCCGCAGGCTCCAGGCTCAACCTCACCGGCCTGGGCTACTTCTCCTGCCACTCCCACACCGTGGTGCAAGATTACTCCTACTTCTTCTTCCTCAGGTGAGCGGAGCGCCTCCCACGCAGCCGGCAGGACTCTGCCCATTGATTGCGTGTCTGCTTGTGAGCACGTCTGTGCTATCCACACAGGTCCCCGTTAACAGGACTTCACACTACTCTTGTCCACTTTTAGACAGACCCACGTGGACACGCATAACCTGTATAGACAACGCAAGCGCGCAGGGACTTCTCTTCCCTTCCCTTCCCTTCCCTTCCCTTCCCTTCCCTTCCCTTCCCTTCCCTTCCCTTCCCTTCCCTTCCCTTCCCATCCCATCCCATCCCATCCCATCCCATCCCATATCATCCCATCCCATCCCATCCCATCCCATCCCATCCCATCCCATCCCATCCCATCCCATATCATCCCATCATTTTCACCCATATCTTTGCCAATGAGCCAAAGGAATAATGGAAGGGGTGAAATTATATCTAAAATTCTGCTCTTCCCGAGAGTTGGAAGGATTTACCAGTTGACATTTCTTAGAAGCTTTTTAACTGTCCTTGGTCGTCACTTAATTTCCCTTGGCCTCAATTTTCTCTTCTATAAAATGAAGAGATTGAACTAGATGATCTCTGAGGTCCTCTCTGGGCAAGTCTGTTTAACAACCAGCTCTTGGGGAAAAAATGTTCGGGACACACTTAAAAGTTTAATCTTCTTTATTAACATCGCCTCCATCACCTTCTTAAGCCCAGACAATCAACAAAATAATAAAGCAAACCCTAATTTGGAGCATTTGCTGATTTTTGAGGTGTAAAATACTGGTGGAAAATTTAGCAATGGAAGATTCAACTGACTCAACCCTGGCCTCCAATCTAGAATTATATCCAAGCTGGGTAATAATAATAGCCAACATTTATACAGTGCTTTAAGGTTTGCAAAGCACTTTACAAGTATTGTTTCATTTGATTCTTACAACAACCCTCTGAAGTAGGTGCTATTATCATCTTCATTTTACTGATAGGGCAAGGTAACTGAGTTTGAGAGAGGTTAAAGGACTTGCCCAGGGTCACACAGCTATTAAGTATCTGGAGTACAATTAAAAACTGGGTCTTACTGATTTAAATCCATCTGCCTTTGGGAGAAGGCATCAGGGTGTACTCGAAACTGAAATGGTTGTATGAATTCTCCAGTATACGGCTAGGCTCTTACCAAATTTCATTGCTCTACTTATGGGGCTGAGGGACTCTGTACCCTAGAGGAGAGTGGGTCAGCCTTGGAGTCAGGAAAAATTTGAATTCCAATATTGCCTTTGATGTAGTAGCTGTTGGGCCATGGGCTAGTCACTTAACCATTTGATGACCTAGAAGAGTAAGAAACTACCCTTCATATTAAACTTGTATTGTCCCCCACCAGCACACCATTGCTACATAAATATGTGTACATGTTTTCCCTCTCCCTCATACCCCCTTAGAATAGAAACCCTCAAGGACAGGGACTATTCTGTATTGAATTTGTACACTTAGCACCTACCACTGAGCCTGGTACATATTAGGTGCTTGTCGCATGGAGCTTCCTACCTGCACTAGTGGAGAGAGATTTCACTTTGATAGTCCCTATGAATCTGGAGGAAATAAAAATGGCCGGCTGTACATAGTTATTTGCATGCTGTCTCTTCCATTAGATTTCGACCTCCTCAAGGGTAGAGATTAACTTTTACCTTTCTTTGTATTTCCAGTACTTAGCAATGCCTGGTGCATAGTAGGAATGTTTATTGATTGTTTGTTTATATTATATTGAATGTTATATTGACAAATAAATGTTTATTGACTGACTGATTTCAACAAATAATCAAGAGCCCACTCTCTTCAAGTCACTAGGAGTTCTATAAAAAGTCACCCTTCGGGGTGGCTAGGTGTCGAAGTGAGTAAGAGCGCCGGCCTTGGAGTTGGGATGACCTGAGATCGAAACCGGCCTCAGAAAATGAGCACCCACCCATAAATAAAGACTAGCCGTGTAACCTTGAGCAAGTTACTTAACCCCAATTGCTTAAAAAAAAAAGTCACCCTTGACTCCAGGCTTTTGAAATCTTATAAAATTCTCTAAAAATTATTCATCAGTCTAGAAGAATAAAACACATGTTCATGACCATTTTGTCTCATACTTCTCCTAGAGTCAAAGACTGAGGAGGTAGACTAGCAATAGAAATTATCTGGTTTTGTGTGGTTTAAATGATCTCATTCGATCCTCCTACAATCCTATGAAGTAGATGCTTTTATTATCTGCAGTTCACAGATGAGGACATAGACTTAGAAGTTAAGTGACTTGCCCCCAGTGCACTAATAGACTAATAGGTGTGAACTCATGTGGAACTCAAGTCCTCCTGATTCCAAGTCCAGTGTTCTGGACTGTTTGAGAATCACCAAAATCCTTTTGGAAATAACTCATGGATTAAAGTTGTGAGCTGATAAAGGCTGTTAGCAATAATTACAATACTGACATAGCAATGTAGTATGTAATACAAAATATTTGGTACTGCCTACAACCAGTGTCTGTAGATGACTTATTAGCTCCCCAGACTTCAGCATCTTTCTGAGAATGGAGACACTAAGTGCCCCCACAATGAGCTTGCTACAACACATGTTTTCCACATCTAAGCCAGAATTTCTAAGTTTAGAATACAGCGTGTCATGGTTCTGGCTTGAATTGTTTCTCTAGACTAAGTAAAATTTCTCAGGAGTGCCAACAAAGACTGAGAGAGTACATTTCTCATTATAGAGACACTTTAATTGTCTATGATTTTTCATTAAGAGAAAAAAATACAACAGGGCCCAGCTAGAACAAAGAAAAATGAAACCCCATTTTCAAAGTGGGGGGAGTTGCAGACCTGTCAGGAAATATCATTTGTTTCCATCTTATTGTGAAATACAGTTTTGTTCAATATTTCTGTGGTAGTCAGCCAACTCTTTCATCTTTTTGCTTTTAAATATTTACAAAAAGTTAGTGCAGAAATACAGTAAGTTAAAAGCTAGACTGACAGATTCTCATTTCACAGAGCTCCCTTGCCCTGATGTATATTCACAGCCGCATACAGATTATTTTCTGTCCTGTTATTTGGAGACCTGTTGAGATTAGAACAGGCTCTGGTCAGTTTTACAAATGTGAAAAGTGAATATGTTGATTGGTCAATGAAGGCTGTCCCATCACTTTGGTCTGGAGTGTGGGCCTCCTTTTCTGTAATGTTACTTTTGATTCTTAATAGACTGTTATCTCTACTGCAAACTTCTTATCTTATGCTTCTCAGATCCATAACAATCAAACAAACTGCAGGAATTAAGGTCTCTTGGGAGACTTCTAAAATTAAAATATTTACTTTTTGCCTCCTTTATCAGTATGCTTCTTTTGGAACCCTCAGAGATAGAAGGTTGCTATGGCTTCTGTAAAACTGTGGGATTCAGTGAGAGTTCAGTTCAGATCTCTGGTTTTGTTTTGCTTTTGCTTCAGGATGGATGAAAATTACAATCTCTTGCCTCACGGAGTCAATTTCCAGGATGCCATCTTTCCAGACACTCAAGAGAACAGAAGAATGTTTTCCAGTCTCTTCCAGTTTTCCAACTGTACTCATGGACAGCAGCCTGTGACTTTCTCCAGTGACTGGGAGATCCAGGAGGACAACAGGGTAAGAATTTGTCCAGTTCCATAGAACATCAAAACAATAGAGCAGATATAGTCTTTAATGTATTCTCCTAACCAAAAATTTAAGGGACATATGGCCAGACCAAAGGAAAACTTGTAACTCTCTCCCCTCCTGTCCTTCTAGGAAATTATTTTCAAAGGCGTCATTTTTTGGCTTGTGGTTTTGGAGACCTCTGGAGTCTTCCCACAGAGTTTAGTTAGGAAGAAACAGTCACTTGGAATTGGAATATCTAGTATAGAGTATGGACTATAATAGGTTTACTTGAGACTGGGAGGGGAAGTCAGAAGTTCTTGGCAGGAGTGAAATAATAGAACTAGGATTACTAGATCTAGAATATTTCTATACACTGTATGGTGAAAAAATATTCTAGCAGTAAGATGTGAGGGGATGATAAAAAATGCCCCCTCCTTATTTATATAGGTTACCAAAGTAGCAATAAAGTTTGAGGTAATTGCTATTCAAAAGCAATGACTTTCAAGTAATTTTCCTAATTTGCATTTCTTATTATATCACTTAATAACTCACATCTTCCCAATGCTTATTGAATAAAATATACATTTTTGGCATCATTCAGATCCTTTATAACCTGGGCCCAACTTTCCTGTCCAGGTTTTTTTTTTTCATTATTCTCATTTATTTACTGTTGTGTTTGACATTCAAAGTCCTTCCTAACCTAGTCCCTTCCTACCTTTCCAGTCTCCCTAAACCTTATTCCCTAACACATACTATTTGATCCAGTGATGCTGGCCTTTTGGCTGTTACATGAACAAGACACTCCTCTCAGCTCTAGGCATTTTCTCTGGCTGTCCCCGATGCTTGGAATACTTTCTCTCCTCAAATCTGCCTCTTGACTTCCCTGGATTCCTTTAAGTCCCACTTGAAATTCCTTTTTTTTTTTTTTTTTACAGGAAACCTTTCCCAACCCCTCTTAATTCTAGTGCCTTCTTCTTATTAATTATTCCTATTTATCCTTTACATAGCTTGTTTGTATGTATGTTAGCCTACTATCTCTCCCATGAGTCCTTTGAAAGAAGGACTGTCTTATATGACCCCAGCATTTAGGGCACTTAAGAAATGTTTATTAATGGATTAGGCAAATTGGGCTATTCACTGTTACCTAATCTTTTCCTGACTTCCCTCTTTTGAGGGGGTCGGCATTTGTTTGTACTGGCATCCTATGCTTATGACAGACTTTCTACAATCAATTGACAAACATTTATTAAGTGCTTACTATATGCCATATATACTACATGTGTGTATACAGACATACACATATATATTGCACATCTCTGTATACACATACATATACACTTACCTATATATACACATACACGATGTGCATATGCACACACACAATACACACCTACATATGCACATATACACAAACACATATACATTTACACACACACACACACACACAAACAGAAAAAGGGAAAAAAGATCCTACCTTCAAAGTACTTACATTCTAATGAGAGAAACACCATATCCATCAGGCCAAAGAGGAGATGGCAAATGAAAGGGAGCCACAGAGAGGGAGACACTCGAAGCTAAGGCAATTGGAAAAGCCTCCTGCAGAAGTTGGCTGTTTGTGCTGATTCATAAAGGAAGCTAGCTATGGCTTCGAAGAGTTGAAGGTTAGGAGAGAGAACATTCCAGGCAAGGAGTGCAGACATCCAAAGACACACAGATGGGAGAGGAAGAAAAAGCATGGAGGCCACCATGATTGGACTGCAGAGTATGTAAAAGAGCGGGAAGATAGAAAGGGGCTGGCCCATGGCCAGAGCCTTATATGCCAAACAGAGCGGTTTATATTTGATCCTAGTGGTAACAGGCTCATATCCTTTATCTTCCTTCAATGACCAGATGGATTTTATTTCCTTTATGAAGCCCTCTTTAATTCCCTCTTGACTCAAATCTTTCAGGCCACTGATCGACATATTTTAATTTATTATAGCTACTTGTGTAAATGCCTCTTGTCACCTACCAGATTGTAAGCTTTTTGAAGCCTTGGTACCGCCATTTTTTATCTTTAAATCCCTAGCCCAGTGTAGGGATTTATAAAATATTTGTCGAATTGAATTGAATCAGTAGTAAATTTAATACATTTCAAGACTAGGCAAAAAAAATGGCAATAGATTTGGAATAAATCCCTTGCTTGTTTCACATACCACATCTTGGATTACTAACTCTGTAAGGATGCCAGATCTGTTATACTTTCTACTTTGTATGCTGTGAGCTACTTTTGAGTTTCCATTCAATTCGGGCAGTTAGTCTGCTTCTTTTCCTGGTTCCCTCCCCCTCCCCTTCCTCACTGTACTATCATTTTAGAGGTCTAGCTTAACCTGAAACTTCAAAGTAAAACTGGGAGATTTAGAAGATCAATCTTCTGGGAAAGTTTCTGCAGAAAGCTTTTGCAAAATGAACCCATTGCAATGCCCAGTCTTAAACTTTAGCTGCACCGTCCTCCCACACCACTGATGTCTTTGCTGTTCCTATCTACATATGAGTAGCCCCACCTGAACCTTGACAAATGGAAACACAATCTCTCTTTCAAAACATGTCAAGACATCAGCAGTGTTACTAAGCTTTTCTCAGTACTTTTCTAGTTTGGTGTCATAGTGTTAATGGGACTTTAGGGGATATTTTTGGCAAGCTAGAGTATTCACCAGATTTACTGGCAAGTTCCTCTTCAGCTTAGCCAAGAACTTTCCTTTCTTCTCTTCTCTCCTGCTGTTCAGAACAACAGTCAATATATATATATATATATATATATATATATATATATATATATATATATTTTTTTTTTTTTTTCCCTTCCCTCTCTCCACACGACTGTCCTCTGAGACCAGGACCCAGTCCGATCTTTAGAAGAACAAAAATGTTTGAGCCACATGAATCTTCAGTAAAATGTGATGGAGTTAGCTTGAAGATTTTTGAGATTTCAATTGCTGTTAATGACTTTATTTGTACTCTGGATGATGGCCTTTGGACCATGTCAAAGCGAAGATGGAAGAATCATATCTAGATACAGAGAACTCTGTAATATAGAAGAAAGAGCTTTGTGTTGTAGGGGTCCACGACTTGTACTGGTCAAAATGTAGCCTGGGGTAAACATGGAGATAGATAGGATTGTTGCAATCCAGACTCCTGAGATAAATTCAACCAGTAAAACACTGTGCTAGGTAAAGATAAGATTGTCCTTATGGAGTATACAGTCTTATAGGGGAATGAAACATACATAGCACATGATAATGCATACCTATGACAAAGTACATCAGAAAAATAGACTTTAAAGGGTTATGTAGGGTGTTTGGGGGGAAATATTATCTAGAGAGATGTTCTGGGCTAGGCACACTCAGGCTAGACCCTGGTAGTTTTGGTTTGATATTGGAACAAAATGAGACAAAATGTTTGTAGGTCATTCAACAGTTATTTAAAGGAGATTTGCTTAGCCACAGCAGAAGAATCTTCATGGCATAGAGGAAATGAAATAGATTCAACTGAGTAAAGCTCCTGTTGACTAAAATTCATCAGCTAAGCATCTGGGAGGCCACGGGCACTCCTTGTGGCTACTTTGTATTTCCAGAAGTGATGTCAACAGTCTAAGTTATTTTTTTTCCCTGAGTGCCGTGAGTCTTAAGAAATATCTCAATACTTGTCAAGGAAAATTTAACCTAACCTGGATGGGAAAACACGTTAAGATATTGCTCCGTCTACAAGAGAGGATCAGGAAAGGTTTCATGTAGGAGGTGGCATTTGAGTTAGACTTTAAAAGATTTGTATGAGTCTATACTAGCAAAGCATAAATTCTAGCAGGTCCAACCACATCACCCCCATATTTGATAAATTTCACTGGCTCCCTACCACTTCCAGGATCAAATACAAAATCCTCTGTCATTCAAAGACCTTCATAATGCATTTCCCTCTCCCTTCCCGTCTTCTTAATACCTTACACATACTGTTTGCTCCACTGGTCTCTTTGCTGTTCCAAGAACAAGACACTCTATCTCTTTGCTCCAGGCATTTTTCTGGCTGTCCCTCCTCTTCTATACCTTCTGGCTTCTCTACCCTCCTTCAAGTACCAATTAAAATCCTCCTTTCTATAGGAAGACTTTCTCAAACCCTTTTACCTCTAGTACTTTTACTCTGTTGATTATTTCCTGTTTTCCTGAATGTAGCTTGTTTGTACTTTTTCCTTTGCTTGCTCTCTCCCTCATTAGAGTGGGAGTTCTGGGACGGTGTGGATTGTCTTTGGCCTTTCTTTGTATGCCCAGCTCTTAACACTGTCTGGCACATAATTGGTGGTAAATAAATGCTTATGGACTGACTGAGGATCTATTGACTGAGGATCTATTGAATCTCCTGAGTACATTTCTGGAAATATACTCTTCTGGGAAAGTTTCTGCAGAAAGCATTAGCAAAATGAACCCATTGCAATGCCTAGCCTTAAACATCAGATGCACAGTCCTTTCACATCACTGATGTCTTTGCTGTTTCTATCCCCATATGAGTAGCCCCACCTGAACCTTGACAAATGGAAACACAATCTCTCTTTCAAAACATGCCAAGATATCAGCAGGCTGTGCCTGCTGATTAAGGACCTAAAAGGGTAGTTAGGTGGCACAGTGGATAGGGCACTGGGCCTGAAGTCAGAAAAACTCAACTCCCTGAGTTCAAATCTAACTAGCCTAAGACATTAACTAGCCATGTGACTCTGTGCAAGTCATTTCACCCTGTTTGCCTCAGTTTCCTCATCTGTAAGATGAGCTGGAGAAGAAAATGGCAAACCATTCCAAGTATCTTTGCCAAGAAAACCCCAAATGGGATCCCAAAGAATCAGACATGACTGAAATGACTTAACAACAACAACTAATCACCCCCAAAGCTGACCACTAGATAATATGTTATTTGACCTCAAGTGGGGAAGGGAAAACAATGTAGACATGGGGAATTGTGTGAGCAAGGGCACAGAGGTGGTAAATTCGGGCCATGTTTAGGAGACAGTATTTTAGCTTAGCTGTAGAATTGCATCCAGGGATAAGAGTGATGAGATTAATCAAGGATCAATGGTTAGTTGGGAGGTAGAGTAGGAAGGAAATGCCTTAAAATACTACCAGCTGCTTATAAATGCTTTATGTTTTGGGCAATCCAATGTAATAGAGTTTTAGAGCAGGAAAGTATATTTGAATTTATCTAGTCGAATTCTTTTCAGTTTTACAGCAGAGAAACTATGTGACTTGCTACAGGTTATATAACCTATTAGTTGAAAGGCTCAAACTAGAAGTAGAATGAGCAGCTAGGTGACACAGTGAGTAGAGTCGGTCAGGTCTGGAGTCAGGAAGACATCTTCCTGAGTTCAAATCATGCCTCAGACACTTAATAGCTGTGTGACCTTGGGTAAGTCACTTAATCCTGTTTACTTAAATTTCCTCATCTGTAAGATGAGCTGGAGAAGGAAATGACAAACCCCTCCAGTATCTCTGCCAAGAAAACCCCAAAAAGGGGTCACAAAGACTTGGACAGGACTAAAACAACCAAACAATAACAAGAAGTAGAATCAGGGACCAAGTCTCCTCATGAGTATTTTAATTTTCATGACTGGATTTTTTAAAACCCTTGTTTTTAGCCCAAATAACAGCTCTTACTGACAGTGGTGCCCCTAGTCATTATCACCACAGAGTCCCATTGTAATGTAGTATCTATGATATTGCAAATAGCAATATCCCATCCCCACCTGTTGGGATGGAATGGGGATGGAAAGGAGATTCATGAGTTTATCTTAACATTCATTTCCCCTATACTCTTGTGCCTTCATCAGGACTTCTGCCATCTTCTTTAATGTCATTTTTTTCCTGTTAAGTATCATCATTCAGAGTGGATCTCAGTGGCCATCAATTCCAACCTATAAGAGGGAAGAGGAAGGAAAGAAGCATTTATATAACACCTACACTCAGCACAGGGACTGTGCTTAGAATTTTACAAATGAATGTCGTGTTTGCTCCTCTCAACAACCCTGGGAGGTAGAGAGAGCAAGCATTTGTTAGCATCAACAATTTGCCATAGGCACTGTGCTAAGAGCTTCGAGGATATTATCTCATTTGAGCCTTACAACAACCCAGGGAATAGGTGCTGTTATCTCCCATTTTACAGGTGAGAAAACTGAGGTAAACAGTGGTTAAATGGCTTTCCCAAGTGTCTGAGTTTGGATTTGAACTCGAGTCTTCCTGATTCAAGGTCCAGACTTCTATCCACTTTGACACTTGGCTGAAAAAGAATCTGCAGTATGCCAGACCAGTAAATCTGTCAGTCAATCAACATTTATTAAGTGCCGTCTGTGTGCCAGGCACTGTGCTAAGTATTGGAGAAACAAAGAAAGACCAAAGACAAGTAGTCTTGCAGTTTTTGTTGAAGACTTCAAGTAAGGACTAACTTCCCAAGGTTTTTACTTTTCTTTGAGAAGAAATAAAGGATGTGCTTTACTCTCTGAGCATGGAACTATAAGGATTTTTTTCCCTCTAGACTTGTGATTTCATTGATGATGGAACTCCTAGTGTGGAAACTCCCTTAATATCTTAGAGAACTGTCTGAGAGTACTGAAAGGTTAAGGGATTTGTCTGTGATGGCACAGCTACTATTTTACAGAGTCAGGACTTAAACCCAGGCCAATCTTCTAGCCATTATACCATACCCGTCTTTTTCTGGAAATCATGCCATCTATCATGCTAGCTCAGGCATAAAGCTGTTGCAGTGGATAGAGTGTTGGTCTTGGAGTGAGGGAGACGCAAGTGAAAATCCTGCCTCAGATACTGTTTAATAGTTAACATTTTATAGCACCTACTACTATGTGCTAGACGCTTCCCTAAGTATATTACAATTATTACATCATTTGATCCTCACAACAGTCCTGGGAGGATAGGTGCTATTATTACTGCTTTTCTTATGGATGAGAAAATTGAGGCAAACAGGGTTAAGTGACTTATCCAGGGTAATGCAGCTAGTAAGTCTCTGAGACTGGATTTGAACTTAGGCTTTCTTGACTCCAGGCTGTATCCATTATACCACCTAGCTGATCTGTGAACAAGTCATTTAACCTCCCCTGTAAAATGGGGGTTTTTGTGAAGTTCAAATAAAATAGCATGTGTACAACGTTTTGTAAACCTTAAAACGATATATAAATGTTAGCTATTACTTTCTCTTATTTGGGATGGGTGGGATGGATTAAAGAACAGGAGAAAATTAAGAGTAATTATCTCTCCAGGAACAAGTGGTAAGCTAGCTATTATCTACTGTTGTAGTCTTGTGCCTCTGGAATTCATCAAGCTGGTTGAGAAATCCTCCCCTGTGTTTTTGGAGTCTTAGAACTGCAGATGTCACTTCTTATCAAAGCCAGCTCCTTGTATTTGAACTATATTTCTCCAAAAGGAAATTTTGTGCATGGGAAGAGAAAATATCTCTAAGATTCTCAAAAATTTAAAATGCTCCCAATTTTTTGCTCTGCCTCCCTCCCACTCCCAAACCCATTTTACTCTTCTTTTTCCACTGTGCTCCACCAAACACACA
This sequence comes from Gymnobelideus leadbeateri, assembly GCA_011680675.1. Classification (NCBI taxonomy): domain Eukaryota; kingdom Metazoa; phylum Chordata; class Mammalia; order Diprotodontia; family Petauridae; genus Gymnobelideus; species Gymnobelideus leadbeateri. The sequence goes on from WOXC01011979.1 coordinate 189,269, forward strand.
AGTCTACACCCTCCTCTGGGAGGAGATGTTCATGGAACTGTCAGAGAATCTCGACAACTCAATAAGCCACACTTCTGGAATGTGGTGGACTAGTCCCCGAACATTTGAACAGCAGCTTTCAGACTGTTTCTCCAGCTGGGGCTGCAAAGCTATTCCAACCATAACTTTCAGTCAAGTAATATGCTGTGATTCCTCTACAGTCAATCAATCATCAGACATATATTAAGGGCTTGCAACACAAGGGCAGAACCCACAGAGACCTACCAGAGATCAAGAAAAATCCTAGATGGCAGCTCTAAGCAATCTCCTTTCTCCCCTGAAGATTTCTTTCCACTTCAAAAGAGCTTGCTTGGAAAAATCAGATCCCAGTCTCTAGATTCTGATCTCGTAGCCCCTGGTAGTTGGTTTGATCACCAATTCGTTCATTTCATATGGGGATATTTCATTCCTTTTTATTTGTATCTCTGGCATCTTGCACAGTTTCTGGCAAGTAGTAAGCACTTAATAAATGATTGCATGATCCACGGAGCAATTATTAAGCACCTGTTGGGTCAGGCATTGTGCTGGCCTCAGGAGTTACAAAAAAACAAGACAGTCCCTGCACTGAGGACTTTACCTGGTAACCTTCCTTATGAGCATCTTTCTATTCCCCAGCTACTATAGACCTTTAGATCTGGGGGTCTAGTGGACCACTAGCTCAATATGAGTTAACAGTTTTACATGGCAGCCAAAAAATAAAAGCTAATTACTTTCTTAGTACTACAAGAGAATTGTAGTGACTAGGACTAAGGAAGTCTTAGTCTTGGTTTTTGTTTGTTTTGTTTTGGAGGGGGGAAAGCAAGGCAGTTAGGGTTAAGTGACTTGCCCAAGTTCACAGAGCTAGTTAAGTGTCAAGTGTTAGTGGGTAGAGTGCCAGACCTGGAGTCAGGAAGACTAAGGTCACATGTGGCCTCAGACACTTACTAGCTGTGACTTTGGGCAAGTCACTGAATCCTGTTTGCCTCAGTTTCCTCATCTGGAAAATGAGCTGGAAAAGGAAATGGCAAGCCACTCTAATATTTTTGTCAAGAAAACCCCAAATGGGGTCACAAAGAGTCAGACATGAATGAAATAACTAAACCACAAAGTTTTGTTCAATCCTGTCCCAGATCCTATATTTAAGAAGAACATTATATTTAGGAGAACATTTGGAGCAGAGAACTAGAATGGTGATGGTGAAAGGTCTTTAGATCATGGCAACTTTTAGTGCACAAAGGACTGATGAAGGAAATAAACATTTATATAGTGCCTACTATATCTGCACGAAGATTTTGTGTTGCCCAAGGCTCAGTCTTGGGCTTTCTTCTCTTCTCTTTCCTTACTCTTTTTGTTGATCTTATATGTTCAAATCTATGCAGATGAAATATTATATATATACATATATTACACACATATATATACTTATAAACACACGTATCTATCCATCTATCTATCTAGTCTTATCTTAGAATATTTTAGAATGTCTAGCTTCCTTCAAAGCTTAGGTTAGGTGCACCTCCTATTCATATATTTAAAGATCTAGAAGACATTTTCTTATATATCCATTTTACTCTAATTCACTTTCTTCATCTTAAAGACAAGCTAAATAAAAAAAAACATAGTACATAGAAGATAGCTCTCTTTCTAGGCCTACTGAGGTGATTCTACTTGCATAATTCATTCCAGTATTTCATAGCTACTTCTATTGTCAGGTAATATATATTTTAACATTTCTTCTAAATTCTTACTGATGTGATTTAAATTAGTCTGATTTTGTTCTGTTTGTAGAGAACCTGGCAAATATAAAACTGGTCAGCAACTTCTAGGCAATGACTTTGTATGTTAGAGGACATCCCATAGTCCTATTTTCTGTATAATTATGGTGATGATAACAACAACAGCAATAGTTATAATAATGGCTCGAATTTCTATAGCATTTAGGGATTGCAAATCGCTTTACATATGTTATCTCACTTGGTGCTCTAGGTTTTTAATGCAGCTGGAGTATCATTGCAACAAAAATATCTGTGTAATAAAAGGGTTTCCAAACCCTCCTCTGATGGTCTGCTTATCTCAAGCAATACTCATTGTAATAGAATTCCAGACAGCCAAAGGATTTTTAGACAGTTCTTTTGGATTTATTATAGTAGCATCTAACATGAAATCTCAGAGAAGATTTTAAAAGCAGTTTCCCAGTAAGTGATGTGTGAACCCAGAAATGCACTAAGAAACAGTATTAACATCCAAATAGAGAAGATTGGCTCTTAGACCAGGAGCATAGAAATGGAGCAGTAACTATGTTGAGTGAAAAAAATGAATGAACAAATGCAGTAAGAGAGAGGATGAAACTAGCATGTTGTGCATTCAGCAGATATGAATTGATGAGGTCACTCACTAACATACAGTGCCATCTGATGATTTTCCTTTTCGAAATTCCTGACTACCATGTTTTGATAAGATGAACTCCTTTGGGTTGGGGGCAACTAAATGTCACAGTGGATAGAGCACCAGGTCTAGCTAGAGTCAGGAAGACCTGAGTTCAAATCTGACTTCAGACACTTACTAATTGTGTGACCCTGGGAAAATCACTTAACCCCATTTACCTCAGTTTCCTCATCTGTGAAATGAGTTGGAGAAGGAAATGGCAAACCACTTCAGTATCTTTGCCAAGAAAATGCCAAATGGGGTCATGAAGAGTCAGACTTGACTGAAATGATTGAACAGCAACAACCTTCAGGTTACCTTGCTTTATATATATTCATTATCTAGTAAAGTTGAAAAAAAAAGCAGAGAGAATGGGCCCTTCCATTGCACCAGACCAGAGCTAACTCACTCAGGGGAGATTCCAATACTGTTTAGTTACCTTGGAAGTTGGGGCTACAGAAAAAGACAAGAGATTGAGAGAAAGCACAGGCATTGTTATGGCATTCACACTGTTTTAGAAAAAAATCGGAGGAGGCTGAGAATGAGTAATAATACCAGCTTCTGTCTCCCAGGTTTTTGTTGAGTTGCTTGTTTCTACCAATTCCTTCTTTGCCTTTCATTGTCCTCATCTGGACAAAGAGGCTGTTTATGCTGACCCTCCCTTCCCCCTTACCAGGAGCCTTGTGATGAGGAATGAGAAGGCAGTAAGATATTTGGCCACGAGACAGGGCATCAAATATAAAATGTCATATCCTCTTTTGGTTCTGGAGCCAGAACAATGGCCACCATCTGAGCGCCTCCGGTGGATATCGCCAGCTCATGCAATCTTCTCTTGGGAAGGAGAAAAAAAATTTTCCTTTATTCCTCCTACTATCTAATCCCTTGTCTCTAACTTTGCACACAGAGTTTTGGGGACTAGACAAGTGATTTCATCTGCCTTCTATCAAAGCATGTAGTGTAGTTTTTGCAAAAGTACATGTAAGTTTCTTGTAATTGATAAAAGTTTTTAGAACAAAATGGATTCCGAGCCAGGGAAAGAGATCACCCTACTTTCTCCATTCCTATTATATTCACTAGACTCTTAGTGCTGTCAAATTCAAGGAACCTAGCACATCCATTTCTTCCTCTCTTTTTCTTGTCAGCTATCCCATCTAGCATGATCACACCTGCTCCCAAGGCCCTGGCTAACCCTGTAAACTCCTAGCCCTCTGACAGGGCAATCAAATTCAACCTGTTCACTTAAAAGAAGATTGTCATTTTTATTTGTTTAAACAATGAAACCTCATACCTATTTATGTTAACATACGGTCTTGTGGTCTTATGTTTTGAATTTTTAAAATTCAAATGTAAAATTCAATTCAAACTTAAAATTTTAATTTTTTAAATTAAATAATGTTCATGGTAATATTACCAAGTAACCAATAGGAAAAAGGCTAGCTAGGTTTCCACAGTTATGCTAATACTCGCTTAGAGTCTTGTAATAAAAGAGAATACCAAGGTTATGTGTAAATTGAAGCGGGCAAAAGAAGGAAAAAAGTAAAGCAGTTTTGTATGGGGCCAGATGGTATTCTAGTAGGTGTTTTCTAAGCCTTTGTTTGTTTGATCTTGGGAAGGGAGCTCCTGAGGGTTGGCTTTTCCAGGAAGAACCTGGAGGTTCTCTTTCTCTTTGGCTTGGGAAAATCAAGAAGTTTTGTGGTTTGGTTTCCCTACTTTCAAAACAGAGCAACAGGGTTTATTGGTTGCTTTTCACATAGAGATATATTTAGAGTAAATTTTGAATATGGCTTGGGACCAATTCTAGGCAAAATTGAAATACAAAGCATTTTATTTGATCCATGCAAAACCCCTCAGAAGTATGTCATTCTATATTATTATCACTTTTTTAAACAATTTACAAAGTAAGCCCAGGAGTACTTTAAGTTGCTTGTCTGAAGTCACATGTAGATCCTAAGATCAGAACTTGGGTTTTTTGACTTCCAGTCCAGTCCATTATGCTTGAATACTTTAATGGATATATATTCTCCTTGATGTGTGTATTCCCTTCACTGGTATAGATTGCCATCTATCCATGAATTATCATCCCGTGTAATCATTGCCCATACCCTCCCATAAGTCATTAGTGAAGGCTCAATGTGATGTGAGTACCCATGTAATATTAGATTGACCATTTGTTATCTTTCCCTCTTGATAAATGAATAGCCCAAATCTTCATTAGATAACAAGATCCTTGAATTAAGGACTGTTTTTCTTTTTGAATTTCTACTAGCTAGCACAGTGGCTGGCACGTAATAGGCTCTTAATAAATATTTATAAACTGACTTTTCTGTTCATATGTCTGATCATACCATTTATATCACATCTCAATGTGGTAAAGTCATATCCGACTCTTTGTGACCTCCATTTGGGTTTTTTTTTTTTTTTTGGCAAAGATATAGTGATTTTCCATTTCCTTTCCAGCTTATTTTAGACAAAGAAAATAAGGCAAACAGGGTTAAGTGACTTGTACAGGGTCACATAGCTAGTAGGTGTCTGAGGCTGGACTTGAACTCTGGAAAATGAGTCTTTCTGACTGCTGGCCCACCCAAGCACTCTATCCACTGTGCCATCCTCCACAACAACAACAACATATTGTGCCCTACTAATACCCACTACACATAGCCACTTGTGCAATCTGAAATTTAGATTTTCCTCTTATTGTGGAGTTCATGATTTGTTGCCTAAGGGGAACTTTATGAGTACAAAGTTGGGGGGAAAGGATTTCTAGCAACTTGGGGATATGACACATTTACTAGGTGCACTTTCTAAGCTTGAGCCTACTTTCCCCTGGATTGTGTATAAAGAGGTGGGAGAGTGTCGTAGACTCTTGAGGGGAATGTTCTCTATGCCACCTAAATAAATACCCTTAACTAAAAGCTAATTAGGTTTGGCTGACTTATTTGATATCAATTCATAATCATGGAGGAGGGGTGGAGCTCACGAGTGGGGACTTCTGAGGTCTAGCATTAGAAAGACACCCTCCTGGCCCTCAGGCTGAATCCTAAATCCCTGAAGGGAAGTAGCCAAGTGACCTCTAGAGACCCAGCTGGCAAGTGTGAATGGGGTTTGGGAGACTGGCTTTAGAGCATATGCTATAAATATATTAGTGTACCTTTATTTCCATAGTGTCTACAGCACAGATCATTTCTATCTTTTATGGCCTTTGGCCACTTTTGGACATTTCCCTTGAGATTTTTGACTTCTTTGCTTTTCCAAATAAATCTCGATCATTATTGTTTTGTTTAGTTCTATAGTAACTGCTGGGCTGTTTGATATAATCATTAAATTGGTAGACTAAGTTACCTAGTATCATCATTTTTGTTTTATTTATGTGGTCCGGTCCTGAACAATTAGTCTCCAGTTGTGTTACTTTATTTCTGTAAAGGATATTTTATGATTATATTTACAAATCCTAAGTGTGCTCTGGTAGGTTAACTTTTGAGCATTTTATAGTTATCTCTCTTCCTATTGGGTTCTGTTAATAGCATGCAGAAGGATTATTTTTGTGACTTTGTTTTGTATCTTGCTACTTCACTGAACTTTTAAATTATACATTTTAAACCATCATCAGTTCAATTAATCAAGGATTTATTATTTCCTATACGCCCAGGCACTTTTCTAAGCCCTGGGGATACAAAGAAAATGCACGATCCCTGCATTCAGGGGTCTCACATTCGAACGGAATAATATTTACAGGGTAACCTGATATACCTTTTAATAACTCAGATCAAAATCCTCCCAAAAGTTCACCACTTTGCTTGTGTGGGTCCACTCAACATCTTGGAGTCCTTTTTTGACTTAGGACATTGCAAGGATACCAGCAGAAAACACAGACTACATAATCATACTTTCTTACTTCAACTAGGCCATATTTTCTTTTGATGACATTTTCACTCCATTCTTTCTTTAGAGTTTCTTATTTTATTCTATGTTGCTGTCTACTCACACCCATAATGTGTGTCCCTTCCTCATGCTGTCATGGAGTGACCCTGGATTCTTGAAAACTGTTTATTGGAGCCCAAGTTCTGGCAGGTTCTGCCATGCTGTCTGGTCCTAGGTTTTCTAATTTGGCAGTTTAGAAAAGCTAATGCAATTTTATGCTGTGTTAATATAGATTGTCTATGATAAGGATTGAAGATACTTTCCTCTTCCTCTTCCCCTTCCCGTACTGAGACCACTTCTAGAATTCTGCAATCAGTTTTAGGTACCATGTTTTACTGGTAAGATGGAGAACAGCCAGAGGAGGGTGACCGAGAGGGTGAGGGGACTGGAACCAGCCACTTGCTAGGATTAGCTGAAGGAACTGGGGATGTTTAATCTGAAAAAAAAATAAAGAGTAGACTTAGGGAAAAATAATCACTCTCTTTTAGAGTTTAAATGACTAGCATATGGAAAAGACATTAGCCTTGTCCTGCTTATCCCCAGTGGGCAAAACCAAGATCTAAAGTGGCACAGCAACGAATTTAGGCTCAATGCTTACTGAAAAAAAAAAGAGGAAAAAAGAGAAAATATAAAGGAAAATTTCCAACAACATCAGCTATCCAAAAGTGAAAGGGCTATCATGGGAGGCAATAGTTGTGTCCTACACTAGAGATCTCCTAATGAAACCTGGAATTTGGATATTTTGTAAGCACGTGAGGAATGACTTGGGCCTAATGCAATACAATAAACATTTATTAAGCACCTACTATGTGTCAAGCGCTGGGGATACAGGTTAAAAAAAAAAAGACAGTCCTTAAACTCAAGGAATTTACAATCTGAAGGGGGGCGGGAGACAACACACAAAAGGAATATGGAAAAAAGGAGGGGAGAAGATACCAGAGTAGGGGCACAATGATGATGAAGTGAAAACCAAGCAGGGAAGCTGGTGGGGAATGAAAAGTTGGCTGGGCTTCTACGTCTTCTTTAAATGGGGACGTTGGGAGGATTTTGTTGCCCTGCCCTGCAGGATTCTATCAGAGGGGTAGAGGCAGCTGAAAGTCCCGATGAGATGTGAGTACCCAAACTGATGAAATCTCCATAGTGATAACATCTACAGTGCCTCTTGAATCCGGAGATTATATAATTCTGTGAAATAGTGGGTTACTTAGGTCTTCAAAGGCTTAAACCAGACCTCGCTCTTCTCTGTTAACAAACTAGGGATGTGTTGGGAGGTAGTGTGATTGGGAGGGGAGACAGCAGGAAGACTTGGGTGGTCATTTAAAATAGTTGCCTCTGAGTCCCATGGAGGAAAAGAGGTGGGTTGTGCACCAGTGACTTAGGTAAAGGGTGGTTTGGGGGTTTGATGCTATTAAACGAATGGTCTGGTGGTACCTCCTCTCTCTGAATTAATTGCTCTGTTTGAATATTGTGTAGGGCCTGGAGGAGGAATTGAATTGAGGATCACATGATATAGAAGGTTTTGGTTGTTTTTTTGGGGGGGGGGTCAACTCAAGATGGCCTGTGACTGGCTTTGGGGCCTTATAAACATGGCAAGCATGTGGTGAGTGTTGTCAGGGATGATATAAAAGGGACTTCGTCAGATTCACTACATGTTCCGGAGGTCCCCTCCAAACCTGACATTCTTTGGCTCTGTGAACAAGTAGAGGCATAAAATTCAGAGAGTGGGATATACGTTGAGCAAGTTGCAAGGGGATGTGGCAGAAATGTTTTTGTCACACGTGACACTGGTTAAGTACATTTGAAGGAATAGAGCCTCAAGGATCTGACTGTTTGCCTCAGTTTCCTCACATGTAAAATGAGCTGGAGAAGAAAATACCAAACCCCTCCAGTATCTTCACCAAGAAAACCTCAAATGGGGTCACAAATGGGGTCACAAAGAGTCAGACACGACTGAAAAATGAGTGAACAAGAAAACATCTGACTTAGCAAAGGCTGCTTGTTGAGGATGTTATAAAGTGGATTTTTACTTAAGTACAGATTGGATTAGGTGACCTCTGAGGTCCATCTAACTGTGAGTGTCTCTAATTCCATCTTATCTGGATTTCCATCTGTTTTAAGCGGCATGTCTTGCCTCAAGGCAAGAGGATAAAGACTGTATATACTGGGTACTCTACACGTGGGCTGACTGACTCAGCTTTCAAAGCCACTTCCAATCCAGTGATCCCATGATCTTATCAGACTTTGAGAAAGCAAAACAACTGAATTAAATTCATTTGCACACCTGCCAAGCTGACAAGGAGCCAAGGCCCATGTTTACAGACCTTTAGATCTGGCGATTATCTGCATACATTTTAAGGGTGTGGATAGAAACTGGTTCAAGAATCAAATGCAAATACATTTTCTTGCGGTTAGGGATTCTTGACCTGGAACCACATCACTCTGTGTGGTGAAATTATCTGCCCTCCAGTCCCTGGCGCTGAAGCTCTTCATATTCCCTTTGCCTCCATCCCTCTTAGCTTTCTCCTTCCAGATCCCATCTCCCTTCCTATAGGCCTCTTCATTAATTTGGTTTGAACATTCACCATCCTTCAGCCTGTCTTCATACTCATCCCTTCCTGATGAAGGGTGGCCAGAGGGTCAGTAGAATCAAGTCCTGGCTGCTACAGTGTTAATACAAGGTGGGTGTAGGTAGAAAGTGAATGAATGTATCTTGTACAACTATAATATTTATGGCTATTACAAATAATGGACACAAAGCATAAGGTTTGGATGTACATGCTACAAAGCATGTTAAGGCAGGGGTGTTCCTCTATTGCTTTTTAGAAGAAAAGAAGGAAGCATTTATTAAGTACCTACCAGGTACCACCATTGTACTAAGAACTTTACCAACATTGTCTTATTTGATCCTTACAGCAAAGCTGGGAGTATGGTGATTTTATTATCCCCATTCTACGGTTGAGGAAACTGAGGCAAGCAGAGGTTAAATAACTTTTACCTAGGGTCTCTCAGCTAGTAAGTATCTGAGGCTGGATTTGACTCCAGGCCCAGTACTCTATCCAAAAGATGCTTCTAGAAGAAACCAGAAGGCATCGATGAGGCAGCATGGTGTGGAGCACAGGGTACTGCTATGAGAAGTGGGAGATCTGGATGTGCCCTCTGTTCTTTGAAATGATGTTAATAAGAGTAATTCACATTTAAATCGTGGATTGAGCAGATTGTTTTACAAAGTACTTTTCCTCACATAAAAATAGTGAGGTAGGGCAAGTATTGTGATTTTTTTTTTTGGCCGATGAGGAAACTGAAACTTTTAGGGTTAAGTGACTTGTCTGTAGTCACACAACTAAAATAAGTAAGCATCCTATTGTTAAGTAGTATTTGAAGCAAGATGTGAACCCAGGCAGGTCTCCAGATTCCGAGTCTAGTGCTGTATCCCCCACACCATGATGTATAATGGGAGGGTACTATACTAGGGGCTAAAAAACCTGGAATCCTTTTCCAATTTTCAGTGTGTGATTTGGGGTATTTCATTTAAATCCAGAAAGCCTTTGTTTAATCTCTAATTTGAGCTCCTAAACCTTGCCTGCCTAGGTTTCTTTGATATGAAAATGGCATGTGTGAAATACCCTGAGATCTTCCATTATAAAATGTGAAATACCCTGAGATCTTCTATTATAAAATGTGAAATACCCTGAGATCTTCCATTATAAAATGTGAAATACCCTGAGATCTTCCATTATAAAATGTGAAATACCCTGCGATCATCCATTATAAAATGTGAAATACCCTGAGATCATTCATTATAAAATGTGAAATATCCTGAGATCTTCTATTGTAAAATGTGAAATATCCTGAGACCTTCCATTATAAAATATGAAATGCCCTGAGATCTTCTATTATATGTCTATTTAATTTCTACTATTGTTTAATATGTGCTATTTAGATCTAAGATATTATGATTCTCTGCCACAAACTCCAGCACCCCACTTTTGGTTGCTTAGGAGAGATCAGAGTGTGAGCAGTGCTGACGTTGGTAGTAGTAGCTCATATAACAGCTCAGCAAGTGGGCATATGTAGCTTCCCCCCAACCATCTGCTGGGGTGGCAATCACGTGATGAGCATAACCATGTAAATTTTAGTTCGGTGTTGTTTTGCTTATCATTTCCCAATGTAAAAAAAACAACAAACTAGCTTGGATGAATTGTTTATGTTTGTGTTGGGGGAGAGCGTTTTCCCCATTTGTTCTCATAGAATGCTATTATGGCTTATTCTTATTTCTTTCTAATGAAGAATGGATGCTTATTGCCAGGCAAAACTCATGAAACTTCCTGCCTGGGCAAGGTTTGGGATCCCCATCCTGGGAGAACAAGTCCAAGGTTAACCTTTGAGTCACCATTTCCCTTCATGGGTTTTCCATCAATGGTCAGTGGCAGAGCTGAGAGTCCTGTGAGGGATGCTACCACCATTGTCAGAGTATTAACCCTTTCAGCTGAGAATATCACCTCCTACTTCACTGCAATCATTGAAGTCATTTCTTGAGAACTTCCTACTTATCTCATCCACAATGCCTTGTGCCATTATCTTCTAATAAAAGATGTCTCACATAAAACCCTTCTCCTTGCCAAGGCAAACCCCTCTATGTGCACAAGAGCCCAATGCCATCCCATCAAGTTACTTCTTCTCTTTAATTCATATTCATTCTTTCCCTGTGTCCTTGTTGCTTCCCTGCCGCCTACAGACACCGCCCCCCCAGTCCTCAAAAAACCCCTCACTTGATCCATCCATCCTCACCAGTTGTTGTACCAAGTCTCTCCTGCTTTTTTGCGGCTAAACTTGAGAAGGCCGTCCATCTGCAATAGATGCCTCTGCTTCTTCCAAAACTCTTCTTAAAGTTTTGTAATCTGCTTCTGACTCCATTATTCTGCTGAAATGTCTTTCTCCAGAGTTACCCCTTTATTTGCCTTTTTTGCCTTCTCTCTAGCTTTTGATACCATCAATCTCCCTCTTTTTCTTTTTTTAAATTTTATTTATTTCCTCTTAGTTTACAACATTCAGTTCCACATTCCCTTGAGTTCCAAATTTTCTCTCCCTCTCTCTCCTCCTTCCCCATCCCCCACCCCTGCCATGGGGACATGCAATCCAATATAGGCTCTACAAATGTCTTTGCATTAAACATAGTCAAGTTGTAAAGAAGAATTATAACCAATGGAGTGAACAATAAGAAAGAAGGAATGAAACAAAACACAAAAGAATCAATCTCCCTCTTCTTGATAAGGGATATAATAATCTCCCTCTTCTTTTCTAGGGTTGTTGTTGAGGCAGTTGGAGCAAAGTGACTTGCCAGGGTCACACAGCTAGTAATTGTCTGAAACAGGTTTTGAACTCGGGTCCTCCTGACTCCAGGACCAGCGCTCTATCCACTGCTCCACCTAGCTGTCCTTTCTCTAGGTTTTTGTGATTTTTCTCTCTCCTGATCACTGCTCTATCTATATTGTTGAATTTTCATCCAGGTCGTGCCCAACAGCCACATGGATGCTCCCCGAGTGTCTGTTCTGGGTCCTCTTCTCTTCTCCCTCTTTCATTTGCTGATCTCATCAGCTCCCATGGAGTTAGTTATGCTGATGCTGTGCTGATGCTTCTCAGACCTGTTCATCCAGCCGTAACCATTCTCTATATCTCCAGTCTTGCAACTCTTCCTGCCTATAGAACACCTCCAGCTAGATATCCTCTGTGGGTGTTGTTGTTGGAGTTGTGTTGTTCCAGTGCTGTCTGACTCTTCATGACCCCATCTGGGTTTTTCTTGGCAAAGTTATGTCATGGTTTGTCATGTCCTCCTCCAGCTTATTTTACAGATGAGAAAACTGAGGCAAATAGGGTTAAGTGACTTGCTCAGGGTCATAAAGTTAGTAAATGTCTGAGACTGGATTTGAACTCACAAAGGTGAATCTTCCTGATCCCAGGCCCAGCACTCTATCCACTGCACCACCTAGCTGCTCCATTAGATATCCTCTAGACATCTGAAACTCAACATGTCCAAAACTGAACTCATTATCTCCTCCCTCACCACATCCCACCCCACCCCAAATCCTCTTCTCTTCCTAATTTCCTATTAATGTCAAAGATACCACCATCCTCCCAGTCATCTAGGCTCAAGATCTTCACTCTCTCTCCCTCCAGTGAGTTGCTACAGCCTTAGCATTTTTAGCATATATCCCCTTCTCTCCCTGATGCTGTTGGTAGGCCTTTATCATTTCACACCTGGACAGTTGCAGCCAAATCTGTCTCCATTCCAGTTCATCCAATGCTCAGCTCTCTTCCTAACGTACCAGTGCGAACAACTCACTCCCCTACCTCAATTACCTCTCTTTATTACCTACAGATCAAATAGAAAATAGAAACCCTTCTATTTGGCTGTTAAAGCCCTTCCTAACTTGTCCCCTTTCTGCCTCTCCAGTCTTCTTACTATTCATTTCCAAGTACTCTGTAATCCAGTGAGATTGGGCTCCTTGCTGGTCCTCAAATAGGGCACTCCATTCTCCTGGCTCTGGCTGTCTCCCAGGCCTGGTCTTCTCTCCCTCATCTCTTCTGTTTTCTGGCTTGCTTAGCTTCCCTCAAGTCTCAGCTTCTCCAAGAAACATATGATCCTCCTTAATCCTAGTCTCTTTCCTCTCAGTTTACTTCTAGTTTACCCTGTCTAGTCTTATCTAGTTGTTTGCATATCGTCTTCTTCCCTCAGAATGGTGGCTCCTTGAGATCAAGGCCTGTTTTTGCCTTTCTTTTTATCCCCAGTGCTAAACAGAGTGCTTGGAACATAGTAGGTGCTTAATAAATACTTCTTGGCTTGTATAAATGTGAGCTATAATGGGATCCATAGGATTTAGGTCTGGAAGAAACCTAGAAATCATTTAATTCAACTCCTTCATTTTACATTTGGGGAAAACAGGGCAAAAAGGTTATGATTTGCCCTGGGTCACACAGGTAGTAATTAGAAGATGTGGGATTTGGACACAAGTGCTTAGACTTCAAATTCAGTGCTTTTGCCCCTATATTAACTGCATACCCATACATATACATGCACAGAGATGTTGCTTTTTTTTTGGAGGGGGAAGGTTGGGCAATTGGGGTTAAGTGACTTGCCCAAGGTCACATGGCTAATTTTGTATTAAGTGTCTGAGGCTGATTTGAACTCAGGTCCTCCTTACTCCAGGGCCAGTGCTCTTTTCACTGCACTACCTAGCCACCCCTATGCACACAGATGTTATTGTGAGACTGAATGAGAGTGGAGAAAAGAGTTGAGTACATACCTTCCAGGTGCTATATGATTGTAGTAAGCCAAAAGGTAGCCATATACATCGTCGTCAACTTCATGCAGCCTATGTATACCATGACTATAAAAACAAATGTTTTAAATACTGCAGGAAAGAGGAATTCAATCATTCACTGCCAAGCTGGATAGTCATTCTAGAGGCAGCTGGAAACCTTCGACCTGGCCTGAGCTGCCCTCTACTCATGGACCTTTGACAATGCCTTTCATGGTGTGTGCCAACCGTGTTGGCTGAACTTGAATAGTGGTCCCTCTCCCAGATGGAAATTCCAGATGGGAGTGTTTGAAGGGCTGTCCCTGCCCTCTGCCTGGGTGAGGTTTTTACTTCATTGTACAGTGATTGCCTCTTCTCCATGACTGCCTGCTCATTTCAGATGTTTTGCTACTCTTAATTCTATCCCCCATTCAACCTCCACTAAAAGGGCTTCCTATAAAACGTTTTCTCTCTGAATGAACAAATCATTAATTAAGCTCTTACTGTGTGCAAAACAGTACCCTAAAGTTTGAGGATACAAATGAAGCAACAGGGATAAAGGTGCCAGCTGAAAGTCAGATGGAAAGATCCCATGGTTCTTAGGGTACAGCGACAGAGTAGATTATAATGCTGCCCCTTTAATGTCATCTGCACTGATAAAATGATATGTTTCTGGTGTTGAGCCATTTGATGGTGCCAAAGACTTTTGTGGCAAGAGCCTTCTGTTCTGGGTCTTGAGTAGGTGTGACCATAGCACATTGTGGGAGCAGTTGCCAGGTTGTATCTTCCTGGGATGATGTCTGAGGACACTGAGCTAGAAGCATTGATATTCCCAGGGATCTTGGATTCAGGATCCTATCTGTCTCCATCAGAGTATGAGGGGAGATGGTGGTCAAGCTGGTGGGAATGGTAGTTTCACTTTCCTTGCACTTTGCCTGGCTGCTTAAGCTTTGCTGACTTGCCTACCCTGTGTGTGGAAGACGGTGGTGATGGTTGGCCCCTTCTCCACAGAAGTTACTTCTGAAGATGATGGCTGTGAAGGCTGGGGTGGCAGCAGGATTGGTGTTTTGAAAAGTGCTGCTACTTCTTTTACCTATCTGTCTGTAAATGGCAGTTGGTCAACAGCTGTGCCTGGTGGTGATGAGGGCCTCCTCTCATCTTTGCAATGATGATATCTTATCTCAGTGATAGCTATGGAGGGCTGGGCTGGAAGCAGGCAATTTTATTTTTAAAAATGAATTTCTTTGATTTATTTAATTTTTACACCACGTCTTTCCTAATCTCTTTCTTAGCCCTCTCAGGGAGCCATCCAGTATCACAAAGAATAAAAAGGGAGGGAAATCACTTTAGTAAAATAAGTAACATATGCTACTCTACTATTGGTAATAATAGCATTTATAGCAGATACTAAGTGCTTCAGGGTTTGTAAAGCACATTACAAATATCTCATGTTAGCCACCCAACAGCCCTTTGAGGGAGGATTATTGTACCCATTTTACAGCTGAGGAAATTAAAGCAGAAGATATTAGGTGACTTGTCAAGGATCAGACAGCTGGAAAGTATCTGAGGCTGTATTGGAACTCAGGTCTTCCTGACTCCAACATGTCAAAAAAAAGTCTAACATAATATTCAGTGTGTAATTATAGATAAAGAGTTGTAGACTGCTTACACTCACCATTGGCCTTTTGATGAGCCAAAATTTCCATTCTTCACAGAATGGCAGTCTGTGTTTCCTTGAATAACTTTTAAATTTGGATAACCCTTTATAGTTGTCAAGTCATTTTCACGTCTATTATAATTACAATGTTATGGGGGCGGCTAGGTGGCGCAGTGAGTAAGAGCGCCGGCCTCGGAGTTGGGATGACCCGAGATCAGATCGGCCTCAGAAAATGAGCACCACGCATAAATAATGTCTAGCCGTGTAACCTTGAGCAAGTTACTTAACCCCAATTGCTTTAAAAAAAAAAAAAAGAAAAAAATAATTACAATGTTATGGAAAATACACTAAGTTAAGAGTTAAAGGACCTGAGCTTGAGTTCTGCCTCTGCTGTAGGCAAGTCAATAAACTAACAAATAAAAAATAAACTATAAATAATAAACTAAAAACAATAAATATCCAAACTAGTAAAAATTATTAAACACCTATTATGTGGCAGACATTGTGCCAAGAATTGAGAACATAAATACAAATAAAAAGAAAGACAGTCCTTGCCTTCAAGGAACTTGTGATCTAATGGGGGGAGGGGAAATAATACAGAAAAGACAACTGAAAAAAGGGTTGAGGGGGAAGTATGCAGCCTGAGGGCACAAGGGAGGGGACCAAAGAAATCTTTAAGCAATGCAGCTGCTGGCCAATGGGGAGAAGACTGTGTTGGGCTGCCTCCTTAAATGGAGATATTGGAGCTCTTGGTTCTGCCCTTTAGTCAGAGAATCCTGGCTGAGGGGCAGAGGCCACTTATGAGATGGGAGTACTAAGTCTGACTCAGTCTTGCAGGATAATGAGATTTCCCAATGAGGAGTTTCCTGGGCATGAAGGCATGATGGAGAAATCCAAAAACAGTGCAGCTGATGGGAAATGGAGAAAGCTTGGTATGACCTTGGGCAAATCAGTTAACCTTCTGGGGCCTCATTTGCCTCAAACATAAATTGTGGGAAATGGGTAACCCTAAGGTTACTTCAAAATCTCAATCTCCTGTTCTTGTTTGACTATCAAAAGAAACTTTTGAGATACAAGGAGAAGTTATCATGATTTCCATTGGAGGGTCTTTGAGGGATAAGGAAACAGAAGCAGCTGGTTCTCAGGGCTGATTAGTTGAAGAATGAAGATTGTAACCCAAGTCTTCTACTTCCTGGTCATGGAGCTGAGTCATAAATTGAGGCTTCTAAGATATGAAAATAGGATGGGGCTGGTTAATAAAGGAAAAAAAATTAAAAAATTAAAAAAAGAAAATAGGATGGAGCTAGAAGCAAGATGAGCCCTTAAGCAGAACTATGTAACGTTCTCTAGCCTCTCTTCTGCAGGTTGTTCACTTTTAGATGGGTCCCTGGAAGAATAAAATGGGACAGGCACCGAGTTCTCCTCCTTCTAGGACTCTCAGGGACCTGGAGAAGGTAAAGTGACTTGTGTGTGAGAATGGAAATGAGAAGCTTTAAAGAAATTCTGAAGACAGATAAATAATTGAGGAGAACAATGAGAAGCTGTCTAAGTGGACTTCTGGGGGATGTACAGAGGATCTCCTCAACCAACTTGGGTTTTTCAAAGACACAAACAGAAGATGGAATCTAGAGCAGGTAAAAAAGGATGAAAACAGAAGCCTCACAGACCTGGAATAAGAGTGTCAGAAATGCTCAGGTTCAGAGTGAACTTGAATATGGCCAAAAAAAGCTAAGAACAAAGAAGAGTATTTTATTTATTTTTTATTTTTTGAGAGGGGAAAATAGGGCAATTGGGGTTAAGTGACTTGCCCAAGGTCACACAGCTAGTTTTTTTGTGTGTATATGTTAAGTATCTGAGGCCACATTTGAACTCAGGTCCTCCTGACTCCAGGGCCAGTGCTGTATTCACTGCACCACCTAGCCACCTCAAAGAAGAGTATTTTAAAAAACTATGTTGGTATAAAGAGAAAGGTTAAAGGTTGAAAGAACTTGGAGTTGGGAATAGATGAAATGATGATAATGTTGAGCTGCTCAATTGTTATTATACTATCTGGTTTCTCTGCCAGACAGTGGGGATCCTTAGACTGGAAAAGTTAAAGCAAAAAATGACTGATGGGTAACTGATACTTAGGAGTTAATACTTAGGTGAGAGGGCAGCTAAGTGTTGTAATGGAGAGAATGCCAAGCTTGGAGTCAGGAAGACTCATCTTCCTGAGTTCAAATCTGGCCTCTGACACTAGCTGTGTGACTCTGGGCAAGTCACTTAATTCTGTTTGCCTTGGTTTCCTCATCTGTAAAATGAGTTGGAGGAGGAAATGGCAAACTGCTCCAGCATCTTTGCCAAGAAAACCTCAAATGGGGTCATGAAGAGTAGGACAGAACTAACATCACTGAAGAACTTAGGTAGATAAAGGGTAAGAGAAAATCTCAGCTAACCTTGACTAGTCTGATTCACTCTGCCCAGATGAAATCTATGGTGTTGAAAGAACTGACATCTGTGATTGCTGAGGATCATTGGAGTCAGTGATCATTGAAGGATCTTGGAGAAATAGAGAGGTGCCTCGGGATTAAAGGAAGGAAGGAATGGATGGAGGAAGGAAACAAGTATTTCTGTAGTGCTTTATGTGTGCAAGACTGTGCTGAGTACCTTAAAAATATTATCTCTTTTGTTCCTCACAACCCTCTGATGTAAGTGCTATTATTATCCTCATTTTATAGTTAAGGAAACTGAAGCCGACAGGTTAAATGACTTCCCCAGGGTCACACAACTAGCAAATGTCTGAGGCCAAATTTGAACTGAAGAGCCCAAATGTTCTGACATTAAAAAAAAATGTAGAATAAAGTCTGCTAACCAGAGGGCATCAAGCTTGACTCAGCAAGCCAAATCTATTAACATAAAATTTAATAGGGATATGTGTAAAGTCTTTACTTGGGTTTTGCAATAACATTGTCACAAATGCAAGATAGGTAAGTATGACTGGCCAGCAGTTGTCCAAAAAGATATCGGGGTGGGGGGGGGGGAGGTTCAAGTGTTACAAGCTCAGCGGAGTGAATGACCTGATATACTGATATAACATCCTTCAAGACTGTTGACTGCCATCTTCTTTAGGAAACCTTTCCTGGTTCCCCCAGCTGCTATTGGTTTTCCCCCCAAGGTAGCCTTGTATCTTGTTTGTGTGTGTTTTGTGTGTATGTTTATATATGTACGTGTGCATCTATACCTATACCTGTATGTTGTCTCCTTTGTTAGAACATAAACTCCCTAAAGGTAGGCAGGGAATATTTTCCCATCTTTTGTGCCTGACACATAATAGGTGTCAAATAAAGGAATGTTGATAAAGTGATTAAAGGGAGCCTGGGCCTCCGAATCAGGCTGGGGAACTCAAGAATGAATAGTGCCAGAGTTTTACTATTGCTGCTCTTCTATCCCTTTAAGGGGCAGTCAAAGGAAAAGGAGTGGGAAACAGAGAAGAAAGTGAAGAGAGTGAGACTGGGTAGGCCAGGTCATTGTAGGAGGTCTCTAGCATCTCTTCTCATTCTATCGCCAAAGCTGCCTTTGGATTTTTAGGCATCTGAGACACCCTTCACTCACTTGGCCACCTTAATGGATCGTGCACTACATATGGGTTTGAGGTGATGGTAAGACTTCTGAGTCGAGTTACTTCACAGACAGTTGAAGATTCAGAATGGAGCTTGTGGCTAAAAATACAGATGGAGGAGTTGTCAGTATAGTTGTTATACTTGAAATAATAAGAAAGAGTCAGTTTGCTGACCAATACAATATGGGAAGGAAAGAGCAGAAAGCCAAGCATTATGCTTTGAGGACTACTTAATCAGAGGTTGAGGCAAAGGGAAGTTTGAGCAAGAAGGCAGAGAAGGAGCAGTCAGAGGTGAAAGGTATGAATATGCACAACTAATTGTCCCATGATTCCCGTGTATTATGTAGAATCATCATTTATAAAGAAGAAGCTTTAGATTGGAAAAGTAAAATGATTTCCTTGAATTACACTGCTTCATAATTTTTTGGCTTGTTAAAAAAAACCAGAAAGTCATAGAGTAACATAATGACATTTTGAAGTCTTTAGCAGTTGAGGGATACTTAATAATGAAAAATAGGCCATTAAAACAACAAAAGAATTAATTTAATTATCTTCCTTGCCTGGCAGACATCACAAAAAGCTTAATAATTTAGAGTTGGGACTTCCAGTAAGTAGTTCTATTTAAGCAGCTCAAATGTCCGCAGATTTTCCTACTTGTGGCAATAGCACACAAGAGACAGGGAAGCTTTGGCAGAGAGGTCACATAAGAAGACCTCATTCTGTGCTTCACTCCAAGGATTGACTCTGTGATCCTGGTCTCAGTCTCTTTGTACAATAATTTTATTCTCAAAAGGCCAGAAGAAGCCCACAGGGGAGATAACTACCTCCATCCTCATGAACATGACCTGATTATGTTTCTCAGAAGCATTTTAGCTTTGTGAAATTTTTAAAAACTTCTAGGAATTTCTCTTCCATATTGGAGAATAGGATGTTGGAAGTGGAAGGGTGCTTAAAATCAAGTCCAATCCCTCCAAATATATAATGCTCAGTATTTCTAGGTGTTATCCTAATCAAGTACTAATTAAACCTGCCTCTGATTTGTTTCTGTTGTGTGAGATGAGTGTTGACAAGTAGAACCAAAAGTGAGAGAAGAATGTATTAAAACAATACCCATTTATGGTTAGGAAGTTTATCATTTAAGAAGACTGAAAAATTAAGTGAGTTTAAGCCTGAGAAGTATCTAGAAAGAAGAATCTGAAAAGAGGTTTGTCAGATTTCCTATATGGAACACAGGAGGGAAAAAGCTGTGGTAATGAATCCACTTTTGTGTGGGGGTTTTGTTCTTAATGATTTGTGATCATTAAGAACCAATGTGCTCCTTTTTATGGTACTAAATAAATATTTTCATCTCTAGGCCCTAAACAAATTACAATTAAAGTGAAATTTGTTATTTGAACACAAACCCTTGTATAACTTGTTCAACAAGAACATTTGGCTAATTTCTTACATTGTGTACTGAAAGTAATAATAAGTGATACAGGGAATAGGGTGCTGGGCCTGAAATGAGTCTTCCTGAATACAAATCTGACCTCGGACACTAATTAGCTATGTGACCCTAAGCAAGTCACTTAACCCTGTTTGCTGCATTTTCCTCATCTGTAAAATGAGCTGGAAAAGGAAATGGAAAACTACTCCAGTATCTTTGCCAGGAAAACCTCAAATGGGGTCACAAAGAGTTGGACATGACTGAAACGACTGAACAACAAAATTCTTGGGTACTGTGTCTAGCCATGGAATCAAAACATGTCAATTTTTGTCACTTTCATCATATAATTACATTGGTTTATAGAGTCAATGTTTTGATTTTCATTTTTATTTTAATGATTTGAAGCATTATTTAATATTGTTAAAATTTTGTAATTTTTCTTTTGGTAACTTGGTTTCTATCCTTTGACTGCTTATCTATGGAAAAATGTCTTTTGGTCTTATTTCTGTTAGCTGCCTATAGATCTTGGACGTAAGACCTTATCAAAGATATTTGATACAAAGATTTTTTTTTCAGCTGACCACTATGTACCTTATATTAGTTGCATTAATTTTATTGCAAAATTTTTTCAATTCCATCTAATAAAAAGTCAATCAATCAACAAGCACTTATTAAGTTCTTACTATGTAATAGATACAATACTCTGTGATGGGGTTACAAATAAAAAGCAAAAACAGTCCTGCCCTCAAAGGGTTTATATTCTAGCAGGGAGATATCACATGTTAATGCAGTACATACAAGATAATACAAAGTAGAAGGAAGCCTTAAAGGAGAAGGCACTGACTTCTGTAGAGACTTGGGAAGGCCTCCTGTAGGAGGTATTTCCTGGGCTCAGTCTTAAAGGAAACCAGTATTTCTGAGTCATAGGTGAAGTGGGAAAGCATGTTAGATGCAGAGGATTAGCTAATGCACAAGCAGAGAGATAGGACATGGAGTATTTTTAAAAATGGTCTTATTTTCTTTTGTTTCTTATATTACAATGGTTCTCTCATGTGTCCTTCCCTGTCTCCCTTCCAGAAAGTCATCTCATAACAAAAAACATTTTTTAGAAAGAAAAAAATTAGCATAACCGATCAATATATTTAAAAAGTCTGAAAACATGTACAATATGTAACATCTATGAACCTTCCACCTCCATGAATGGGTGGAATGGGTTAGGGATCATATCTCTTCATTTGAGTTCTTGCTCTTTATAATTTTGTTACATTTACTTTGGATTTTTGGGGGTGTAGCTGTTCTTTCCATTGACATTATTCTAGTTACTGTGTGTATTGTTTTCTTGGTTCTCCTTCACTCTGCTCATGTAACTCTTTCTCTGCTTTTCTAAATTCATTGCATGCACAATTTCTTTCAGCAGAGTAATATTCTATTGCATTAGTTCAGTACAATTTGTTTAGCCATTCCCCAATTGATTAACATTCATCCACTTTGTTTCCAATTCTTAGCTATCACAAAAAATGATGCCATAAATATTTTGAAGTATATGGAGACTTAATTCTTACCAATGGTTTCCTTGGGGTATAAACCCCAAAATGGACTTTCCAGTTCAAAGGATATGGACATTTAAATCACTTTATTTTCATAATTCCAAATTGCTTTGCATAATGGTTTCCCTATTTCACAGCCTCACCAATAATTTATGTGTGCCTATCATTCCACAATCCCTCCAACATTGACTATTACCATTTAGGGATAATTTTTACCAATTTTCTGGATGTGAAGTAAAACTTCAGGCTTGTTTTGATTTACATTTCTCTTCTTATTAGTTCTTTGGAGCATTCTTTCATGTTTTTGTGAATATTTTTTAATTCTTTTGAGATCTGTTTGCTCATGTCCTTTGACCATTTATCTATTAGGAAGTAGCTATTAGACGTAGATGTATATATCCTGTTAAGTTGCTTTTCAGTTTTGTTCAACTCTCCATGACCCCATTTGGGGTTTTCTTGGCAGAGATATTGGAGTGGCTTGCCATTTCCTTCTCCAGCTCATTTTACAGATGAGGAAACTAAGGCAAACAGGGTTAAGTGAATCACCCAGGATCACACAACTAGTAAATATCTGAGGCCAGATTTAAACTCAAAGATTTTTTTCCCATTTAAACACTTTTATTTTTATCTCAGTGACATCAATTTTATCTGAGTAGGAACTTTTCAATTTCAAGTAATCAAAGTTATCTATCTTATTTTTAGAAATTGTCTCTATC